>PVHT020000031.1:0-91821 GCA_004024745.2 Catagonus wagneri
CCCATCTTCCCTTTCACCCTCATACTCATGTCCACCACCCTGTCACCCCCACCTCACCTCTTTGTTCTGTCACTTCCCCCTCGCTCCCCATCGACCAGCAACGGAAGCAGGAGCTGTCCAGAGACAACGCCACTCTGGGGGCCACTCTGCAGGCCGCCAGGGACACCCTGGCCCTGCTCTCCGAGCATCTGCATGGCATGGACAGGGCCAAGGAGGTGAGCGCCACGCCTCCCAGGCTGGCAGCCGTTCGCGTGCAGAACACGGCCGGGGCCCAAGTGGGGGGCGGGTAGAGGGTGGCGATGAGGGCCCCACCGAAGTCCACACCCCAGGAGTACGAGCACCTCGCCGCCAGCCTGG
Source organism: Catagonus wagneri (assembly GCA_004024745.2). Taxonomy (NCBI): domain Eukaryota; kingdom Metazoa; phylum Chordata; class Mammalia; order Artiodactyla; family Tayassuidae; genus Catagonus; species Catagonus wagneri. The sequence continues at coordinate 358 of PVHT020000031.1, forward strand.
ACGGGGCCCGGACGCCGCTGCTGGAGAAGATGCGGGCCTTCTCCCCGGCCAGCAGCAAGGTGGACCTGGTGGAGGCCGCCGAGGCCCACGCCTGGCAGCTGGACCAGCTGGCACTCAACCTTTCCAGGTGTGGGGCCAGCCAGGACTTCAAGGAGACCCAGATGCTCTGGGAGGGATCCTGGGAGGAGAGGCCGTCATCCTGCAGGGGCCGGGCGGAGGCCCGAGCTGGCAGGAAGCGCGCAGCAGGCAGCCGCAGGGCGTGCGGGGCACGGGGCTCAGGGCGGCAGGGGGCCGGCCCGGCAGCTGTGTGAGCGGGAGGCCCGCGGGCCGGGCCGAGCCCCCTCACACCCTTGGGTCGTCCCACCTGCCCTCACAGCATCATCCGCGGAGTCAACCAGGACCGCTTCATCCAGCGGGCCATCGAGGCCGCCAACGCCTACAGCAGCATTCTGCGAGCTGTGCAGGCCGCCGAGGGCGCCGCCAGGCAGGCGCAGCAGCAGGCCAGCAACACGTGGGCGGTGAGGCCCCGCCCCTCCCCGCAGCCCCCAGAGGAGACCCTGTCCCCGCCGGGCAGGTGTCGACTGTGCCGCGTCCCCGTGTCTGCAGATGGTGGTGCAGGGGGGCCTGGCGCCCCGAGCCCGGCAGCTCTTGGCCAACAGCAGCGCGCTGGAGGAGGCTGTCCTCGGGGAGCGGCGGAGGCTGGGCCTCGGTGAGCGCCGGGCCCGCCTGGGCGTCCGGGGCTCGGGGACCCTGGCCCTGGGGCCACTCCGTGCAGGGGTTTGGGGGTGTCACTGTGTGAGGCAGGGTGGTGGCTGCCCCCGGGAGGTTTTCGGCCCAGAGTCCTGCCTGGCCCGCCCGCACCCTGGCTCTGTGACGGGCCCCCGGGACGGGGGATGGGCTGCGGAGCGGGGAGTCGGGGTGGGCCGCGTTCCCTCTGCTGCTGGCCCTCAGGTGCTGGTGGTCGCGAGCAACAGCCCGGCTCTTCTGAGCCTCCGTCGTGTCGCCCGTAAAACCGTGACAACCACGTTGGGACCGGGAGGCTGCCCCCAAGCCAGGGCCCGTCTGCGGGGGGGTCCAAGAACCCTGGTCAGGAGGCCCGAAGCGGCTGCACCTGTGCCCTGGCGGGGGCGCCCCCCGTGGCTGAGGCTGCCTCCCCCACAGCGCAGGCCGCCCTCCAGGACGCCAGGACGCCGCTCGGGGACGCTCGGGCCAGGAAGGAACAGCTGGCGGCCCGAGTCCAGGAGGTGCAGGCCATGCTGGCTGTGGACACAGGTAGGGCCTCCTCCCTGCCCTCCCCTCACTGCTCGTCCCCAAAGCGGAAGGGACACCCCCCTCCCCGCAAGAGGCATCACTGCAGCCGGCGCTGTGCCCTGGGGAGGCGGGCCTCCACTGCCCTGGGGGTCTCACGGGAGCTGGGGGCGGGGGTCGGCAGCCCTGTTGCTGGTCTGTGGGGGGGCTCTCCTCAGATGGGGGGAGGCCGGGGTGGTCCTCGCTTGCCCGCACGGAGCCTGCACCCTGCCCATCGCAGACGAGACAAGCAAGAAGATCGCGCACGCCAAGGCCGTGGCCGCCGAAGCCCAGGACACGGCCGCCCGAGTGCAGTCCCGGCTTCGGGACATGCAGGAGGACGTGGAGCGGTGGCAGGGCCAGTACGCGGGCCTGCAGGCCCAGGAGCTGGGCCAGGCGGTGCTGGACGCAGGCCGCTCAGGTGGGCCCCGGGGTGCAGTGGCCCTGCTAGTAGGTGGGCGGGGGTAGGGTGCCAGGGTCTCAGCGCCACCCCCGCAACAGTGTCCACCCTGGAGAAGACGCTGCCGCAGCTGCTGGCCAAGCTGAGCCTCCTGCAGGACCGTGGGGCGCACAATGCCAGCCTGGCCCTGTCCACCAGCATCGGCCGCGTGCGGGAGCTCATTGCCCAGGCCCGAGGCGCCGCCAATAAGGTGGGCTCCTGTGCTGGGCGAGGTGGGCGTCTGGGAGACTGGAGGGCAGGATGCTGATGGGCCGAGCGCTCCCCACAGGTCAAGGTCCCCATGAAGTTCAACGGGCGCTCGGGGGTGCAGCTGCGCCCCCCGCGGGACCTGGCCGACCTCGCCGCCTACACCGCCCTCAAGTTCTACCTGCAGAGCCCAGAGCTGGCGTCTGGCCAGGTGGCAGGGGACCAGTTTGTGCTCTACATGGGCAGCCGCCAGGTACCGGGCGGCCCGGCGGGCGGGGGGAGCCAGCACCGGGAGGGAGCGGGCCGGCCTTGCTGGGTCCCTGCCTCACTGGGCCTCCCGCCACGCAGGCTGCCGGCGACTACATGGGTGTGGCTCTGCGGGACCAGAAAGCGCACTGGGTGTACCGCCTCGGGGGGGCGGGCCCCGCGGCCCTCAGCGTTGACCAGGACATCGGGGAACAGTTTGCCGCCGTCAGCATCGACCGGTGGGAGACCCAGCCCCCGCGGATGGGCCCCCACCGCCTCCCCGGCTGGCCGGGCGCCCGGCCCCGCCTCATCCTCCCGCCTCTGCTCTCAGGACCCTCCAGTTTGGCCACATGTCTGTCACGGTGGAGAATCAGATGGTCCAGGAGACCAAGGGGGACACGGTGGCCCCCGGGGCCGAAGGGCTGCTCAGCCTGCAGCCCGGGGACTTCGTCTTCTACGTGGGGGGCTACCCCCGCGGCTTCACGGTGAGCCCGGCGCGGCCGCCCCTCCAGCCGCCGCCCTGCGAGTTCTCCCCTTGGGCCTGTGCTCGGGCGGGGAGGCGCCCTGACCGCGCGCTCTGCCCGCAGCCCCCCGAGCCCCTGCGCTTCCCTGGCTACCGCGGCTGCATCGAGCTGGACACGCTCAACGAGGAGGTGGTCAGTCTGTACAACTTCGAGAAGACCTTCCAGCTCGACACGGCCGTGGACAAGCCGTGTGCGCGGTACGTGCGGCCTGAGCCCCCCTCCCCGCCCTCGCCTGCCCTTGGCTGAGCCGCCACCTCTGGCCCGCAGCTCCAAGTCCACCGGGGACCCGTGGCTCACCGACGGCTCCTACCTGGACGGCTCCGGCTTCGCCCGCATCAGCGTGGAGACGCAGATGGGCCAAACCAAGCGCTTCGACCAGGAGCTGCGGCTGGTGTCCTCCAGCGGGGTCGTCTTCTTCCTGCGGCACCAGGCACGTGCGCCGCCCCGGGCCCCGCCGCCCGCCGCCGCCACCCGCCCGCGCTGACCCTGCTGCCTCCCCCGCAGGACCAGTGCCTGTGCCTGGCCGTGCGGGAAGGCGTGCTCGCGCTCCTCTACGACTTCGGCGCCGGCCTGAAGGAGGCCGACCCGCTGCAGCGCTCTCAGCCGCTGACTGCGACCAGCAAGGCGGTGAGGCCGCGCAGAGAGGGCCGGGCGGGGAGGGCTGGCGGGCACGGCTCGAGCTGAAGCCCCGCGCACGGGGCCTCCCAGATCCAGGTGTTCCTGCTGGGGGGCAGCCGGAAGCGCGTGCTGGTGCGCGTGGAGCGGGCCACGGTGTTCAGCGTGGAGCAGGAGAACACGCTCGAGCTGGCCGATGCCTACTACCTGGGGGGCGCGCCCCCCGACCAGCTGCCCCCGAGGTGAGCACCTGCCCTGGGCGGGGGCGGGGGTCGCGGGCTGGGAGGGGGCGCCCCGGTGGTCAGCGCCTGCGCCGTCCCCAGCCTGCGGCGGCTCTTCCCCTCCGGGGGCTCGATCCGTGGCTGCATCAAGGGCATCAAAGCTCTGGGCAAGTACGTGGACCTCAAGCGGCTGAACACGACGGGTGTCAGCGCCGGCTGCACAGCCGACCTGCTGGTGAGCCCCCCAGCCTCCGCCCTACACACCGGCCGGCACGCCCTCCCCAGCCGCCCCCCGCTTGCCGGCCGGCACGCCCCCCACCCCCCAAGCCCCCCAGCCGGTCCTCACGCTCGCCCCGCCCACAGGTGGGACGGGCCATGACTTTCCACGGCCACGGCTTCCTGCCCCTGGCGCTCCCCAGCAACGCCGTGCCCCTCACCGGCGACGTCTACTCGGGCTTCAGCTTCCGCAGCAGCCAGGACAGCGGGCTGCTGTACCACCGCAAGTCTCCGGTGTGTGGCCCGCGGTGCGGGGCTTGGGGGACCGGGCAGGTGTCTGGGCCCCAGGCCGGGCCGCTGACCCACCACTGTCCCCCCAGGATGGGACATGCGAGGTGGCCCTGCAGGAGGGCCACCTGACACTCCGGCTCGTGAAGACCGAGGTGAAAACGCGTGGGGGCTTTGCCGACGGCGCCCCCCATTATGTCACTTTCTACAGCAACTCCACAGGGTGAGCCCGGCCAGCCCGGTCCCTCGGTGCCTCTCCAGTGGGGGGGTGGCCGCAGAGCTGGGGCCTCGGGGGCGACCTGTCGCAGGTGGGGGCACTGGGCGGGGAACGCTGTCTCCCCAGGGTCTGGCTGTACGTGGACGACCAGCTGCAGCAGACGAAGCCGCACCGGGGGCCCTGGCCGCAGCCCCAGCCCGAGGGCCCCTCTCGGCTCCTCCTGGGAGGCTTGCCGGACTCCAGCTCCATCCGTAACTTCAGCGGCTGCATCAGCAACGTTTTCACGCTGCGGTGAGCTGGGTGGGCGTGGGGGGGGCTGGCGAGGACCCGCTGAGCCGCCTCCAGCCGATGACCTCCACTCCCCCCCCTCCCCCCGCAGGCTCCCGGGGCCGCAGCGCATGTTCGACCTGCAGCAGAACCTGGGCGGCGTCAACGTGAGCTCAGGCTGCACCCCGGCTCCTCGCCCCCAGAGCCTGGAGCAGGCCCCGCAAGGGCTGCGGGCCGCTGTGTCTCGGAAGGTGGGCCGCGCGGTGTGTGGCGGAGCGGGGGCAGCGGCGGGGAGAGTGGCCCCCAAGTTTCCCCACGTCCCCGTCCATCCCCCAGGCCTCGCGACGCAGCCGGCACCCCGCCCAGGACCCTGCCTGCTCACCACCCCGGTCCCTTAGGAGCATCCGAGACGCCTACCAGTTCGGGGGCCCCCTGTCCAGCCACCTGGAGTTCGCAGGCGTCCCAGCGCCCCCCAGGCCCTGGTGAGGCCGGGTGGGGTGGGGAGGGGGCGCCCGAGGCTGACCGCCGGAGCCTGACTGCCCTGCTGGCTTCCAGGTCCCAGCTCTCCATGCTTGTCCGCCCGCACGCCCCCCGAGGCCTCCTGCTTCTCGCCGTCCCCCAGACGGCCAGCAGCCCCTCCCTGGCCCTCTTCCTGAGCCATGGACGCTTTGTCGCTCAGACGGAAGGCCCCGGACCCCAGCTCCGCGTCCAGAGCCACCAGCGCGCACGGGCTGGCCGGTGGCACACGGTGAGGGGTGAGGAGAGCGGACACGGGGGAGGACCCGGGAGCTCCCGCCCTGACAGGCCTCTTCACGCCTAGGTGTCCGTGCGCTGGGAGAAGACTCGCATCCAGCTGGTGACGGACGGCGTTTGGGCCCAGAGCCAGCAGGGGCCGGGCCTGCAGCTCCAGGGCACAGGGGGCCCCCGGCCCTTCACTGTCTATGTGGGGGGCCTCCCTGCCGGCGGCCACAGCCCCAGGCTTCCAGTGAGGACCTCCGCCCAGCCCCCCGCCCCAGCCCATCCTCCCAGCCCCCCGGGGCCTGACCCCCAGCCGCCCCTCTGCCCCTGCAGGCCGCCAGGAGCTCGGGGTTCAGCGGTTGTGTGAAGAGGGTCAGGCTGGACGGGCAGCTCCTGGGGACCCCCACGCAGGTGGTGGGGGTCACGCCCTGCTTCTCAGGCCCCCTGGAGCAGGGCCTCTTCTTCGCGGGCAGCGGGGGCGTCCTCACACTAGGTGTGTCCAGCGCTGGTGCCCCCGGTGCTGCCTGCGCCCAGGCTGGGCTGGGGTGGGCTGGGGGCGAACCCACGGAGGGAGGGCCCCCGGGCCGAGGCCCTCCCCCGTCACGGCGCCTCCCCGCAGACACCCTGGAGGCCGCACTACCTGACGTGGGCCTGGAGCTGGAGGTCCGGCCCCAGACAGCCACGGGCCTCGTCTTCCACCTGGGCCGGGGCCAGGCGCCCCCCTACCTGCAGCTGCAGGTCTTGGAGAAGCAGGTGAGCAGGCCCCGTGGGCTGCAGCCTTAGGGTGGGACTTTGGCTGGCAGGGCCCCCCTGCCCCCCCTGCGCCTCCTGCCCCTCCCGCCCCCGGCCCCTCCCGGCCGCTCCCACCCCCTCTGCCCCCCAGGTCCTGCTGCGGGCGGATGACGGCGCAGGTGAATTCTCCACCCTGGTGACACGCCCCGAGGCACTGTGTGACGGGCGGTGGCACCGACTGGCAGGTGAGCAGGGCCCTCTCCCCCAAACAGCCAGGACAGCCTAAGGCCCCCTCCCCGCTGCAGAGCAGAGCCTGGGCGGGGCCGGGCTGGGCACAGCCGCAGAGCCCCGATGGGAACGTAGCGGCCAGAGCAGCGGGCAGACAGCCTGGCCCAGCCACAGGAGGCTGTGCTGTGCCCCCAGTGACCAAAGGCGGCAACGTGCTCCGGCTGGAGGTCGACCTGCAGAGCAACCACACCCTGGGCCCCGCGCTGGCAGCCTCGGCTGACACCCTGGTGCCGCTGCACCTGGGGGGCCTGCCCGGTGAGTGTGGCCTCCGCCTGGGGGGTAGGGGGGCTGCCCTGGGGACCGGGCAGGTGCCTGGGACAGGACACCGGCCTCTGCTCCAACCCTCTTCCATCTCCCCTGCACCCCAGAACCCACGGATGCACAGGCCGGGCCCCACACCTGGACGCACCCCCGGCCCCCAGCCTACAGCGGCTGCATGCGGAACCTGCACGTGAACCAGGCCCTGGTCACCCTGCCTCGCACTGCAGGCGTGCAGGGGGCAGTGGGGGCCGCTGGCTGCCCAGCCACGTAGCACAGCTGCCCCTGGGTCCCCAGCCACCAGCTCCTGCAGCCACGTGGGGCAGGGGTCTTCAGGACACCTAGAACCCTGGGGTTCCCCCCCCACGACCTGCAGACAACACCCGCCCCCGGCCTGTTTCTTAAAGTCTGTATTGCTCGCGACCCCAGGTTCCACGGGTGATGGGTCTTACTTCCGGAAACGGTTTAAGTTATGTCTGACTTTCTAAACGGAAGGGGCAGGTGCTGTAAAGCGGGGTTTGGATGCTCTTACCTGCCCGCTCACCCCGCTGGTTCCGCAGTGCCGGAGGTCTGAACGGCACTGGGCCCTGCTGCTTAAAAATTTAAAAATTAAAAAGTAACTTGGTGTAACTGTCGGCCTTCAGTGTGAGAGGAGCGGTCGGGCCTGGCACGCGGGCGGTGCTGGCGTCCCTCCCGTGGGCTGACTGTGCCTCGGTCAGGGCCGCGGACGGGCTGGCCCAGCGCCCCCGCATGCACAGAAACCAGAGTTGGCAGATACAAGAAAAGACTTTTACTGATTAGCAAGTTGGACAGAGGTGTGGGGCAGGGGTCACAAACGCCACCGCGGGGGCCACCCCCCGACGCGGACGACTCAGTCGAGGCTCATGTCCTCCTCCTCGTCCTTCTTGTCCTTCCCGTCCCCCTCCTGCTGCTCGGGGCTGGCACTGTTCTGCATGGCTTTGGCAAAGGCTTCCACATCTGAAACGCACGTAAAAGCCCGAGGTGAACTTTCCAGACCCCAGTCCGGCACGGCCGACCAGAGGGGACGGAGGCCCAGGCCACCGGGACGAGCCAGCCCCACGCCGCCCGCAGGGGAGGCCTCCCGACTGCTGGAGACGGCCGTGGCCGCGGTGCCCGGCAGGGGCGGGTACTCACCGCCCTTGTTGGCGGCCTCCACGGCCTCTGCGGGCAGCCCGAACTGGCACATGAGGGGGCCCAGCTGCCCCGAGGCCAAGGCCGCGCTGAACATGCCCAGGGCCTGCAAGGAAGAGCCAGGCGCCTCAGCCCCCACCCGGCACCGTCCCGAGGGGAGCCGGGGGCGGGTGGGGGTGCCGGGCCACCCGGCTACCTGCTGGAACTGGGGCGAGGTCAGCGTGTTCTGAATCTCCTCCGCCGTCTGCGGCAGCGACTCCCCGGAGGGCAGGTAGGGCAGCAGGCGCTCCTGGACGTCCGCGTTGGCGAGGATGGGGGCCATGATCTCCGGCGTCAGCACGCTGGCCAGGTCAACTAGGGCACGGGCACACGGCCGTCAGTGCGCCAGGCCAGCGACAGGCTCCAGGCCGAGGAGCTGCCGGGCCCAGGGACACCCTCGGCCCAGCCTTGGAAAGCCGGCGGCGGGCAGGCGGGGCAGCGGGCACCCTCCCGCAGCCTGGGCCGGGGCCCAGTTACCTTGCTGGCCGCCCCCGGGCCCGGCCGGCACGTTCATCGTGGCTAGAATGCTCTGCAGGTCGCTCAGCTGGATGGGCTGCGTCGGGCTGGCGGCCGTGCCGGTGCCGTCCCCGGGACTGGGCGCGGGGCTCGGGCTGGTCGCTGGGGCAGCTGCTGGGGCAGCAGGGGCTGGGGTGGCGCGGGTGGACGAGGTGGTGGAGGACGGGGTGACTGCTGCCGACTGGCTTCGGGAGCTGAGGAAAGAGGCTGGTGTTGGAGCGGCTGCATGCCAAGCGCCGTGGCACGTGGGTTCTAGCCCAGGTAGCCTCATGCTGCCGGCCCGGGACAGTCCGAACCGCAGAAGGACCCTCCCCAGGACCCACTCCGTCCTCCGGGACGAGGGCTCTCCTGGTGGCGCTGACCCACAGCACGAGGCTTACCTGGATGAGGAGCTGCTTGCCGGAGGCCCTCCGCTCCCCAGCAAGCTGGCCAGGCCCGGGCCGGTCAGGGCCCCCAGCCCACCTGCGAGGAACAAGGAGACAGCTTGGGCCAGACAGCCCACCTTCCCCGCCAAAGGAGCAGGAACGCCCACACCGAAGCCCCGGGACGAGCGCGGAAGGTGGTAACTGCGGCGGGTAAGGGCCAGCTTCTCCTGCCAAGCCAGACGCTTCTTCACCCATCGCCACCAGAGCACTGTCCTTGTGACATGGGGCCCAAGTCCAGGACAAAAGAGCAGTGTTCCCTGAGCGTCACCTGTGCCCGATGGGGCGACAGTACAGGGCCCACTAGGGGACCAGGGTCCTCCCTGGGGGCCTCGCCGCCGCCCCGGCTCCCAGCTCACCCCCAGGCAAAGCAGGCCCCTCCCGGGGAAGCGAGCGCACGGGGGAGGCCCGGGGGCCGGGGCGCCGTACCCAGTCCTCCGAGGCCGGCGGGTCCGATGAGCTGCATGAGCTGGCTGTGGCTCATGTTCCCCAGCAGACTCTGCAGGCCGCCCTCGCCTGCAAGACACGGCGCTCAGCCCGGGCCGCCGCCGCTGCCGCTGCCGCCGCCGCCGCCAGCTCCCCCAGCTTGCCCGCGGGGCACAGCTGCCCCGCACCATCAGGGGCAGGTGGGTGGCCCCAAGCCCGGAGAGGGCCAGGGAGCTTCTGTCCGCTTAGCAACAAGCGGGCCCCACCCTCAGGGGCCACATCATCTGAAACCTCCCACGACCTCCCAGCACACCCGGGAAGGTGGCCGTTACCGCCCAGCGCCGACAGCTCGTGGCCTCCACTCCCGCTGGCCCCGAGGGCGCCAGGCATCGGCGGGTTGTTCAGATACTCGTTGACCTTCCGGCAGTGCTCCTCGTCCTGGTCCGTCTTGGGCTCCTGCGGGGAGAACGCGGCACCAGGCGCAGCTGAGTGGCCCAGACCGGCGGAGTGCCCTGTCCGCCACCGCGGCAAGGTGGACGGGAAGCCCGCCGTCACCTGCTTCACAGACGGGGACACTGAGCGGCGGTGCACTCAGGACGCAAAGACCCATCCAGGACGGGCTCCCCCGATGCCAGGCCAGGGCCACGAATCCCTCCTGGCACGCGTGTGACGCAACCAACTGACCCCTTCATCAGAGCACCGCGCACTGGCCAGCCCCCTGCGGCCCCCCAGGGTCAGTTGGGCACTGACGCGAGCACAGGTGCAGGGTCAGGCAGCGCCGCCCTGTGGGCACCCCCAGAAATGCAGGACACACTGAGCACGTGCCGTGGGCCTGCGGGGTGACCGGGGCGGGGGGACAGGGCAGAGGGAACAGAAAAGGCAGCGCGTGGTCGGTCTGACAACCTTGCCCGCAGAACTGTGGAGGAACAAGCTGTCTGCCAGCCGCTGACAAACCACAGGCCCATCTGCTTGCAAATAAAGTTTTACTGGAACACGTCGTTGCACCCATTTGTTTGCCCCCTGTCCGGGGCCGCTGTGACACCGCTTCAGCGGAGGACAGCGGTGTGACATGGACCGTCCCGCCCTGTTGCAGGGAGTGCTGGTGGGGGCGGGGGGGGGCGGGATCTGGCCAAACTGCAAGCGGATCTGGCATATCCGCTTCCCGTGGGCATGAGAACCACCAGGGACCCCCACAGCACACCTCTGCCCAGGGGCCACCGGCAGACTCTTGCTGGTCAGCCGGGGAACGCCACACGGAGGGGGCCCCCGGAGCCCTGCCCAGGTTATTTGCTGGAATCCTTGGGTTCCAGGGCAAGCAGCTTTGGTCAGCAAATCCGACCACCCAGTGAGCAACCTTCTAACCTTATTTCATGACAGGAAATAAAAAGACAAATGCAAACAAAACCTATATACCTGCATCCAAAAGAAGAGCCGTTTGGACCCGGCCTTAAACTTGAGCACGTAGACCCTGCCGCTGGGGCACTGCGCCACGCGCTTGAACTCACAGTCATCGGGAAAGATAATCAGATCCTACAGAGAGCAGCAGGGAGGAGAGCTGGCCTCATAGCCGCAGCATCGCGGAGCCCCAGAACCGCCAGGAAAACACGCTGGGGCCCGTGTTAAGCGTGGGGGGCGTGGGGGAGAGAACGCAGAGACTAGCAGGGTCCCCGCGGGGCAGAGGCACCACGCGGCGGGCGTGAGGGCCAGGAGGGGCTGGGTACCGAACAGGGAAGGGGGACTCCTGACTCTCAAACGATTTTCAATAGAGACACCTGGGGAAGCGACATTCCAAGGTGAGGCAGAAAGCCACTCTGACCAGCTCTCAAACCTAACAAAAAATGATTTGGTCTGAAGAACAAAGAACACCAAATTAAATGACTGCTAGAAAAAACTTTCTGGAGGGCTGTGATAAAGCTCAGGGCTTTTACATAATTTCTCCAATACTAAGCACCTAATCTCCGAGTTTAAAGTACACACAGGCAAGGGGGAAACCTACAGAATCACCGAGTCTGGGAAGGCCCACAAGCAAGAGACAGTATCTGAGGGGGCACCAGGCCAAGGGCTCGCGACGCCTCCCAAGAGCCTCCAAACCGTTTGTAAAAAAGCCTCAAGACGAGGTCGAGGCCGCCAGATACTCACGTCTTCCACGTTCCCAGATGTCCTGTCTTTCCAGCAAAAGTGAATGAGGGAGTCGTCTGTCTGCTGAATGTACACGAGGCCTTTCCGCTTATCGGGGGTGACAGTGGTTCCTTTCAATGACATCTTTCCTGCCCGGAACTCCACCAAATACTTGTTGGAGGACCCGCGGGAGCCTGGCACCAGGCTTGGAAACAGAGCGCCTGAAGTCGTCATCCTGAAACCGGACCAGCACGCAGACCCAGTCACTACCGGGGAAAACGAACTTCCTCCTCAAAGGCTCGGGGGCGGCGGGGTGAGAGCCCCTCTCTCTGGGCCGGGAGCAAGGGGCAGGCCCAGGCCGCCCAACACCTGCTGCCAAACTCCTCCCGGGCGGACCTGGGCCCCCAGCACCTGAGCCCAGGGAGCCAGGTTCCCTGCGTCTTCTCGTGTTTCTCAGAGAAGGCAATTTACCCCCGCACCTGAACCGCATCACCGCCGCGGACCCTCGTCAACACCACCCTCCGTACTTTCTAAATCTGCGGCTCCCAAAGATTTAGAACCGTGAGCTGGGCAGACAACCGCTAACACACCGGATGGGAAGCAAGACTGTGACCTAAAACCGAGTTTCTGCCGGACACGGGACGGCTCGCTGCCTTAGAAAAAGCCCGAGCACCCGGGAGAAGCGCAGCAAGCCCCGCGGCGGCGCTGCATCCTCCGCGGGGTGACCTGGCCACCCCCGCCCGCAGACCCCGCCGCCCGACGCCCTCGGCTGCGCCGCGCTGCGCGGCGGGCGGGGCGGCCACTGGGCTGGCCCGGGAGCCGGGCCCCAGAACCCCAGCCCGCGCCGGCCCCCGGCCCCTCCGGCCTCCGCCCCCCGGGCGCCGGCCCGCGTCGCTGACGGCGCAGGCCCCGCCCCCTGCCCCCCCTGTAACCGTCCCCGCCCCCAGCGCCCCCCGTACCTGGTCCGCGCCGAGACTCGGCCGAGAGCCGCTGGCCGGGATCGCTCTTCCTCCTCGGCGCCTGCCGGGCCCCGCCGGAAGTCCCGCTCGCCCCGCCCCCCGCCGCTCTCGCCGCCGATTGGGCCTCGTCGGGAGCGGGGCGGGAGCTGGCCCGCGGGCGATTGGCCAGAGCTGCCGCCCATCGCCCTGCCAGGCCCTCCCCCTCCCCTGCTGCTCCCTTCCGGCGGAAGCGCGGGCCGGCGGCGCGCTGGCCAGAGCGGCCCCTATTGTTGCTGTGTCATAGCGGCGCGGCGGCGGCCCCTAGCGGCGGCGCCTGGAACAGCGAGGCGGCCGCGGGCCGGGCGGTGGGCGCCGGACCCAGGACCGCCCAGCCCGGCCGGGCCGAGCCCCTGCGGGACGCGGGAGGGTCTCTCCGTTTCGCCGTCAGTGCGAGACGCCAGGTCCCGAGACGAAGAGGAAGAAGTCGCCAGGTCAAGGGAGAGGATGTCCTAGCACGCGGGGGCCGGGCGCTAGGGGTTCGCATTCCGGGGGGAAGGTGTCCAACTACAGCCCCGAACCCCGCTCCATAGCTGCCCCCCATCCTCCCTGATTACAGCGATGACACGGCTGCCCCCATCCCCCGCAGGACCCCCGACGGCGGTGACGACACGGCTGCGGATGCAGTTTCCAGAGCTGATGGGCAGTCAGAACGGAGGGAGGGAAGCTGTCAGCCATGAAGCCAGGCTAGAGACAGAAAAGGCTCTGCCCTCCCACTGCTTTGATTTTATTTTGTTCCGCTTCATTTACACCTGGTCCTGCAGGGAAATGCAAAAGCAGCGCACGTGCTAGGAGCACTGTGCCCCCAAGCCTCGCCGCCAGGGACGCCTGCCTACCAGTGGCTCCAAAGGCCGGGCAGTCCTGGACTGTGTGCCCTCGTCCCTGCGTCCTGGGTGATTTACTATGTATGTGTACGGAAAACTTGTTTTTAAGCCTTTTATAAAAGGTATAAAAATGAAAAGTGTTCTTTTATTCAATACTTTTAAGATTTATCCACCCTGACACACGTAGCTCTAATACTCATTTTAACTCCTGTACCCCGTTCTGGTCTCGTCTCTACCCCTTACTTTGTGACCTAAAGATCCACTGATTTTTTTCTTTGCTTTGGAAAATAGGACTGTTTTTCATTTTAAAATTGTATTTGTGGTAATAAGTGCCTTAGTTATTTTGATATTAGTTAATATTTATTTTTAAATTTCTAATGTGAATATCCACAGATAAAAACCCACATAGACAAAAGCTCTGTGGGGTCCTGGATAATTTTTGAGAATTTCAAGGGTTCCAGAGGTGGGTGAGGGGAAAGCCAACATGAGTCAATGCTTATGGGAGTTCCCTGGTGGCTCGATGGGTTAAGGATCTGGTGTTATCAATGCTGTGATGCCTGCTCAGTCCCTAGCCCAGGAACTTCCACATGCCATGGACACCTGCGGCATATGGACGTTCCCAGGCTAGGGGTCTAACTGGAGCTGAGGCTGCCGGCCTACACCACAGCCACAGCCACGCCAGATCTGAGCCTACACCATAGCTCATGGCAACACCGGATCGTTAACCCACTGAGCAAGGCCAGGGATTGAACCCGAAACCTCCTGGTTCCTAGTTGGATTCGTTTCCACTGCGCCACAGCGGGAACTCCATCTTCTTGAAAGCCGTGATGCAGTTTTGTGGCCTCTGACATGGTCACCACCCCCGTGGACAGTGCCATGCCACGTGAAACCAGGCAAGTAATCAGTGAATGAGCTGCTGTCGTGGCTGTGGTGTAGGTCACAGACGTGGCTCGAATCTGGCATTGCTGTGGCTGTGGTGTAGGCTGGCAGCTGCAGCTCCAATTAGACACTTAGCCTGGCAACCTCCATATGCTACAGGGGTGGCCCTAAAAAGAAAAAAAAAACTAATGAGAAGACCAGTCCGACTTCCCTGAAAAGGGGCCAGCAGGCAGGTGTCACTTGTTCAAAGCTTTGAAAAGTTAAAAAGCTGCCACTGGAGGCCACAGGAAAGCCAAATTTCCACAACCTGAGAACCACGCTTCCCTTCCAGGCAGGGGGCTTGGAGGGGCCACAGCACAGCATTCCTCTCCCAAAGCCAAGGGGCTGAGTCTAGGGATGGCTCAGAAACACAAAGCTCCAGGAGTTCCCACTGTGGTGCAGCAGAAATGAATCCAACTGGGAACCATGAAGATTCGGGTTCGACCCCTGGCCTCGCTCAGGCTGGCTACTGTGGCTCTAATTAGACCCCTAGCCTTGGAAACTCAATATGCCGTGGGTACGGCCCTAAAAAGCAAAAAAAAAAAAAAGAACAAAAACACAAAGCTTTATACACTTTCAATAGTTTCTGTGAAAAATCTACATAAGGGCACAAGCTACAGGTAGACGGTACGGTGGAGGCCAGTCCACGTGCCCACCCCGGCCGCGGGCTCTGAGCACCTGGCAGCCTCTGCCGAAAAGGCAAACCCACCAAGTTGCCCTGAACCACACCACGTCGCCAGACCAAGGCAGGGTGTGCGGGGGCTGCGGGCGCAGGAGGGGTCCACAGCGAAGTGGGCAAAGACGAGTTCAAAAATTTCATAAGGAGGCTGAATGGGGCTGACATGAGGGAAAAGACGGTCAACACTATTCCTAAGGGAGGTGCCAATTAAAACCCGCCTCTTGGAAGGGCTTAAAAAAAGAAAACTGACAATATCAAGTGCTAAGGAGTGTCTGGTTTTGGAAATACAAAATGGCACGCCCGCCTGAGAAAACAGTTTAGCAGGTGGCTTTTGTTTTGTTGTTTTCTTTTTCCTTTTTTAATCACAGAATTTTTTTAGAGCAATTTTAGATGAGCAGAAAGTACAGAGTTCTCACACACCCTCTCCAAGCTTCGCCCACCATCAAGTCCCCACCGTCACGTCCCCCATCACGTCCCCACCGTCACATCCCCGTCACGTCCCCGTCACGTCTCCCAGCGTCACGTCCCTACCGTCACGTCCCCACCGTCATGTCCCCACCGTCCCATTCCCCCCCCAGAGCAGTGCATTTTCTATAGTCCACACTCATACGTGGACACAAAATATCATCAAGAGTCCAGAGCTTTCACCCAGCTCAGCTTCGTCCTGTGTGTCCACAGGCTCAGCCTGTATCCCGCACTGCAGCCTCATTCAGAGTTAAGTCCACTCCCTGAAACTCCTCCGTGCTCTGTCTGCCGTCCCTTCCTCTTCCTTAATCCCTGGCACCACCGACGGTGTTTTCATTTGTTTTTATTGTGGTGAAATGACACAGACCAGAAATTTTACCACCTTAACCATTTTTAAGTGTCTAGTTCAGTGACAGTAAATACATTCATAATGTTGTGAAACCATCACCAGAGTCCATCTTCAGACTCTTCATTTTGTAAAAGTGAGACTCCGTGGCCATGAAACCCTGACTCCCCGTTCCCCTCGTCCCTCAACCCCAGCACCGTTTTACCTTCTGTCTCTATGAATTTGACGGTGCTCGGTACCTCATATATATTAAATTGTACGGTTTGTCTTTTCTGGCTGGCTTTTTCACTCAGTGCAATGTCCTCAAGTTTCATCCACGTTTAGCCTGTGCCAGAATTTTTTCTTTTCTTTTCTTTTTTTTTTTTTTTTTTTTGCTTTTTAGGGCCGCCCTCACGGTATACGGAGGTTCCCAGGCTAGGGGTCCAATTGGAGCTGCAGCCACCGGCCTTCACCACAGCCATAGCCATGGAGGATCCGAGCTGCATCTGTGACCTACACCACAGCTCACGGCAACGCCTGATCCTTAACTGAGCGACGCCAGGAATCGAAACTGTATCCTCATGGATGGATGCTAGTCAGATTTGTTTTCACTGAGCTACAGCAGGAACTGCCAGAATTTTCTTCCTTTTTAAGGCTCAGTGATCTTCTGTTGTGTGGACGGACCATGTCTTGCTTATCCGTTTATGCATCAGAGCAAGGATGCTTGGTTTGTCACTGTGAATAACGCTGCTGTGAGTGTGACCAAAGAGATAAGTCTTCAAGATCCTGCTTTCAGTTCTTTGGGGTAAATACTCAGAAATGGAGTTGCTGGATCATACGGTAATTCTATTTTCAACTTTGAGGAACCACATACCGTTTGCCTCTGTGGCTGTACCATTATATTCCTTCCAGCAATGCACAAGCACGCCTGCCTCTGCACGTCCTTGCCAAAACTGATGATGTATATACACTCTGTAAAATAACGTATTTATATTATAGCACCCGTCCTCACAGGCATGCGGTGACACCTTGTGGTGGCTTCAGTTTCATTGATCTGATGATTAGTGATGCTGAGCGGGTTTTCATGTACTTGTTTGCCATTTGCGTGTCTTCTTTGGAAGAACGGAGTCTTCCACCTTTATTTATTTATTTATTTATTTGCTTTTTAGGGCCACACTCGCGACACATGGAGGTTCCAAGGCCAGAGGTCTAATCGGAGCGACAGCTGCTGGTTTACACCACAGCCACAGCCACAGCAACACAGGATCCAAGCCGCGTCTGTGACCTACACCACAGCTCACGGCAACGCCAGATCCTTAACCCACTGAGTGAGGCCAGGGATCGAACCTGCAACTTCATGGTTCCTAGTCAGGTTTGTTTCTGCTGTGCCACGACGGGAACTCCAAGTCTTCAGCCTATTTTTTTTTTTTTTTTTTGAATCCGGTTGGGTTTTTGTTGTTATTGCTGTGGAGTTTCGGGGTTCTCTGTATATTCCAGATGCTCGTCTGTTTTCAGATGTGTGATTGGCAAATATTTCTCCTGTCCTGCGGTTGCCTTTTCACTCTGACGATAGCGTCTGATGCATACACACAGCATGCTTAGATTTCCATGGAGAACCGTTTGTCTATTTCTCCTTTTGCCTACGCCTTTGGTGTTATGTCCAAGAAATCACTGCCAAATCCATAGTTGTGGTTGTGATTTGTATTTTCTTCTAAGAGTTTTATTGTCTGGGTTTCACATTTAAGCCTTGGGTCCATTTTCAGTTAATTTTGTTTATGGTGTGAGGTAAGGGTTACCTCCATTCTTTTGCATGTGGGTGTCCAGTTTTCCCGGCAACTTTTCTTTCTTCCCTTCCTCCCTTCCTTCCTTTCTTTTCCTCCTCCCTTTTTTTTAGGGCTGCACCCGTGGCATAGGGAAGTTTCCAGGGTCAGGGTTGAATCGGAGCAGCAGCCGCCAGCCTACATGACAGCCACAGCAACGTGGGATCTGAGCCGCATCTGCCACCCACACCACAGCTCACAGCAACACCGGATCCTCAACCCTCTGAGCAAGGCCGGGGAAGGAACCCGCGTCCTCACCGATGCTGGTCGCGTCTGCTTTCCCAGCACTTTCTTTCTTTCTTCCGTTTTTCTTTTTTTTTTTTCTGTCTTTTGTCCTTTTAGGGCCGCACCCGTGGCATATGGAGGTTCCCAGGCTAGGAGTCTAATCAAAGCTGTAGCTGCCAGCCTTCGTCGCAGCCACAGCAACGCCAGATCTGAGCCACCTCTGCGACCTACACCACAGCTCACGGCAACATCAGACCCTTAACCCACTGAGCGAGGCCAGGGATCGAACCCGCAACCTCATGGTTCCTGGTCAGATTCACTTCCGCTGCACCGCGATGGGAACTCCCCAGCACTGTTTCTTGAAAAGACAGCCCTTCCCCCCTTGAATGGGCTTGATGCCCTTGCCATTTAACGACCCATGTTGACTGCAGTGGTGGTTACAAGATGCTACGAATTTGTCACTTGCAGACACGGGTGAGTCTCACTGTACGTGAAGGGTTGAATTCCACTTCCCCATTCACCTGCTGTGGGACTGCAGCACCTCCGCTTCCTCCGCTGTGCGTTGGTCTGGATGTAACCGCGAGGATGAAGCACCCAGGACCCCAGGCCCGGGCTCTGGCGGGGCTGAGCGCTCCGTGGTCCCCACCGTCAGACACGCGGCCCATGGCGGAGCCCACACTGAGGCACCTGAGCGATCAGCGGGCTTTAAAATCGCGTGGACGCTCTGTCCTTGCGCCCAGGGCCACTGTGGCTATTGGGACCCCCGCCTCCACTGAGCTCACCCTCCTGCAAGGGGCACCTGCTGGACACCTAGGGCAGGGCTCAGACCCAGGGACCCGGGTCAGGTGCTGCCAGCGGTGATGGGCTCCGATTCGGAGGGAGGAGAGAGTCAGAGCCCCCCGCTGCCCGGACCCCTCCATCCATCACGGGGCCCGGGGTCCTCGCTTCGCCGCAACAAGCAGTTTCCTGAAACAATCCATTTGCTGGGCCGGTCTTCCAGAACACGCCACCCACACGCCGGTGCCTGGTCTGGAGGACGGGCTGCGGCCGATGTGCAGTCCCTCCCGGAGGGGCCAGAGCAGCGGAGACGGTGAAAAGTTGTTCAGTGCAAAACAAATGTCAGCCCCCCCCATTTCAAAGAATCTTTATTCAAGAGCGAGGGTTTAACATTTGCCCCCACAGATCTGTCTGGTCCTCCAGGAAATCTGAGGACGGGAGACTCTGTTTACACAGAAGAGTACCGACAGTTACTTACATGTTATGAAATTACAGAATGAATCCATCGCACCAGCGGACTTCTCGCCTGGCATTCTCGTGCCACGTGGACAGGACGAACGGCACCCAGGGGGACCAGCCACGCTCACGGGCGGCGATGCAGGAAGGACCCTGTGTGTGCGTCGTCACCCTCTGCAGACCTTCTCCAGATGTCCAGCCCGGGACGGCTGGTCCCCAAAGACGCAAAGAGCAGTGCGTCCAGCAGGAAACCCAGAGACCCAAATGGCACTTTCATGTGCAAAAGCCTCAGGCTGAGAATGTGGGAGGCAGCGAGGCTCAAGGAAGCCGGGTGCCGAGGAAAACACCACCTGACGTGCCGTGGATTTGCTTACAGGCTCTTTTAGCAGCAGGGACCCCGGTCTTCGCACCACTTTTTTTTTTTCCCCCTGGCCGAGGAAGTTTCCAGGGATCGAACCCTCGCCACAGCAGTGACAATGCCGGATCTTTAACCCGCTGCACCACCAGAGAATTTCAGGAGAAACTTTCCACTGATTGAACTCTCCCACAGGGCCAAGAGCTCCTCACCCAGCCTCCCCCTTCCCTTCCAGAGCTAGGGTCAAGGGTCGAAACGTTGAGGGCTCTTCTCACTTCTGATTTTTGGAAGCTTATTAGCATTTTCAGCTCTGTCTTCATTTCATTCCTCCTCGTGGACCCATGAGACTCGGGAGACTTGCGAATCCGTCTCCGCGGGGGAGCAGGTGTCCTGAGAGGAGCTTCCTGCCGGGGCGACCCGCACGGCTGGTGGCCTGCAGGGAGACCCCGGCCTTTCTGTCGTCCTGCTCCGATTTCCTGACCCAGCAAATAGAGGGCCAGGGATGGCTCCTTGCTCATGTGGACAGGGCCAGCTGCGTCGGCCCTGGGCGTCCCGCTTTGTCCGGAGGGTCCTGACCACAAGCGTCATCCTTGGAGGCAGAGTCTGAAAGGGACGTGGTGGCCGAGAGCACCGTCAGTGTCGCTCCTTGGCCCCTGCGCAGGCCACCTCCAGCTTCCGTTTCGTTGCGGAGTTTGTGACAACACACGGTCACGCCGAGCCTTGGAGGCTTCTGGGTCTGCCGCGGGCTGGAGAGGCGAACGTGGGGATGCCGGCCTCCCTGCTACGCGCTCGCGACGACCGGGAAGCCTGGCAGTGCTGCTGAGGCCCCGCCCTTGCCCCGCCTGGGAGAGCAGCTCCCCACCGGGACAGAGCTGCAGTTCAGGGGCCGAAACACGACCATCAGCGCCAGGTGGCCTGTAACACCCAGCGGGCGCCAGCAGGAGGTAACACTTCGTTTTTCATGAAAAGTGCTCCGAGTTGCGTGTCTGCTCCCGGCTCCTCAGCGGCTCTGGGCAAAATGGGTACAGGGTCCACGGCACGTAACCGACTCTGAGCTTCGAGGGGCACAGAATCAAATGACGACGGCAGAGCGTGCTCTTCCGTCCCGCAGTCTAGAGGGTTCTGAGCTACAGGACTGCTCGAAAAGGCACCGGGTCCCGGTCAGAGCCGGAGCCACACTCTCGGGGCCAAAGACCAGGCCACCACTTTCCAAGGGGGCCGAACACATCGGGCATGGGTAGCCGTCCTTTAAAAAGCGTCTTCTGCGAGTTCCCATCGTGGCACAGTGGAAACGAATCTGACTGGCATCCGTGAGGATGCAGGTTTGATCCCTGGCCTCACTCAGCGGGCTAAGGACCTGGCGTTGCCGTGAGCTGTAGGTCGCAGACGCGGCTCAGATCTGACATTGCTGTGGCTGTGGTGTAGGGTGGCAGGTGTGGCTCCGATTCGACCCCTAGCCTGGGAACTTCCATATGCTGCGGGTGTGGCCCTAAAAAGACAAAAAAAAATATAAAGCATCTTCCAGAGTTGCTGCTGTGGCACAAGGGGGTTGGCGGCATCTCTGGACCACTGGGACACAGGTTCAATCCCCGGCCATGGTGCCGTGTGTTAAGGATGGGACGTTGCTGCTGCTGCTGCTGTGGTGCAAGTCGCAACAGTGGCTCAGATTCGATCCCTGGCCCAGGAACTCCACATGCCTCGGGCGTGGCCAAAAAGAAAATACATAAATAAAAATAACATCTTCCACTAGAAAGCTCTTTTATTAAAGGGAACCCCCTGCATGGATGGACCTAGAAACTATCACGCAAAGTGAAACCAGTCAGACAGCGAGACACCAACATCAAATGCTTTCACTTACATGTGGAGTCTAAAAAAAAAAGAGAGACACTGGGGAGTTCCCGTCGTGGCGCAGCAGTTAACGAATCCGACTAGGAACCATGAGGTTGCAGGTTCAATCCCTGGCTTTGCTCAGTGGGTTAAGGATCCAGCGTTGCCGTGAGCTGTGGTGTAGGTTGCAGACGAGGCTCGGATCCTGCATTGCTGTGGCTGTGGTGTAGGTTGGCGGCTACAGCTCCAATTCAATCCCTAGCCTGGGAACCTCCATATGCCACAGACGCGGCCCTAAAATTACAAAAGAAAAAAAAAAAAAGACACAATGAACTTCTCTGCAGAACAGATACTGACTCACAGACTTTGAAAAACTTACGGTTTCCAAAGAAGACAGGCTGGCGGAGGGGGGGCGCGCTGGGGGTCTGGGAGGGAAATGCTATAAAATTGGGTCGTGGTGATGGTTGTATACCTATAAACATAACAAAATAATTTTTAAAAAAGGCGCCTCTGACACATGGGGGTGTCAAGGTGAGGGAGCAGAGGTGCGGCTTTCCTGTGTGTGAGCAGACACGGTGCTCAGAGAATCGCGGTGACCGTGCTTTGGTGTCATCGGCCCTCCTGCCCTTGAATCGGGCACATTAAGGAACCGTCTGTCTTTGAAGTTCCCCTCGTGGCTTAGCAGTTAACGAATCCGACCAGCATCCATGAGAATGCAGGTTCCATCCCTGGCCTCGCTCAGTGGGTTAAGCATCCGGTGATGCCGTGAGCTGGGGTGTAGGCTGGCAGCTGTAGCTCCGATTCGACCCCTAGCCTGGGAACTTCCATATGCGGCAGAAATGGCCCTAAAAAGCAAAAAAAAAAAAAAGACAAACGAACCATCTGTCTTTGATGGAGGACAAGGCTGGGGTGGGGCTGGAAACACTGAACCTCAGAGCGAGTTCCCGGAGGCGGTGAGAAAGGGCGTACACCCTGGAACTCGTCAAACCGCCTGTGCGCCCTCGTTCCAAACGCATTCCTGAGCCCCTCCTGGAGAAGGGACCCCCCCCTGCCCCCCAGGCACAGGGCTCCCCACTCTGCCGGCCAGGTGACGACCTCTCGTCTGCACCGAACCGCCCGTCGGGGCCTCGGCGCGGAGCCGGCAGCGCCCTCGGGTACCGCCAGCGGGGGCTCTGGGACTCGACCACAACCCCACGCCTCCGCTTTCCAAAGCTAGACTCAGGCTTTCCGAACAAAGATTCGCTTTTTAAAGTGTTTTAATTACAAACGTGATTTGGAAGCTGGACACGCAACGGCGGCCCCCGTGTCGAGGGCCCCCCGCTGGGCACAGCCGCGTGCGCGTGGGCGAGCGTGTGCGCGCGTGTGGGCGCGCGCAGATTGTCTTCCATCCGGAGAGCTCCGCCCCGGGCGTGGTGTTGGCATGACTACGGCAGGAAACAGTCCCCGGATGCAGACATGTGCGCAGGGACCCACCAACTGACGTCCCCGCGGGGAGCAGGGCGCCTGCGTGTGGGCCGCGCGCATCTCAAACATGCAGGACGGGCACCGGGTGCAGCGGGCACGGGCAGGGACGCCCGGGGGCCCGGGGAGCGCATGTGGCCGGAGGTGGCTCCCGTCGGGGTTGGGAGCCGTCTGGGGGCTTTTGGTCAACGTGTCCGGTGGCCCTGGTCGGCTGTCACGGTGACGCGTCATTTTGGACCGTGTACCAGCGGTGATGGACGCTTCTCTTGCTCTTCGGCCAAGTATTACTCAAGCAGTTTTCACTTAAATATGTTAGAAGTAATCTTTACATTACAGGAGGTGGTAAAAAATACAGAATATGACCACTTCTCATCTCACTCAATCTGATGCTTTGAAAATCTTCACTCTTAGGTTCCCGTAATTTAGAAAAAGCCATCCTGGGCCTTTTCCTAAAGCTCTCTCTCTGTGAGGGATTTTTTTTCAAGATCCGTCCTTCCCCGTCACTGGTTCAGACTTAAGACACTTTCAGAAACCCTCTGCTGCCACACTGTAAGCAGGACTATGGAGCCCTCCTGTTGCCTCCTTTATTGATAACTTAGCATTGAGAGGGTGCTGCAGGCCTGGCCCCAGCCAACCCCGTCACACAGAAGGGACCGTGAGGGGTTTTCCTCCTCAAACCTTAATGGAAACGTGATGATCCCAAGCGGAGCTTGATGAAGACACGGCAGCAGCAGTAAAATGCTTGGCGATCACAGGTTCATTGGAACGGAGCCCTCCATCAGCAACCGTCAGGAAAGCTGGTTTCTGCCGTGCCCGAAGCTCGGGGCGGCCGCTCCACAGAGTCCAGCCTCTCCGGTGGCCGGGGCCGGTCCGGGCCCTCAGTAGATGTCTGGGCAGCCTGAGAAATCCCGCTCAAAGTAGCCCCCTGCGTACAGCCAGTCGGGGGTCCCGGTGTGGGGGTTGATGCCTCGGTGAAACCACCTACGACAGAGGCGGCGGTCAGGGAGCCGGCGGCCACGGGGACAAACCGGGGCCCCTGGCTTTTCTCCCCCTTAGGACCAGGACCCCCGGCTTTTCTCCCCCTTAGGACCGGGGCCCCCGGCTTTTCTCCCCCTTAGGACGGGGCCCCCGGCTTTTCTCCCCCTTAGGACCGGGACCCCCGGCTTTTCTCCCCCTTAGGACCGGGGCCCCCGGCTTTTCTCCCCCTTAGGACCGGGGCCCCCGGCTTTTCTCCCCCTTAGGACGGGGCCCCCGGCTTTTCTCCCCCTTAGGACCGGGACCCCCGGCTTTTCTCCCCCTTAGGACCGGGGCCCCCCCATTAGGCGCCAGCACATCGCAGGTCATTTTAAAGGCAGCTCAGGGCTGCTGGCCACCAGCTCACAGAATGCAGATCCCTTCTGCTCAGCCCAGGTATGTATGGGGCCCACCCAAGGGTGCGTGTGCGGCGGGGGGGGCTGTCCCCAGGCCTGTGCAGCCCCCTCCCCCAGGTGTGCACGCAGGCCCCCCACTGCCCCTGTGGCCGCTGGGCGCCTCACCGCGTCTGCCACTCGGCCTCCTCGCGGGCCCGCTCCCTCCGCGCTTGCCTCTGCTTCTCCTCCAGCCGCTCCTTCTCCCGGCTCGCCAGGTCTAGGTACAAGCACAGGGGTCTGGGTGAGGAACCGGGGAGCGACCCCCCGCAGAGGAGGCTCCCTTGGGGCGAATAGGCGGCCCTCTCACCACCTGACTCTTAAGTAACAATGTGTCCAGCTCTTGAAATGTAACCTTAGGGTCTGCTGAACCTAATAAGAAATTAGCATACTGCATTTTGTATGTATTCTTTTTCATTTGGCTAGCAGTTTAATCTTACTGAATTTATAAAAGAATTGGTTTGCAAACCAGCTAGAGATTTTTAGAATCTTCCCTCACAGACAGTCTGAGAAGCACTTATATTTTTTCTTTTTTGGCTGCACCCATGGCACACGGAAGTCCCCAGGTCAGGGATCGAACCCACGCCACAGCAGCAATCCAAGCCGCTGCAGTGACAACACCGGATCCTTGACCGCTAGGCCTGCAGGGCACTCTGAGAAGCTCTTCTAGAAGACCTGAGGTCTGTCTAGCTACGGGACCTCTCTCCCCTCCTCCCGCGGGCACACACACCCATGTTGCCGTTCTCCATGCCTCGGATGTCGGGGCGCAGGCGGCAGTCCGTGGGGGCCAGCATCTTCTCCATGCCGGTCTCCAGCTCGTTGAGACTGACGGTAAAGCTGGTGAAGTTATACATCTGCAGGGCATGCCCAGAGGCTGTTACCGTCAGTGGCATTCGCTCCCGTGCGCCTGGCACGGCTCAAAGCAGCAGAGGGTCATGGGCTCGCTGGGCACGCTCCTGCCCAGGTCACTGGGGGGGGGCTCCTTCCTGGCCCTGAGAGGTGCCCCCCGGGGGGCGCCCGGACCCCCACCCTGGCCTCACTCGGGCGCGGCTGTCTCCCCACCGTCCCGGGCACCTGTGCGGATGGCTGGGGCTGCTGCCCGGGCCCCCGCCTCCCAACAGCCCAGACCCGGGGCTCGCCTCCCCCTGACCCCCCGACTGCCCCAGTGACCCCACGGTGCCCACGTCTTGCACAGCAAGGGCGGAGCCCCTGCTGGGGCCTGGCCGCGCCCCCTGCCCCAGGTCGGCCCCCTCCCCGCCCGCCCCCAGGTTCTGCGTCCCCGGGAAGCCCGCCCGGCCGGCCCCTCAGCACTGACGCCAGCATCCCCTCCGCGCAGGCCACTGCTGTCGCCGAGACCCCCTGCCCCGTGCTCGGCGCCGCCCCCGGGGGCCTGCGCTGGCCTGCGCCAGCTCAGCCTAAGGAGCAAGGCGTGGAGGGACGAGCAGTGCTTTTTAACGTGAGCTTTTCCTATTATTTTGTACTGCTTTGCACTAAAGTGGCAGCAGCAGCTGTGTGGAGGGAGTGAATGTACTTGTCCGTGAGCTTCTGGTTTTGACTTTGCACAGGCTGTGCTTTCTTTATAGGAGGTAACAATAGGGAATTGTGAGTATAGTGTGTGTGTGTGTGTGTGTGTGTGTGTATATATATATACATATATATATGTTATATAGAAATAACAATTTATATGTAAAGATATTACATATCATAATTATTTCTATATATCATACATTACTTATGCAATAAAATAAACATATGTAAAGCAAATTATAAGTGCAATTTGTGGAAATAAATATCAAAATTCAATTAAGCACCTAAATTGACAAGTCAGAAAGATAATCTCTCAAAACCGGCCTGGAGACCCTTCTGTAAGATGCAGCCGGTGTAGATGTGGAGGGTCTGAGGTGTAACCGGCTTGTGTGCTGACGTGTCCACCCGGGGTCCACTCGGGGGCGGGGCGGGGCTCGGCCCTAGCTCCTCAAGGGCAGGGGCCGCTCCAGTAACGGGCACAGAAGGGCGCGTGGCCAGGGCGGGGGGCACGGACCTGGGCGGAGTTGGGGGGCCGGGTGTTGACCCTCCAAAGTAGCTTGCTGCCTGGAATGACCTGCACCGTCTCCTGAGCCCCGGGCACGGTGTCCGCCCCGTCGCCGTCAGCCTTCTCTGGGTTGTCATCCTGGAAGACAGAGCGGCCTGCTGTGGTGGCCGGAGCGGCCAGCTCCCGGAGCGCCCGGGGACGGGGCAGCCGGCGGTCAGGCCCCGCCGTCCTCGCGGGGAGCGCCTGGCAGCTGGGGTGCCTCTCCTAGGGGGCAGTTTCTCCACTGAGGTGGGTTCGCACCTGGTGACTTCAGGGTGTCCCAGCCCTCCCACCCTAAGCCCTAACTGGGGACCATGCTGCAATAAAAAGATATGCCTGCTACTTATTCTCCAAAATCGGCGGGCCCTGGAGGAAGGGAGAGCGGTTACCCGAGCAGCTGGGGAGGGAGCCACTTCAATTACGCCCCGCGCAGCCCAGGGGCTCCTCCTGGACCGCCGGCGCGGATGAAGGCACAGCTGGGCAGTGAGCAGCCACACAGAACTCTCATCGTGAGGCCACCCCGAGGGACAGCAGAGCTAAGCCAGCTCACGAAACCTGGCACTAAACGGACGTAATGTTCCATGCTATGGTCTGCAAATGGAACTTCACTCTTTTTTAAGTTTAAAAGAGCATTATTAGAAAAGACATCCAATAGCACTCATGAAATATCACAATACAAAAATACTAGGAGCTCTTGGAGCTCCCGTTGTGGTGCAGGGGAAACGAATCCGACTAGGAACTATGAGGTTGTGGGTTCAATCCCTGGCCTCGCTCAGCGGGTTGAGGATCCAGCGTTGCCGTGAGCTGTGGTGTAGGTCACAGAGGCAGCTCGGATCTGGCATGGCTGTGGCTGTGGTGCAGGCCGGCAGCTGCAGCTCCAATTGGACTCCTAGCCTGGGAACCTCCATATGCCGCGGGTGAGGCTCTAAAAATAAAAAATAAAAAAAATACTAGCAGTTCTCACTGTGGCACAGCGGGTTAAGGACCCGGCACTGCTGCAGCTGTGGCCTCAGTCAGAGCTGAGGCTCGGACTCCATCTCTGGCCTGGGAACTTCCATATGCCCTGGGTGTGGACTTAAAAAACAAAACGCTAAAAATCCAAGTAAAGGTTGAATATCTTGTTAAACACATTTTGAGCACCTCAGGTCCACTCTGATCATCTAGAAAAATATGCTGCCTCTTTGAACTATCACGTCTAGTTTTGAGCGCAGGAAGAACCAATCTGAAGACAGTCAGTACTGCCAAGCTCCGAGCGACAGTCTCCTTGCCCAAAGTGCCCGCTGCCGGAGGTGCCACCCGGTACTCGGAATGGGGCCACACAAGTGACATCTACCTGCCGGCTCGACGGGCCCTGAGGAGGCTGGGGGAGGGGCGTGCAGGAGACAGAGTAAGAAGCATCCAGAAGGAGGCGGAGGAGCCCTGTGCTTCTGCCGGGGTGGGGGTGGGGGGACCACACGGGGTCACCGCAGCAGCCCCCGCCCAGAATCCGGGAGACAAGCAGGTGCACTTTGAGAGACCATTTCTGTGATCCACCCTCCCCCTCGGGGGCCACGAGGCACCTGCGTCCCTGAGCCAGGCTCCCGGGGCTCGGCTCCAGCGGCGCTGAGGTCCCCCCGGCCCCACAGGCCCAGCCCGCCGGGGACACCCGCTTGCGGGCGCAGCCCCTTACCGCCTTCGCTTTCCTCGGGGGGTCGGCTCTCCGCTCCTGCTTCCTGAAGGACGCGTAGGCAGCAGGGTCCACGCCCCACAGGCACTCGGTCCACTTGCCATAGATCATAAAGAGCTTCTTCTTGCTGGGGTCAGAGGGGGTTCACAACGGGGACAACGGCCGTTACAGACCGGCACCCTGCGGGGAGCGCCTGCCTTTGACCGTGGGGTGAGGTCCCCGCCGGCGTGTCTAGGACACGTTTCGGACTACCGCTGCACATAAGTGCAAAGGTGAGAGTCTCGTTTAGCGCCTCCACTCGCGGCATTCGCAGCGAGCTGCTCGCACGCCTCACACCCAAGCAGGGGAGACAGTGAAGGAGCCGAGGAGGGTGCGAGCCGCGGGCGAGCTGTCGACCCGACGCCCGCTGTGCCCGCCGGTCCCCTGCAGACCACACCAAGTGTCTGCATACCGTGCGTCCTCCAGCCCTTTGCCACGTGTCACGGAGACACCCTGCCCCCTTCAGCGATGCCGCCTGCTTCAGCTCTCTCTCCCGCCTGCATTTCGCTTTTAATGAGATCTTTCCAGATCAGCCGCCGGACTCTGCCTGATTCCAAAGGAAGGATGCCAGCCACGCTGGACCCTTGCTTTTCTCTTTGCTTCTTCCAGCTGGGAGAGACACAGCTGGCCATGCGCTCCCTGGCAACGCTGCCCCGCCAGCTCGGAACGCGCTGGGAGGGCACCTGTGTCTCAGAGGCCCAGCCTGGAGCCCCGACAGACGGGGACAGGCACCCCGTCTGCAGCAGGCAGCTCGGAGGACTCTCCAAGGACACGGGGTTCACAAAGAGCCCCAGCCAGGCTGGGATGGAAAGGCAGGGTGGCGGGACCCGGCTTCCGCGGCTCCCCCGGGACGAGCTGACCCTGGCCTCTCTCTGGGTTCACTCCGCAGGGAGAGCTACTCGCAGGGCCAACCACTGCTGCTCCCACTAACGAGACCGCTGTCCTGCTCCAGGCCAAGCCCTAACCTGCTTCGACAGGCCAGGTGTCAGAGTCTTAAGTCTAAAAGCCTCTGAAGGGATCTAAAAGGCGAATTTCTGGTCCCCAGGGGCGCGGGATAAGCACAGGCACCCACTGCTTCGCCCTGGAAACGGGTCTACTTGAAAGAGTATACGTTTTAGGGAGTTCCCGTCATGGCTCAGCGGAAACGAACCCGACTGGTGTCCTTGAGGTTGCGGCTTCGATTCCTGGCCTCGCTCAGTGGGTTAAGGATCCGGCGTGGCTGTGGCTGTGGTGCAGGCCGGCAGCTGTAGCTCCGATTCAACCCCTAGGCTGGGAATTTCCATATGCTCTACGTGGCCCCAAAAAGCAAAAAAAAAAAAAAAAAAAGTATACATTTTTAGGATCTGGAAAGAATCTTAAGGCCATTACGCGGCCCAAGTTACTTACTGAAAAAAAGGAGAGAGAGACTGAGATCCAGCACCGTGATTCAACCCAACGGGGGGGGGGGGTAACCCCAGAAAATCTGCTGAAATACTACTGGCCAGTCCTCCGCTCACAAAAACTTTAAAAGCCCCCAATTTACACACTGGAACGAACAAGTCACACGAGCATGACACTCGTAAGCCTGGGTTTTGCCTGACAGCACATGACAGATGTCGGCAGCGAGAAGGAAACCCGTGGTCAAGCTCCAAAGTCCAGCCCCGTCTGTACAACCGCGGTGTTCTCTCTCGGTGGAAACGCCTAACTTTCTCGTGTCCGTTTTATCAAAAGAAGCACACTTGGGTCTTAGTCAAGAAAGGGACAGCCAGGCCCCTCACTCACCACCTTGCATATGTCACTTCTAACTCGCCCGCTTTCCTTCTCTGCTCAGTACTGAAATCTTTCTAAACTTCTCCTTCTCGGAGAGCCGGCCCGTGCCCTGCGGTACCCAGGACCCAACTCCCACGCGGACCTACTTCTTGTCTTGAATGTGACCTTCCACTTTGTGAAGTTCTTTTCCGAACAGTCCGCACGGTTTAAAGTGAAGTACACACTTATCTCCAGTTCTGCAGGGAGAACAAACACTACGTAAACAGCGGGCACGAAACAGCCACAAAAGGCGAATCCAGAGAGCGAGCAGACCAGAAGCCGCCAGCCGGAGCGGCGCCAGGACCAGCTGCATGGGCAGGGGAACTGTCTAGCGACGGGAGCCCGCCAGTGCGGCCTTGCAGTGCGGGGGCACCAGCCAGGAAACCCACTAAAAAGCATTCACGTGTCCACTCTAAACAGCTGGATTTTATGACATGTAAATTGTATCTCAATAAGCCTGTTAACCAAGCCACAAGTTCTCGCTGTGGCTCAGCACTAATGAACCTGACTAGTATCCATGAGGATGCGTGTTTGATCCCTGGCCTCGCTCAGGGGGTTAAGGATCTGGCGTTGCCATGAGCTGTGGTGTAGGTTGCAGACGTGGCTTGGATCCGGCGTTGCTGTGACTGAGGTGTCAGCTGGCAGCTGTAGCTCCAATCTGACCCCTGGCCTGGGAACTTCCACATGCTACAGGTGTAGCCCTGAAAAGGCAGGAAAACAAAAAGCCACAAAAAACAAAATACAAAGCCACATGGGATTTCCCTAGTGGTCTCGTGGTTACAGGACTGGGTGCTTCAACAGCTGTGGCTGTGGTTCAATCCCTGGTCTGGGAACTGAGATCCCACACCAAGCTACATTTTTTTTTTTTTTTTTTTTTTGCTCTTTAGAGCTGCACCCATAGCACGTGGAGGTTCCCAGGCTAGGGGTCGAATAGGAGCTGTAGATGCTGGTCTACACCACAGCCACAGCAACGTGGGATCCAAGCCATGTCTGCGACCTACACCACAGCTCACGGCAACACTAGATCCTTAACCCACTGAGCAAGGCCAGGGATTGAACCCACATCCTCATGGATGCTAGTCAGATCCGTTAACCATTGAGTCATGAAGGGAACTCCAAGCTACATTAATTAGTTATTTTTTTAAAAAGTCAACCCGGGAATTCCCGTCATGGCTCAGTGGTTAACGAACCCAACTAGCATCTATGAGGACATAGGTTCGATCCCTGGCCTTGCTCAGTGGGTTAAGGATCCCGTGTTGCCATGAGCCATGGTGTAGGCTGGCAGCTACAGCTCTGATTTGACCCCTAGCCTGGGAATCTCCACAGGCCGTGGGTGTGGCCCCTAAAAAGACAAATAAAGCCAACCAGTTGTGAACTTCCAGGAATCAGGCATGACAGACACGGGACAAGGTTGTGAGACTGTCGTGGTATTTTCATGGGCTAATTGTTTTCCACGGCAAAAATCACACACGATTCGTGAGTGTGTTGTCTGAAATTTCAAATCAATTAACTCTTGTGACTGAAAACAGAGCAGTATCAACACGGGGCTTTGACGGCGACCTCACCACAGCCGACCAGAATCAGATCTGCCACTGCCACGCGCGGGGTCTCCCGGCCGGCAGAAGCCGGGGCCGGGGCGGGGCCGGGGGGCGCCGGGCGCCGCGTACCTGTGGTTGAGGATCTCCACCGTCCCGTACTGCTCCAGCCAGAGCGTGCCGATGATCACGTTGTGCACGCAGCAGGTGGGGTTGGTCCAGGTGTAGGCCTCGTTGTGTCTGCAAGACGCCGGGACCAGCGGTCAGAGGCCGGCAGCGCGGGCCGCACGTGGCCTCGACAGCAAAGCCAGACACGGTCCAACATAATTGACGGAAAAGCCGCAGAGGGCTGCTTTGAACTCCTCGGCAGCGGCCACGTCTTTAGCATTCGTTTGAAATGTTCTTCTTCTCTGCTTTGTAGCAGCCACTTAAACGTCCAGACGCGTTAATAAGTGATCAAAGGCTGAGGCCAGACGACAGGCTCCCTGTGAAGCTGCCAACAGACGGCCCCTCGGCGGCACCTGCCGCCCCGCGCCTGGCAAGGGGGAGGGTGCTGGGGTGCAACCCCCCTTCCCGCCCGCCCCCCCCAAAGGCCCTCCCCAAGGAGAAGAGATCCCACCGCCGTGCAGATGGCAGACCGCCCCCCGCGTCTCGCAGGAGGCCCCATCAAAGAGCCACGATTCGGGCAAAAAGCAGCTCGGTGCACAAGTACCGACGGTGAGGGTCTGGGCATCCCTGAATTTCCCAGGAACCCAAAGGCGCTCGCCGCTGCAGTTTGCGGTCTTTCAGTTCCCCATGCCTCACCCCGAGAAAGCCAAGGGCGCGGCCGTCCCCAGCGGGGGGTGGGGCTGAACTGGGGAGGCCACGCTCCTCGGCCACACAGGGCTCACACCTCGGGGCGCCGGCCGTGCCCGCCGCCCGGACTGTGCCTGCAGCGGCACTGGACAGATCCCGCTGTGGGCTTCTCCGGGCAGCAGCACAGTGGGTGCGTTTAGATTGGTTTTTTAATTCTATAATTTTTGCGGGGTGCGGTCAGATCTAATGGTGGCGGGCAGCCTCGAGAGGCCAGCCCACCCTGCCCCTTGCCTCCTGGAGTTCAAACTCTAGGCCCCCAGCCCGCCCCGCACCCCACACCCCAGCAGGGCGGGTCGCGTGACCACCTGCACACGCGTCGGGGTGGTAGGGGCTGTGGTTGCTCCTGAGATCTGGTTACAGAAGACACGGTGGCTTCGGGGGCACCGCCCGCCCCCGGGCCTGGCTCGGGGGTGCTCGCCTTGTCTGCGGAGCTGGGGGCAGACGCTCCGTCTGCCGTGCCCACAGGGGACCCGGATGGAGCCCCGACTCCTCGAGCTCAGACACCACGGACGTGTCGTCTCGAGCCGCTCAGCCGGGGCTCCTGCGCGGCACGAGACGCCCGCCGCAACCCGGAAGCCGCAGGAGAACACGAGCAGCCGGGACAGCTGCAGAGCGCCCCTCGGCCAGGCAGCCACCCCGCGGGCGCCTCGCCCCACTTACTTGAGAAGCTCCAGCGTGATGGTGCCGCGTGGCTCCGCCTCCACGCTCTTCCCCCAGAACTTGAGCTTCGGGTAGATGGAGCCGTGAAACAGGAAGTCCTGGTGGAGGCCCTCCGAGTAGAAGGCGCTGATCGGGGGGTGGTGGCTCACCTGCTCGGATATGAATCTGAACCCCAAATCTTCCCTAGGAAAAGAAGGGAGGGGGGAGGGGCAGGGGCTCACGTGTGGCCGCCAAGCCCAGTGAGGCCGGCCCGGGACCCTCGGTGACCCGCCGCTCAGGACAACTGCATGCGGGGCCGAGAGTCTAGGAGCGGTGCTGGGGTCACGGGACACACACGCTGCCACACGTGGCATAAACGGCCAACACCGTGCTCCAGTGTCACATGGGGCCTAATGCTGACACCCCACACACATACACCCTGCACCCCCAGGAACAGCGTGACACACAGAACGAGCGACAGAGCGGACCCCTTCCCCTCGGACCCTCTGCAGCTCTAAGAAACAGTGACCCAGAGCTCTGACAGCGACCGTCACCTTAACGCCAGCTGGCCACCGGCCCCAGAGCGCACGCGCAGCCTCCCCAAGCCCGTTCCTCCCCGCCTCCTTTGAAGGCTCTTGGGATTTTTGTGATGAACTGTCTTATGCCCCAAGATATTCCTGGCCAGGAAA
Source organism: Catagonus wagneri (assembly GCA_004024745.2). Taxonomy (NCBI): domain Eukaryota; kingdom Metazoa; phylum Chordata; class Mammalia; order Artiodactyla; family Tayassuidae; genus Catagonus; species Catagonus wagneri. The sequence goes on from PVHT020000031.1 coordinate 33,389, forward strand.
CAGGATTTTTAGTACACTCTCTTTTTCAACAAAAATGTCAGTTTTTAATTGTTCCAGAACTGTGAATACACCTACAGCTGAAGTCATTAAAAATTATAAAAGCTAAACCACATAATTACTAACTTAACTGGAATCAGAATTTCTAATCATTAGAGAGGAAGGAAAAGTTGAAAAATTAGATTTTAAAAGGTTGCCTACCAAGGTATGTAATTTACAAAATGAATACTTGTCTAACAAAAGACAGCGTTATTTTCAGTTCTCCAGGAGCAGCCTCCGAGGAGGAAAAGCCGCTGGTGAGTGACTAGACTTGGCTGTGTTGCTCCTCAAACAGGAGGAAGGCTTCGTCTCCGCCACACCCGCAGCGCCACTGAAGTCAGGGCCCGACACACCAAATCTGCCCCAGTTTAGGGAGAAGGACCTTTGGGTCAGCCCCTGAATTCTGTTGCTGAAAAAGATGACAGCCTGGGGGGGCGGGGGACACACAGCCTCCAGCATCTTGGGTGGTCCGTACACTTTTAATCCATCTGCTTACTTTCTCTTGTCTAGAACCTTCATCATATGATGCTTCAATTTCTTTTCCAATTTCTCAAAGATGCCTTTTTTTTTTTTTTGCCTTTTAGGGCCACACCCGCGGCATATGGAGGTCCCCAGGCTAAGGGTCGAATCGGAGCTGCAGCTGCCGGCCTACACCACAGCCACAGCAATGCCAGATCCTTAAGCCACTGAGCGAGGCCAGGGATCGAACCCGCAACCTCATGGTTCCTAGTTGGATTCGTTTCTGCTGAGCCACGACGGGAGCTCCCAATGATGCTTTCAATAAACTAAAACACCACCGACGGTCCACCAGCTACAAAGGTCAGCATCTCGCACCCTGGCCTGGAAGCGTGCTGGACGGGGGTGGGCAACTGTTGCTCAAGAGAAACATCCAAGAAAGGAGAGAAACTCTGTGAATTCAAGACAAAAATGGCCCCTTAAGAAAGTTACTCTTGGGCACGTCCGTGGGGAACCTGGGGCCACACCCTCGCAGCCGACCTGCCTCCGGGTCTGGCTTGCACACGCAGCGGAGCAGCCCCTTGCCGCGATCTACCCAAAGTTGGCCCTGACACAAGGGCTCGCGGGGAGAAAAGGAAAAAGAAAAAAAAGCTGACTCTCGGGGTAAGTCTTTCACACACCTGGGCTCAGCTTCCCACCTCTAAATTGGAGAAGCGGGCTGTGCCCTGTGGTCCCTCTTGTGTGACACGCCATAACCCAGCCACCTGCTGAAGCCCTCCGTTGCTTACAACGAAGCCCCGGCAGCAAGCGCCACGCCTTCTCCCGGTCACTCCTAGGGGACAGCTACTCCACTCGCAGCGCCAGCACCTCGCTACGCGGCCGGGGGACTCGCACCCTGGGACGTGGAGAAGGGGCCAGCGGCCGGCCGGCCAGGACGAGCCGGAAACAGCAGAATTTGAAAGGGACACGTATGCGGCTTGCCCACCGGCTGAGATGCGCCTGCAGCCGCGCAGGCTGCACGTCCCCGAGCTGACAACGCCGCCGCCGGGTGGAAGCGGCACACGCTCCACCCCGAGGCTCCGACGGCCCCAAGCCCAGCGCTCACTCACCACGCGCGCGGTACAGGCCCCGGTCGCACAGCCCCGCCGCCCCGCCTTACGGAGGACGAACGGCTGCAAGGCCGACCACCGCGTGCAAAGGCTCAGACACAAGCACCCCACAAGCAGGGTGCTGTGCGTGTTACTCGGCTTCCAGCCCATTTTCCCTTAGGCTCCTGTGAGGCCAGGACACGACGCGTCGCACGCGCAGCACCTGCCCGCGGTGCCAAACGCCTCCGCTCACGCGCCCGTTCTCGGCGCGCAGAAACCAATGCGGGACACGGGACCCACGCGCCAGGCAGCCCCCAGGGCCCCCCCTTACCTGATCAACTCGTATGTCTCTCCCAAGAGCGGATTGAACGGCTTGCCGGTCCTCTCCCACTGGGAAGCCACGGCCGAGACTGCAAAGGCGGCTACAGACTGCAAACAGCCGCAGGCCAGTGAGAGGCGTGTCCGCTGGGCCCCCGAGGGCATCCCCGACTCTCACTCTGTGACTTGTCTCCCACTGGTGACACGTTTAAGCCACAGAATTTCCAAGGAAATGCCCGCTGTCACCACACTTCCTCAAAGTTCCCGAATGCAGGAACCCTGCCCTCCTCACCCCCAGCCGGGCCTTCCTCCCAGGCTGTCATGCAGGTGCAGGCGCATGCACGCGCACGCACGCAACGCACATGCACACATGCTCAAGCACGGGCGGCGGGGCTGACAGGACCCCCCGAGCCCCACCAGGCCCCCAGGCCCACAGGCGCAGAGACTAAGACGCCTGAGCGGGGTGTGCCGCGAAACACGCGCCTTGGCTGTGGGCAGGACGCGCCCCAAGGTCAGCATGAGCTGTGCCGGCCCCTCCCCCAGATGCCCCGCGGCGGCCGGGTGGTGGCTGCTCATTAAGAGTCGCAGGCGGACACGCGAGCGCAGCGCCCACCTGCATCCTCTCCAGAGGCCGCGGCTGGCGGGAGGCCCTGTGGATGAGGTCCACGTGCTCCATGTACTCCGTGATCCGCTGCAGGAAGCTCAGGGGCTCGTTGAAGGCGATGGGCATCGTGATCTTGGACAGCTCCTGCAGCGCCAGCAAACGCCTGTCACCGGAGGTTCCCCGGACACCAGCCCCCACCGCTCGGAGCATCACTTCCTGGGGCAGCAGCCGCCTGCTCCGGATGCGACTTAAAGGCCCTGTAGGTGAGCCCTGGCTGGAGGTCCAGCCACTGCCCTCCCAGCAGTTCCATTTGGCCACCACCTGGGAGAGGGCACCATGCCCCCCACCCAGCTCCCATGTTCACGGCACACACGCCTGCAGGAAGCACCCAGACCAGCCACTTCCAGTGCCTTCTTCACATGGCCTCCGTGGTCCTAAGGCATGGCTGGAAACCACCAACCCAGGGTGAGCTGGGTGCCCTACTGCGGCCCTGCTCTCCGGTACCAGGCGGGCAAAGCCACGGTGAGCCCTGCCTTCACACAGCTCAACTCACTGAGAGCAGAGCCCCCGCAGAGGATTTAAAGCAGTGACAAGAGGGACCAAAGCCGGGGGGGGGGCTCGGGTCAGCGACACCCTGTGTGTGGTGCTGAGCCCGTGCTCCTGAACCGTCATGCATGGAGTCCCTCATCTCCTGCGTCATTAGAAACCGGGATTGTCAGATGGGAGAAAGGAGACGCGGACAGAGGACAGCAGAGGCCAGACAAGGCCTGGCATCTGAACCTGGAAGCACCACGTCTCCCCTGGAAAGACCGAGAAACAAGACCACCAGTCCAGGGTCTGCCGGGCGGAGCCACGGCCCTGAGCTCTCTCCCTGGACATAGAAGACACAGGGTGAGGGGGGCACCCCTGCAGGGAACGCGGGCCGGTCAGAAGAGGCTCTTCCAGCCCAGCGGAAGCCTGTGGACCGGGCGCATCACGGGCTGCACGCCCGGGCTGGCCGGATAAGCCAGTCACGCTGGGCGATGCCAGGGAACCAAGCACAGCACCCGAAAGCCTGGACCACGAGACACACTCACGGACCCCGACGTTCTTATGCAAACCCCACTCACGGCAGAGAAGCGCACATTCTACTGCAGGAACATTCCAGGCCCACGTGGAGCCCTAGTGACCCCTGGGCTCAAATTCAGAAGAAAGTGACAGCAAGGTGTCACGAGGCAGGATCCAAGCAAGCCCCCCAGACACAGCCCACGCAGGAGGACATGAAGCAGATACTGGGAGGATATCAAAGAGTTCCGCTACTCTTGAAAGCAGGAAGACGGTACACTGTGACTGTGCTTAAAAGGAATCCTCATCCCTTGGCGACAAAGAAGAAATATTTACAAGTGAAAAGGCGTCTGGAGCAGAGTGTAAGGGGTGTAGACAGGCATACTCGGCCATGACCATGACCGTCAGCAGTGGGGGCTTGTGATCAGGGGGCGGACAGGGGCCGGGGGGGGGGGTGTCTCTGCAGGGAAAGGTCCGCGTTGGGCCCGCCGCCATCCCAGTGAGCCAGGGAGCAGCGAAGAGAGCTGTGTCACCTCCCTGGAGAGAGGGGAGCGTCTCGCGGGGTGCGTGGATGGACGCGGGCAGTGGGCACAGCCCTGCAAGATGAGGACGTCCAGCCCTGACTGTTCCCCCCGAATCCAGCCCACCAGCGGCCCCGGGAGCGGGTGTACGATGTTACCGCTAAAAGACGCCTGGGTTTTCCACCCGGAGGAGCTGAGACCCAGCAGTTCGCTGAGCCCGTCATCTCCCAGACTGTTGTCAACACCCGAGTCGGGCACACAGGCAAAGAGCTAAGAGAGGACAGAGCGCCAAGGAACAATCCTGACGAGCTGTCTTGAAAAACCACAGGTGTGTGCAGACGCCGGCACGGGTGCGAGTGGGGTCAGGAGGCACACGGAGGCTTTCCTGGTGCAGGGACGCCGCGGCAGCTTTGGGTCCAGCCAGCACCCACGCCTTATCCTCTCTGCACCTTCCTCTAGTGGAAGGCCATCAGGAAAGGTGGGGAGAGCCTGGCCCCGCGCGTCCCCCAGCGAACAGCGATGCCCCCGGGGCGAACACCGAGGCTCGCACGCGAGACGTCACCACCATGGGAGCTGCGTGGCGGCCTCAGGGCCCCGGTCCGCGACTTCACGGGATCTACAGCTACTTCAGAACAAAAGGGGACGTGCTCCGTGTGACACAGCGGTCTAGACCTGGCGTTGCCACGCCGCGGCTCGGGTCACCGCTGTGGCGCAGCCTGACCCCGGCCTAGAAACTTCCACATGCCGCAGATGGAGCCAAAAAATATAAATAAAAATGTTAAAATTTCCTCTGGGAAAACGGACGAGGGCGACAAACAAAGGCATTAGAAGCCCGGGCTGGAAGTCCCCTGTGGCGCAGCGGGGCGAGGACCTGGCGTTGCCACAGCTGCGGTGCGGGCTGTAACTGCAGCCTGGGCTCAGTCCCTGTCCCGGGGATTTCCACGCGTCGCAGGCGCGGCGGTAAATAAATAAAATGAAACCCCTGGCTCTGGGCAGGGCTGGTGTGAGAGAAAACGCAGGTGAGTGAGTGACGCCTGGGCTGAGGGCCCTGCAGGAAAGCATGCAGAGCTCCTGTCGTAGCCCACGGAACCTGAGTCTGAATCACCACGTGCTGGCCCGGGACAAGGACACCCAGACGGCTGGCGGGAGCACCCTCCCCTCCTGAGAAGGACCAGCTCGGGTTCTCGGCCAGGAGGGACCATAAGGGAAAGGCCTGCGGCTTCTGGACTAAGAATCTGACGAGCCTTCCTGTTACAGCCCAGGCTGGGCGGCTGGGGGACTCGGGGACTCGGAGCCTCGGTCCTGTGGGTTCTGCAGGCCCGCCCTCGGCTCAGCGCCTGGCCGGGCCCCTGGCAGAGCCCCCGGGCCGCGTGCCTTCCGAAGCCAGCGGAGTACAGCACAAGGTGGGCGATCCCACGTGACCCCCCTTCCATCAGAAGCTGGCCTCCTTCGCCTGGCTTCCTTCACCTCGTCCCTCGTCTGCTTCGCCTCCCGTTTTATCACCTTCCCTTCACGCAGCAGACGGACATGCAGAGCACATCCTAAACTATCAGCAGTGCAGCAAATCTGCAGGAACTGAGAACCTTTAAACCGCATGCTTCAAAGCGAGTCCATCCAAACTTACCAAGCCAATGCACTTTTTCAATATACTCCACACGCTGAAGTCGCTTCTCGTAAACATCGGGGCGGGCAGGGACGTCCTGTGAAGAAAACCGGAGGCACACGAATTTACTCGTCCAGCCGTAAGATTCTCTCACGACTGACGGATTTGCTCAGGGACCATTTTTTCCTCCAATTTTTCTACCTAAGCACCAGCGAGCTCTAAGCTGGCGTGCCTGGGGCACAAAAGACAGCCAGCCTGCGGGGGAGCCCCACGGAAGGTCTCTGCATTGAGGGTCTGGAGGCCTCCCGGGAAATGACGACCTTCCCCCGTGGAGCTGGGAGACCGGTCGCCCGGCCGGGCAGCCAGGGGCTGGGGCAGCAGCAGGACAGCGGACAGAGGTGGGACCCGGCCTCTTAAGCCCCGAAGCCAGGTCAGGGACCCACCAGGGCGAGGCCCCGTGTCCGCCTGGGATGGAACCGGGGTCGGGGAGGCAGGCTGGACGGTGGCCGCCGAGGGCAGGGCAGCGCCGTGTGGGGGCCTGCGTTCCAGAATACACCCTGGTGTTTTCCTGTGGTGTCCCAGCCTCGCGACAGCCGCCCTCAGGGGGTTTCTGACCTGTGGCAGGGAGATCCTGCTCTAACCCTGGTCCCCAGGACGGTGGCGGCCAGGGCGCTCCTGGGGGTCACGCTGGGACAGCTGTGCGTTTGGGGTGGGGGGGGCGAGGTGCAGAGACAAAATGGGAAGGAAAGCGGCGGCAGCGTGACGGGGAGCGTGGCTCCGCAGGGGCGGAGGCCCTCGGGACACCTCGCATGGGCAGCAGGGGAGGGGAGGCAGCAGCCGAAGGGGCGCGGGGCCACAGACAGCGGAGGCCCCCACCCCGCAGAGCGGAGGCTTAGAGCTCGCGCCCAACCCCAGAAGAAAGGGTAGCAGGGACACGGCTGTGGGGGGGTGGCAGCGAGGAGGGGGTACAGGAGGCCCGGGAGGGGTGGCCGGGCTGTGACCGAGGACGGGAGAGCTGCAGGCACGTCTCAGAGGCCAGCGCTAAGTCTGGAGGCAGGAAGGACGGGCGAGGAGGGCGGCACCAGGGCTGGTCAGTGAGCCAGACTCCGGGCGCGTGGGGGGGGGGTCCACACCACGTGAGCGGGCGGAAGGTGCTCTGACACTCCGAGCACCGGGCCGGGGGTGGCATGCGCGCCCCCGGGTTGGGACAGCAAGCAGGCGCTGGGTCCAAGCATAGGGCCCAGGTCTGGGCTGAAGCTGGGCTCTCCGGAGCCGAAATGCGAACAGCAGGGGGCGGATAGCCACCGCCACCGCCACCACCCTGGGGCCCCACCTGTCCTGCTGTGTCCTCCTGTCTGCTGGCGAAGGCTCGGGTCCCTGACCGCACACGAGGGGAGAATGGAATGTGGTCTCGCTGCACTGAACCAGCCTCCCAACCTCCGGGGTGAGAGGTCAGTGCGGCCAAAGAGAAGGCATCTTGGTGCGCAGCCAGCAGAGGAGGCGACAGGGCCACGGTCGCTGACGGGGCGCCAGGCCCGGCGAGCTCTAAGCCTCCGCTCTGTGGAGTGGGGCATCGCAGCAACGACGGGGCGCCAGGCCCGGCAACACCAAGGCGGCCGCCCTGGCGCTGGGGATGGGGGTCGGGAGGCAAGGAAGCACCAGCTCTGACCTCGGGGAGCCCCGCAGAGGGCCGCTGCGCCTCAGAATCCGGCGAACAGGGCCTGCTCCCGTCCGAGGGGCCGGCCCCGAAGACGCGGGACGGGCGCTCCTTCGTCGGGGCCCGGAGCCGCGTGGGCGCGCACCGCATCTGGGGTGAGGACACACGGGCGGGGCGGCGTACCTGCGCTTCCGAACTGCGCTCCCGTGCGGGGGCCGCTCCCCCGCTTTTCCGATTCCATTACTTGTACTGGCGTCCGTGTGAGTCGCTCCAGTGAGTCTCTGATGCGCCTCTGAATATCCCCCAGAAGAGTTATCAGAGTCAAAGCCTGCACGAGACAAGCAGAGCGGTCATTTCGCAGGACGCGACTGCGGGAGGCCGCCTCTAAGAACCCCGGCTCCGCAGGTGGGGGCCTGGAGCGCCAAGGCGCTCGGCACATTCAGAGCGAGGAACTCCGCCCCCCAAAGACTGAAGGTGGAAAACAGTGACAACATCCGCTCTCGGCAGAGGCCACACACGCCGGTCCCCAGGGCGGGGGCGGCACTGGGCCCCGGGACGCGGGTTCCGGCCACTGTGTCGGCCCTCTGACCCTCCGAGCCGGTGTGCACAGCGACCTCAGGCTGCAGTACAGCCCTCCGGACCAGGTCTGCATCGTGCGCTAGAGCTCAACGCGCTTGGTCCTGGGTCCGAGGACACCAATGGCACAAACGCCCCAGCGGAGCCTCCAAACCGCGAGCCACAACCGAGACGGCCAGTGTGAAGTCAGAGAGCAGCCCGTGTGGATGCGGGGCGTAGGAAAAGTGAACTGTCAGGACTCGCAGGTGTGAAACGCAGTTGTGTGGTTTCCCGGCCCAGCCAGTTCCCCGCATGACAGTTGCCCCGCCTGGGCCGTGCTCAGAGCCCCTCCCTCACCCGGATGGCTTTTGTCGTTTTAGGGTTGCACCCGTGGCACGTGGAGGTTCCCAGGCTAGGGGTTGAATCGGAGCTGTAGCCGCTGGCCTACACTACAGCCACAGCAACGCAGGATCCAAGCCGCGTCTGTGACCCACACCACAGATTACGACAACACCGGATAATTAACCCACTGAGTGAGGCCAGGGATCGAACCCACAACCTCATGGCTCCTAGTCGGATTCGTTAACCGCTGCACTATGATGGGAACTTTCTTTCTTTCTTGCTTGCTTTCTTTCTTTCTTTTCTTTCCTTTTTTCGTCCCCTTACAGCATGTGGAAGTTCCCGGGCCAGGGGTCAAATCCAAGCCACAGCTGCAAAGCTGCAGCAACGCCAGATCTTTTAACCCACTGTGCCGGGCCGGGGATTGAACCTGGGTCCTGGCGCTGCAGCAGGCAGAAGTTCCTGGGCCAGGGATGGAACCCGTGCCACAGCTTCAACCCAACACTGGATCCTTCACCTGCTGCGCCACACAGGAACTCCCGACACTTCCTGAAACAGCCTGTCACCTCTAGTTTTTGCTACGCATCCCAAAAGCAGCAGCCCCCTGCCCCCCGCCTAAACACCCGAACCGCTCCCAGCCTAAGGAAGCGCAGTCCTAGGCCACGTGTTCCCCGTACTGGTGTCCCTGTCCCCAGGGCCTCCCTCAGGGCTGAGACTCTGGGCCAATGTTGGTAGAAGGTTCATTTCAATCACAACCCAGTGTGTGGCCAGGAAACCGAGGTCGCCCCTCCTGGATGAGCACGAAGTCTTGTCTCTGATGACGCTGAGGCCACGTAAGGTTAAAGGTTTTCATACACAGCACGTATTTACCGCAGAAAAAGTAAGTACAGACAAGCCAAGAGGGACCTGCATCATCTCTCACCCGACCCCTCAGAGACATCCCCGTTGAAAGGCCAGCCTGACTTCTCTTTTTGGCCGTGCCTGTGGAATGCAGACGCTCCTGGGCCAGGGCTCGAACCCACAACACAGGAGTGTCAAGAGCCACAGCAGGGGCAATGCTGGATCTTGAACCCGCACGCCACCGGAGAGCTCCCAGTCCGACTCCTTACAGCCCTTACTCTGTACTTATCTTTCAGTTGCTTTAAACCTTCCCCTTAGAGGTACTGATTCTCGCAGGAAGTAACTGCCTGTTGAAGTCATTCACTTAATAAGTGCTGGGCCTAAATCCTTTTTAAATTGGAGTCACAGAGTCAGGCCGATTCCACAGACCGTGAGGTCGTCAGGATCCCGCACCCCGGGCGGGCACGGCCTGCATGAGGAGGACACGCTCTTCGTCTAGCGTTTGTCTGGGAACCGAAGGACTTCCGCCCAGACAGCTGCCTCCGCGACTCCGTCTAGGGACACGGGGCGGCCTGGCGTGCGGGCAGGCGGGGCTGGGGTCACCTCCGCGTGGCGCACCGGCTCAAGTCCTCCCGGGGGAGGGCCTCGGGAGAAGTTCAGACACACAGCGCGTGGGTCGCACCAGCTCCAGGCGGCAGGCACTGGCCTGGAGGCTCCTAGGTGAGGGCCGCGCTCTCCTGGTCTCAGACGCGGTCACCCCGAGGCCTGGGCGGCCCCGCTGACCGGCGCCCCTCAGCCGCTTGGTGGAAATTCGGCTGACTTCTCAGGGCTAAGTAAGCACCTTCCCAGGAGAGCACACGGGCCGGGAGCACGTCCGCCCAGAAGCGGCGAGAGACCACCTGGGAATCAGCCTTTGGGAACAGCAAGGGCTCCGAGCCGCTCCTCGCGGGGCTCCAGGCCAGAATCTGTCAATAACCTCGGGCTGCCGGCCCGACTCCGACCCTTCGTGGGAAGAAGCCTGGCTGAGAGACGCCCCAAGCGCGGGGACAGGACCCCAGGCGACAGGAGCTCTGGCGGGGACAGCAGTGACGCCCCGGGGGCGGTGTCATCCACCAGGAAGGACTGGTGTGCTGGCCCCGCATCCTTTGGCACTGACTGCGGATGCGCCCCTCTGACGCTACTTGCGGATGTTACGGCTGAAAGCGGCAGCGGTGGTGTCCCTGGGCTCCGTGTCTGTGCTCTGACGCCCTGTCCTGGAGGGTCTCCTAAAGCCGCGCCCCACCCATCACAGCGCTCAGCAGAAAATGCAGCTATGCTCCTTGGCTGACAAGGGCGATGGAGGGCAGAACTTAAAGAGTCTGGGGACCCCCGCTGGTGCCCCGTCCTGCAGGCGTTCACAGCGGAGGGGCTGTTCTAAGCAAAGGGAAACAGCCCAGCCAGCCACCCGAGAACGCCTGCCCCGCCCCACACTCTGTGCCGCCCAGCTGGATGCCAGCACTCAGAGTGGTGTGTGAAACGCAAAACAGGAGTTCCCGTGGCGGCTCAGCAGGTTAAGAGCCCAACATAATGTCCATGAAGATGCGGGTTCAATCCCTGGCCTTGCTCAGGGGGTTCAGGATCTGGCGTTGCCGTGAGCTACAGCATAGGTCACAGACGCAGCTCGGATCCGGTGTGGCTGTGGCTGTGGTGTAGGCTGGCACCTGCAACTCCAATTTGACCCCCAGCCCAGGAACTTCCATAGACCTCGGGTGTGGCCAAAAAAGAAAAAAAAAAGAGAGAGAGAGGAGAGAATCTGAACTGAACTTAGAGCCAGTAAGAGCTGCTGTGAAAACAAACACATTGACCATTTTGGGGCGCACTTTATCAGCACAAAAAACAAGATACAGTTCTAAGATGGGACAACAATTTTTGATCATTAAGTATAAATACTGTAAGAATACTGACCACCTCGTTTAGGATCCAAATGCAAACATTTACACCCCAGGACCACTCTTTCAAAAACTAAAGCACAGCTATACTGTTCCTGTTATCTCCGGGGACAGGACACATGCTCTCACTAAAAGCTGGCGCCTGGGGACCTGGCGCCCCTCTCCCCAGGCTCTTGGGGCCACCCCGGCCCCAGGCGAAGGGGCAGCCCGCCCTGCGGCCGCCATCCGGCCCCTCACCTGTGACGGCGTCGAAGAACTCCTCCTCTCCGTTCATCCTTCGGCAGCCGGCCTCCGCGCCCGACGCCGGCCTCTACGGGAGCATAGTACTGGGTCCGCACCGACGGTGTAAGAATTCCACGCTACCAACTCTTTTAAGGTAAAACCCCAACAGGCACTGGAGATCTAAAGGGGAAAAAAGCATCGTGGGTACTGAGCGTTCAGAAGTTGCACAGTTGAGAAATACTTTAAGATACCCACCGGCCATTCCGGAAGTCAACCTCGGCTACCCCTGAGCAAAGAGGAAAAATGACTGTGCTCACATGAGAGGAAACGGGGGTGAGGCCACGTCCACTGACGAGGAACGCTGTCTGAAGAGTTTCAAAACCACTGCCCAGGGAGTTCCCCGTGGGTCCAGTGGTTAGGGTTCGGCGCTTTCCCCATTGCAGTCCGGGTTCAATCCCGGGTCTGGGAACTGAGACCCCACTCCAAGCCGCTGCACGCCATGCACCCCCCCCCCCAAAAAAAAAAGGACCACGGTCCACAGCCGTAAAGGGCCCGGGAAACGTTCGAGAGGCAGGCTGGCCAGAGCGAGGCAGTGCCACACGGGGACCCCGAGGCCTCGCTGACGGTCATTGCAAAGCTCTACCAGAAGCTGGAACAGGTGGTATAAATAAATGCAAGTTTATGTAAAAACAGTTATTTCACATCAACCGTAAGCCGATTTTCAACCCTAGAGCATCAAGACCGCCGTACGAGTTAGCTGCTATCAGCACAAACTGTCATCAGCTTAGAGCTGCTCCGAGTTACTCCAGCAGGACGGGAACCTCCCCATCGCGAAGAGCCGCATCGCATAAACGGCAGGGGACGGAAGGAAACGGTAGGCCTTGTCCCCGAGGTTCGACCGCTTGGGAAAATAAGCAGAGACCGCGCTTCGCTGCGGGCGCCCGGGCACGAGGGGACCAGAGCCCCCACTCCGAGGGCAGCGAAGGCACAGCTGGTCCCGAGGGCGCGCCGTCCTCTGTCCCCAGAGTGGCTACGCGGCACTTGGTGGCACCTCCAAAGCGCTCCTCTCTGGGCCCGTCCCGAGCACGTGTGAGCGCCCACACAGTACGACCAGCTGGCGCGAGGCCACCCCTTCCTTCCCAGGATTTCCTTTCCTTTCCCACCTTCCCAACCAGCCTGGCAGAACCAGACGCCCATGCAGCTTCTAGAAACAGCCATACGAAGCCGTGCTCACTAGCCTGCAGTTTGGGGCTTTTTTGCAAATCAGAGCCGTTGTTACTAGTTACTTGGATTCTTCTCGGATCCGGCAGGTCCCTCCTCCGCGGCCAGCAGCGACCTCTGCCTCCGGAGGCCATGAAAAGCAACCGGGGCTCCTGGAGGGGAGACGGCTGAGGGCAGGCATGGGACCTTCACGGGCAGCGGGAAGCCGCCGAGCCCGGCGTCAGGGCAGGCGAACCCACGAGGCTGCCACTGCCGCGTGGGGCCCGCGAGCGCACCCCGCACACGAAAGCCCGCCAGCGCCCAGAGACGCTGATAAAGGGCGGGTCACCACTGGACGGTGCCAACGCGTTCTCCTGAAAACTAGGACACGACAGGCGGCATCGAGCCCACGAGCTGCTTCCTGTGCCACTTTCCCGAGGCCTTCCCGCCACTCCACGGGGGAAGCAGGGTCAGCTCCCGGGTCCCGGCGCAGCCCCACCCAGCCCACACATCACAGGCCGGGGCGCGACACGCCTCCGCCGAGGGGTCCTGCCAAGGACATCAGGCCAAAACCTGGCCCTCCTCCCCCTTTCTCGACCTACGAAACAGAGCCTAGAGGCACAGGCTGGTCTCCACCACGGGCACACGGCCGGCCAAACCCAGCCTCTGGGAGAGTGTGCGGGGCGAGAGCCAGCCTCTTAGGCTGGTCAGTGACGGAGGGCGGGGAGGGCCCGGGCGCCGGAGGGGCTAGCGGCGCACGGCCTGCGGGTCATGTCGGCGCGGGTCAGACCGCCTCGTGGGGAGCAGTCGGCAAAATCCTGGCAGGACAAGATCTGATTAGGTCAACAAATGAATTTGAAATGAAGGAAAGGGAGTGACTGAGGTGAAGGGACATTTCGCCACCTCCACTGAGGTGGCAGTTTCACAGGTGTAGACGTGTCAGAACTTACTACAGGTCAGTTACACCCAAAAAAAGGCACTTGAGAAGAAGGCACGGGTATCATAATTGCATTTCAGAGCTACACACCCAAACACAGATGGACGAAACAATATCATGCCTGGAATTTTCTTCAAAGTGACTTGTGAGTGGGCCGGGTGATTAAGGTGCCAGGACGGGCGTAAGTGGTGAAGCTGGCAACAGCCACAGGGACCACACTGCCACTCTGCCTGCTTTCCCATACGTTTAAGATCTCCCGTAATGCAAAGCATGCTGAAAGCCATGGTACTCTCCATTTTTTTTAATTTTTTAATTTTTATTTTCTTGTCCTTTTGTCTTTTTAGGGCCGCACCCGCGGCATATGGAGGTTCCCAGGCTAGGGGCTGAATCGGAGCCAAAGCTGCTGGCCTACACCACAGCCACAGCAACGCAGGACCTGAGCTGTGTCTGTGACCTACCCATAGCTCACGGCAACACCAGATAGTTAACCCACTGAGCCACAACAGGAACTCCGGAATTTCCCTTTCTCACATGCTTCCTCACCCATAACAAAAGTCCCAAGGTTTAAAGAAGTCAGTCAAAGAGTTCCCCTTGTGGCTCAGTGGAAACGAATCCAACTAGGAACCAAGAGGTTGCAGGTTTGATCCCTGACCTTGCTCAGTGGGTTAAGGATCTGGCATTGCCACGAGCTGTGGTGTAGGTTGCAGATGTGGCTCGGATCCTGCATTGCTGTGGCTGTGGCGTAGGCCGGTGGCTACAGCTCCGATTAGACTCCTAGCCTGGGAACCTCCATATGCCACGAGTGCGGCCCTAAAAAAAGAAGAAGCAAAAAAAGAGAAAGGAACAACAAGCCGATATCCCTTATGAACGCCGAGGCAACAGTCCTCAACCGAATATTGGCAAACGGAACAGAGTAAGACACGTTCAGCAGCACGTTAAAAGGGTCATGTGCTCTAACCAAGTGAGAGCCACTTCGGGGTGCAAAGCCGATTCGACACACGAAACCCATGCATGTGACATATCACACTAACAGAAAGAAGGCGGAAAAACGCATGATCATCTCAATTAACACAGGAACGTCATCTGGCAAAATTCAGCACCTTTTCACGTTAGAAACACGTGACATACTAGCAACGGAGGGACAAAGCAACGAGAGCCACGTGTGAAAAAGAAAAGAGGAGCTAACATCACCCCAACGGCGAAGGCCCTGCTTCTGAGATCGGGAATGAGGCGGGCAGGGCCGCTTTGGCTCGTGCTGTTCATCACGTAGCGGGAGTTCCACCCGAATAATCAGGCAAGAAAAGCCATCCAAGTTGGAAAGGAAGAAGTAAAATTATGTTTGCAAATGATATGATCTTATATAGAAAAAAACCGAAAGACTTCATCAAGAAAAGCCCATTAGAATAAACGAATTTGGAAAGGCAGCAGGAGTCAAAGTCAACATGCAAAAGTCAGTTGCGTTTCTTTTTTTTTTCTTTTTTTCTTTTTGGCTGCACCCACGGCATGCGGAAATTCCCGGGCCAGGGATTGAACCCACACTGCAGCAGCAACTGGAGTCACTGCAGTGATAACGCTGGATCCTTACCTTGCTGCACCACAAGTGAACTCCCAGTTGCATTTCTCTACACTAACAATGAACAGTCTGAAAAGGGAATTCCCAAAACAGTTTTGTCTACAACATCAGCTAAAAGGATAAAATACTCGGGGATTAACCAAGGAGGTGAAGGACCGTACAATGAAAACTGTAAAACACTGCCCAAAGAAATTCAAGACAGAACCCAATGGAAACACACCCCACGCGCGAGACTGGAAGACGGACTACGACCTCAACACTTCTACAGACTCAGCACAGTCCCGTGTCCTAAAGCCCGGGATCCTTTTTGCAGCGACAGAAAAAGCCACTACAAAAGTCATTCGGAAGCTCAGGTAACCTGGACAGGAAAACAATCTCGAAAAAAGGAGAACAAAGCCAAAGACTCACACTTCCTGATTTCAAAACTTAACAACAAAACGACAGCAATCAAAACAGTGTGGTCCTAGCACAGAGCGATGCACAGGCCAGGGAGCAGAGCAGAGCTCAGCAGCAAACCCTCGGATACGTGCTCAAGGGGTTTCCGACGAGGGGGCCACCAGACCATTCGAGAAGGAGAGGACTGTCTTTTCAAAAAATGGTGCTGGGGAACCGGACACCACAGGCAAGACGATGCCGCGCAAGCCTAACTTACACCATATACAAAAGTTAACTCAAAATGGATCAAGGACCTAAACAGAAGACCTAAAATTAAAAAAAAAACTGTTAGAGGAAAACATAGGGCAAAGCCTTCACAACTTTGGATTTGGTAATGATTTCTTGGGTAAGGCAAGAAGCAATTAAAGAAAAATTAGACAAACTGGACTTCACGAAAACTTTAACAATTTGGGCATCAGATGAGCGTGACAGCAACCCCGGAGCCAGAGGAAATACTTGCGAATCACACATCTGATAACAGGCTAGTGTTCTGAACACAGAGAGGACTCCTAAAACTCAGTAACAAAAACAAACAACCTGATTCAACAACGGGCAAGAGACCTGAACAGACATTTCATCAGAGAAGACACACAAATGACCAATAAGCACACGCAAATACACTCAACTCACTAATCACCGCGGAAGCACAGATCAAAGCGACGACGAGCTCCAAGCCCACACCCACTGGGATGGCCACATTACAGCCCAGAAAATAACAAGCTTCCTGAGGATGTGGAGAAACAGGAACCTCTGTGCACTGGCAGTAAGAACGGTCAGCTGCTGCGGCCAGGGCGGGGCGGCTCCTCGAGAACTGGAAACAGAGTTGCCCCACGATCCAGCAACTCCACTTCTGGGTATAGACCCCGAAAGCCAAGAGCAGGGTCTCGGAGAGGCTTGGGTTTTTTTGTTTTTTTGGCTGTGCTCTTAGCACACGGAAACTCCTGGGCCAGGGATCGAACCTGCGCCAGAGCACTGACAACACCAGGTCCTTAACGCACTGCGCCGCCAGGGAACTCCTCAAAGAGGTGTTTAGACACCCACGTTCACAGCAGTGTTACTCACAACAGCTAAAACGTGGAAGCAACCCCGTGTCCATCCACAGACAAAAGGATAAGCAAAACGTGGTCCAGACCCAACAGAAGACTGTGCAGCCTTCAGGGAAGGAGCCCCTGCCGTGGTGACAGTGGAGCTAAACCCTGAGGACGTCACAGCCAGTGAAACCAGCCAGACACAAAGAGACGAATCCTGGGTGGTGCCCTCAGAGCAGGTCCCTAGAGGAGGCGGATCCCTGGAGACACAGAGTGGGGGCGGCTGGTGGGGTGGAGGGGGGTGGGGACGGCGTTTAACAGGTAAAGCGTTTCCATCCGACAAGACGAAAGCACCACGAGGACAGGCAGCGGTGGCGCTGCACCAGGACATGAGTGATACCAACCGCTGAGCCGCACACCCAAAAAGGGTCACCACGGGGGGTTGTTTTCTTTTGGGGGGGTGCCTGTGAGAAGTTCCCAGGCCAGGTATCAACCCGAACCTCAGCGGCGACCTGAGCCACAGCAGGGACAACGCTGGGTCCTTAACCCACTGAGCCACCAGGGAACTCCAAGATACTGATTTTTCTGTGTATTTTACCGCAATTTTTTTAATTGGGAAAAAACAGATTAGCACTCGGGACAAACAAGAAATGAACAATTACACATGGAGCTCCCTGCACTGGGTGCCAAGCTCACGTGTCACTACTTTGGAAGAAAGTCCCCACCGTTCCCAAGGATAGATTCCAGCTACAACGGCCCCCAGCCCCACCCCCTTCTCCTTCTCACGGCTCAAAGTAACACCAGTCACACCGCACAACCCTGCCCACCCACCCCCAGGAAAGGGCTGAGGGGCTGCGAGGGCAGTGCTGGGCCGCGGGGTGTGGGGGCAACTTGGGAAACTGTGGAAGACGGCGAGAAAGAACCAGCCAGGGAACCCGAAGAGAAGACTCCATGGGGCTCGGTCCCAGCTTCCCCCGCCGAGGGACCTGGCCAGGGCCTCGGCTGAGAGGCCAGTCTCACTGGTGGTCACGCTCGAACCGCCAGAGGCATGAAACCGGGTTTCGGTCGAGAGCAAGTCAGAAACGGCAGTGAGGGAGCAGCAGCCGCACAGCCAAGTCCCCCCGGCGTCCGCCACTGCCCTTCTGGAGCGCGGTCCATCCCAAAGGCTCCCGTTGTCCTGCAGCTCTTAAGGTCAAGGCCAAACCCCTCCAGGGAACAGACCAGCCTCAGGCCAGTGACGGACGAAGCCAAAGGCGCCGGCACACCCCCAGAGGGTCTCTTCCTCGGGGAGCAGCCTGGCGGGACCAGCCTGGCCACGGCCCCCGAGGCTGACCGGTCTGGGCCCAGAAAGAGGCTACGGCGATGCTCACAGGACCTCAGAGCACAGGCTGTTCCCTGGGGTGCCCCCCGGAACGCGGAACCAGAGTCACGCAGACGTGAACACTACAGAGTCCAACTCGGACAGTTCGCATCAGGAGGAAGTAAAGAACCGAAGGACGGGGACGGGCAAAGTGAGGCCGAGCTGCCGCGCGAGGACAGCGGCCCCGCTCTCCCAACCCACCGCTCCCGGGAAGGCGCGAGGGGGCCACCCGTCCTGGGCCCCGGAGAGCCCACCCTCCTCCACGCAGCAGCGCCACGGGCGGGGGCCGTGCTTCTCGGCCAGCCGCCTCTGTGGTCACTGGCTGCTTCAGGGCTTTCATGTCGAGATGTCCACTTTGCAGGGAAGGCCACCTGTCACCTGGACGCCTAAGGACCCTTGTCCTGCTCATGGCCACGGTGCCACAGCGCCTGGCTTCTTTCTTTGGTTAAAAAAAACCCAAAACTTAATGGAAACAAAGACTCCACCTATCCTGCGTCCAGAGAGGCTGCTACTGTGCTCTGTCTGGTGCAGTGGCCGCTGGCCTTGGGGACCAAGCAAGTGAGATGTGGTTTGTGTGGAGAGGAAGGCCACGCTTCCCTGCCACTCGGGTGGCCCAGGTGGCGGGTGGCGTCCACCCAGACAGAGGCTCTAGGGCCTCCCTGGGCTGGTCGTGGGGCCTGGCAAGCTCTGGAGGCCCCGCCAAGCGGAGGGAGGACACAGGACAGGGCGCAGCGAGGCCTCAGGGCAAGCCTGCTCGTCTTCCGATTTCCCAGACCACGCTGGCTCTGTCGCCTGCACTCGCTGGCGCGTGCTCCCCGCTCACCGCCCGAGAAAGACCAGGCCTTCCCGAGCGTGCAGCCGCCAAACCCTAGCGGTCGTGTCAAGCGCCCCCCACCCCCCCGCGCTCCTGACAGCAGAGCTCCTGCAGAACCGACCCCACTCAAGTCTTGAGTCTCGGGGACCACAGGGAGGAACCGAGAGGGGCCTTCTGAAACCCGCTCAGGCCAGCTGTGCGCAAGGCTCCACCGGGGCACCGTCGCCACAGAGCCGGCACCTGGCGCTCCTGGGAACACAAAGCTTCCTCCGAGGGTGGAGGCCGAGCAGCCAGCCCGAGGCGCCCCCGCCTCGGCCACACCAGCGAGTACAGTCACCGCTCAGCCCAGGGCTGGCCCACCCGGCTCGGGGTTCGGGCAAAAACCCAAAGTTCCCAGACCTGAGGGAGGTGCGTGGACGCCTCCTGCTGTGTAAACAACGGCATTCACACCCAGTGTTGGCTAGGGCGGCCGTGGACGCAGGCGGCCACAGGGCCCAGGTCTCCACGGGCGCCCTCGGCCACGACACGCCCCCTGTGGTCCCCTGGCCCCCGGCCGGGCCCAAGTGCGACTGCTCAAAGTGCGCACGAGGACAGCCTCCCCCTCCTGGCACAAGCAGCTCCCAAACCAGCTCGGCACCGCTGAGCCGATGCCCCGCGGAGCAGACGTGTCTGTGCCAACGAACCGCGTCTGTGCGAACGGACCGCGTCCGTAGTCGAGCCCGGGCCGGCAGGTGAGGGAGCTCCGCGCACCACCTCTGGGCCGTGGTCACGGGACCCGCGAGAGCAGCAGCGCACCGAGAGCAGCCGACAGATCGGACCGTCGCGGATGAGCAGGACCGAGGGCCCCGCGGCGGCGGCGCGGGCGGGTGGGCGGGGCAGGACGCGCCGGTGCCGCCCGCATCCAGGTCGCTCCGGTCCGGCTGCCGCCCCCGCCCCGTTCCAGGCCCCTCCCTGCCAGCTCAGGCCCACGTACAACCGGCTCTGCTCCCTGACCGGTTTCAGCCCGGAGCAAGGTCACCGCTACCCACGGTTCCTGAGCACTGACCGAGTGGGCGTTTGAACCAACAGTCAGGGAAGGCCACGAATTTCTAACCTCCTCCCAGAAGAAAAAAGAGAAACAAACGCAAAGGGAAAAAACTGCACAATTCTGTGGATGCTCGTTCCTTCCCCTTCACCCAGTTGAGGGGGGAGGCTTGACCCCAAACAGACAACGACACCGTGGTGGTCCCCAAGCTTGAGCAGGCGCACCAGCCATACTGGAGTCAGGGGCACCTACACACGCGTGCCCGGGCCCCCACCCAGAAGCCTGGACCGGGAGCTCTGGTGCCGGGCCTGGCACCTGCACTTTTCAGAGCCGCAGAGCTTTCTGTGGTGAGAGGCCCCGGCACGCAGTCCCTGGCACACGCCCGCGGGGACAGACCCGCGCCGGGCGCCCTCACCCCGCCCCCGTCCCCACCTGCCCGCGCCCTCCCTGGCGTGTTTGAACCTGCTCGGCGGTTGAGGATTCTCTGCAAGAGCACGGACGTCACTTTGCAACCAAGCTCAGAGGCACAGGCGACGGGTCACAGCTGATCTCTTCTCACGGTCACCTTCCGTGTGTCCAGTAAAACACGGCCTCCCTGCCCCCACGGCTGCCACCGTCTCTTCCAGAACCTGGATTCAGTACAACTGCCTACAGACCACGCCTCGGGCCAGCCTCCCTCCCAAAACTGCCCCGGAACAGGCCCTGCTCCGGGCACCTGTTAAGGCCAGTGGTCCCCCCCTGGGCTCCCCCACCCGAGAAAGCATGAGCTCGGAGTCAGACAGGTCAGCCCACCCCCGAGCCACTCAGACAGTCCCACTGCCAATGTGGCCCCAGCACCCAGGGGCGCAGTGGCTGCCTGAGCAGACGAGGAGGCCTGGGGGGTGATGCCCAGGGGAGGGCGCCAGGCCCGTCAGCCCACCTCGGTGTGCACCTTCCCACCAGGCACCCAGGCCGGGGGCCAGCGCGAGCCAGCCAGCACTGACGGCGGAGGTACACCTGGCAAGAGCCGCACTGAGGAAACAAGAATGTGGGGAGAGACGCCGGAGCACCAGGCGGGAGCCCCCGGGCCTGCGTGTTCCTCAAGCCCAGGCCCTCTGAAGGCTGACGGCCGCTGATCAGCCCATCGCGGAGCTGGCAGTATCTGTACCACCGCGAGGCGAGCCGAAAGAAGGCCAGGCTTTGAAATCCCCCCAAATGACCCTGAAGACTTCCTGAATTTCGAAAGAAAAGGAAATAAGCACCTCGAGGTTCACGGACGCCTCCAAGTGACCGTCTCACCACGAGTTTATCAAAGCGAGCTGCGGTGCTCCACCTCGGGGCGGGGGGTGACACGGCCGCGACGGGGCTACCGGCAAAAACACTCGGGCAAGGTAAACACTGCAGCAGAGGCAGAAGTCAGTCACCGTGCACGGAAACTGCATTTAAACTGCGTTTAAACTAGAACCTTAAATATAAGAGAATCTTAAGCTCTAAGGGTCTCTAAATAATCAATGGTGTTCGAATACTAGCTTTTTCACAGTCTCGATAAGCTATAAAAATACCTTAAAGTGCATCAAGTTTCAGAATTTACACTTTGCCCCGGCGGTCGGCGAGCCCTCAGGTGAGGAGCCGCGTGACTGCAGGGGTCTTTTGGAAAGAGGTACCGTAGCTGTGGAACAGCAAAACCGCCCACCGAGGACTTCTCAGCCTCAGGGCACCGCACTTGCGTCCCTGCCAGGTAGGGTCAACTTCAGTGCTTCAGGGGCCGAAGGTGTTCTGACACCTACTGCAGCTGGGTCCTCTTGGCCACGCTTACACCTGTATCCCTCGCGATAACCCATTTCACAGGCCAAGACCCTTGAGGCAAGAGCAGGTAAGTAACTTTGCTCCCATCAGAGCGAGAGAGAATCTTAAACTCTCAAATGGAACCCATCAGTGCCTGCGGGCCCTCATCATTGCTTTGGCTCGCGAGCCCCGCGCGCCTCACACTGGCCACAGCTGCAATCCTTGGGCAAGGCGGGCCCTCGGCTTTTCCCAGGAATCCTGAAGACATCATTTGCAAGGGACAGCAAACCCACTGTCTGCAGACAGGGTAAGGGTACACAGAATGTTCCCCAAATTTCCCCACCAAAAAAAGAAATGCCAGGCTTGTCATTAGTTGAACGTAACAGGATTTTCAAAGCCAAGCTAGTTTTAAGTACGTGCCCAAGACTCACTTGCTAGCACTTCCTGGAAGACACGGGTAAGAGGCTAGCAGCACTTTTTACACACACCGAAATAACACTGCTCATCAAAATGTTAACCGAGAGCCTGGCCCCGCTGAGTGCACTTGCGGGGAGAGAGGACCAGCCCAGGTGTACAGTTTAGGCTTGAAGTTCACAGCACTGAGTTCACTCCGAATTGAATTCAGCACCATGGTCTCCGTCCATCCTCACCCCCGGGGCCTCCCACCCGCCCCTTCACACCACGAACACCAGGCCGGCAGCAGGTGC
Source organism: Catagonus wagneri (assembly GCA_004024745.2). Taxonomy (NCBI): domain Eukaryota; kingdom Metazoa; phylum Chordata; class Mammalia; order Artiodactyla; family Tayassuidae; genus Catagonus; species Catagonus wagneri. The sequence goes on from PVHT020000031.1 coordinate 55,442, forward strand.
ACTATTTCGGCAGAACCGCCGAGGGCCAGCTGGAAAATTACTACTTTATTTCAGAAGAAACAAAATGGCTTCATAAACATTCACACACACAAAAAAAGGAAAATCTATCCATTACGGGTGCTGCAGGAAAGAAAGTTCTGACACAGTCATGAAGCACAATTAAACGTTCTAGAGAAAAAATGTTAAGGAGACACTGTAAGCGAATGTTTTGCTTTGAAATGGGCAGTAGCGAGAGGAACTGAAGAGTGTGAACTCCAGAGCCAGAGCGCCTGGCTTGAAAACCCTGCTCAATACCTTAGTACTGCGTGATTTAGAGTAAGTCATTTAACCTGTTTCTCAGCTTCCTCGAGAACAGACAAAGGACCAGTTCTGGAGGCTGCTGTGAAGCCACAGGCACAGAGCGAATATAACACGCTTATAGCAGTTCTCAAACAACACTGATTATACATTATTATCACCTTAGATATGAGCTGTTAGTAAGAGAAGGGCAGGTGAGGCCAACGGGAAAGGTAAATTCTAAAGAGATTCAGGCATGCGTGTGCTCAAGGCCATGTTTTATTTTTGTTTTAATTTTATTTATTTATTTATTTTGCCTTTTTGTCGTTTTAGGGAAGCACCCGCAGCACATGGAGGTTCCCAGGCTAGGGGTCTAATAGGAGTCATAGCCGCTGGCCTACACCGCAGCCACAGCAACGCGGGATCTGAGCCGCGTCTGTGACCTATGTCACAGCTCACGGCAACGCCGGATCCTTAACCCACTGAGCAAGGGATCGAACCCACAACCTCATGGTTCCTAGTCAGATTCGTTAACCACTGCGCCACGATGGGAATTCCAGGGCCATGTTTTAAATGACACCACGCCAGTTCTTGGCATGGCGCAGTGGAAACGAATCCGACCAGGAACCATGAGGTAGCGGGTTCGATCCCTGGCCTTGCTCAGTGGGTTAAGGATCTGGCATTGCCGCAAGCCGTGGTTTAGGTCACAGATTCCACTCGGATCTGGCGTTGATGTGGCTGTGGTGTAGGCCGGCCGCTGTAGCTCTGATTGGACTGCTAGTCTGGGAACCTCCATGTGCTGCAAGTGCAGCCCTAAAAAGCTAAAAAACAAATAAATAAAGGACACCATGCCAGGCGCCGGAATGGACAAGAAGGAAGTGCAGGGGGGAAGGTTCCTGCCCCCGCCAAGGGGAAGGGAACTAACAAGGTGGTCCTCTCCACCCGTGGGCCCTGCCAGGTACATGGCACACGTCGCAAGGGAAGGAGCTAAGGTTAGGGGACTGGGGAAAGCTGCCCAGCACAGAGGCCGAGAGGGCCTGAGCTCGGCCACCAGGGCTAGGAGCAACGAGGCCGGGGGTCCCAGGACAGCTCTGCTCTCTGGCTGTGTCCTGGCGCCAGCTCTGGTGGAAGGAGCGGTCCTGCGGCTTGCAGCCAGGCATGCAGCGGGTATCCGGGAAACGTCCATGGAACTGAACCCAGGAGACCAGTCTCCAGATCTGCACAGGCAGCCCCAGCAAAGGGACTAATGCAAACACTGCCGGCTGCCTGTCCAGAGCTGGTCCTAGACCCACCGTCCGGATAAAAACCCCAAGGACAGGAGCACAGCTTCCTGGGAGGTGACCCTTACACTCAAGAGCGCCAGGAAACATCCTACCGAGCCCCCCACCCCCGGCTTCTTCCCCCAGAAACACCAGGCAGAGTGCTCTGTAATCACCCAACAGTCTTCTCCTGGGCTTATAAAGTCTCAGGACTTACTCTGCTCATTTCTGAAAGGTAACTGTGGCGAAAGGAGGAGGCTTTTAACATCAGATTACACGTCTGTTTTAACTCACACGTGTGTCAGGTAGAGAGGACAGTATCGCACAGCCCGCTAAGGCTGACATAACAAAACGCAGCGCAGGGCAAGGGGAGACACAAGCACAGTACCGTGCCGGCCGCCGCAAACCCACAGGTGGTCGCCGGGGACGGGAGGGGAGGGGAGGACGCACCGCCAGCGGGGACCCTGACTTTTCACCATGTGCCCTCCTGACTAGTGGATCACCGGCGCCGGAGACCTCAGTCAGACACAAGGGAAGTGGGGTCCTAGCGCCCCCGCGCAGCGCCCCCACCCTAACTCATCCTTGCGGGCGGAGAGGAGGGGCTGGCGGGCGCCCGGCCCCCGCTCTCCGGCCCCACTTCCGGGTGCAGCGGCCGGCAGTCCGGTCCCGGGGCCGCAGTTGCTCGGTGACGCGGGGTCTGCGCTGCCGCCCGGGACCCAGGCCCGCCGCCCTCGCCGCCGGCCGCCCCAGCCGCAGGCGCCAACTTCCCGCCCAAGTTTCCTCCAGGCCCGGACGCGGCCGGCGGCGGGGGCGGCGGGAGGCCCGGCGGGCCGGGGCCGGGGTCAGGGCCTGGCCGGCGGGGAGAGGGCGCGGAGTTCCGGCCCCCCCGGCCCGGCCCGGCCCAGCCTCCCGCCGCCCGCGGCCCAGGCCCGCCCGCCGGATGCCGGGCGCCGCGGGGTCGGTGTCCCGGCCGGGTCACTCACCTGGACCGCGGTTCCTCGGGCGCCGGCCGAGCCCCGCAGGCCGCCCCGCCCCCGCCCCGCAGGCCCGCGACCCACTGACACCGAGGCGGAAGTGCGGCCGGCCGCCCCGCGGACTGACAGCCGGCGCCGGCCACTCGCTGAGCCCGGCGTCGTAGCATCAGCCGCCACCCGCCCAATCAGCGCCCGGCCCGAAGGCCGCTCCGGGAGGCGGGCCTAGGCTAATCACGTCTCCGAAGCGGCCCCTCCCTCCGCCCCTCGGAGGTCCCGCCCAAGTGGAGGAGTGACGGTGCGGGCGAGCAATCGGGGAATGGAGAGGCGGGGTTATGCAGATATTGACCCGAAAGGGGCGGGAGGGAGGAAGGAAGGGGGGTGGCTGGGCGAGGTGAGTTTACAAACAGCGGGTCAGGTGGCCCCGGCGGGGATGCTCCCGCAGGCTGAGGCCTCTGCGCCAGCCGCTGCCAGCCCCCGGGAGGAGCAGAGGCGGGAGGACTACTTCGCTCAGCTCAAGCATCTTGCAGGGCCTCCCACCTCCACCCTCTATGCCATCCCTGTCACCGCTCACCAAAACCCGGCGCCGGTTTATTCTCGGGCTGCATTCCTAACCGTTCACTCCCTTGTTTAAAATTCTGGGGGCTCTTACTGACGTTCAGTGGTTCCATGGTTAAGCCCAGAAGCTCTGGAGTCAGCCCCGCGCTCACATCCTTACCAGCTGTGTGGCCATGGGCCAGTAAACTAAACTTTCTGAGCCTATGAGTATCAAGATTCTTCTTTGAGGAATTCCCGCTGTGGCACAGTGGGCTAAGAAGCCAACTGCAGAGGCTCAGGTCGCTGCAGAGGCGTGGGTTCAATCCCCTGGCCCTTGCAGTGAGTTTAAGGATCCTGTGCTGCTGCACCTGGGCCTGGGTCTCAGCTGCGGCTGGGTTTCAGTCCATGGCCCCAGGAATTGCCACATGCCATGAGTGCAGTCATTCAAAAAATAAAAATAAAAAAAGATTTTCCTTTCCAAACCAGGTTTTTCCCACCATCATCCCATTTACGTCTTGGGTGTGATCTGAGGTCGGTGCAATAACATCAATCAGGCTGGATGCTCAGAGTCACAGCAGTTGGTTCAGGGGGGAGCGGGTGACCCTGTTCTGGTGAGTGAGGGCCAGCCCTGGGACTTTTGCTGGGCGTCATAGAGCTCAGGCCAGAGGGAAAGCTGAGGTCAAATGACTCTCCTATCTGCCCACAGACAGCCACAGCACCAGGCTAGTGGCAGAAAGGTACAATCTGGGGCTGCTGCTGGGTATCCTGTCCCCAGGAGGGGAGAGGGGCACCTGGGAGTGGAACCTGCCCGGAGGAAAGCAGAGCAAATAGCCTGGGTCACCTGGGACCAGCTGCACCTTCGGCCGGCCCTGTCTTAGCTTTCTCAGTGAGTTCTCATTTTCTTTTCAGCTTAAGCCAATTTGAAGCCAAAGAATCGCTATGACCCTGGACCCACAAAAGCGCTGACAGACCACCTGCCCGTGTAAGCACATTCCGAAATTCCTGCTCGTCACCGCCCCTTCCACAAAGCCCAGTTGGGCCTCTGCACTCTCGCCTCAGTACCCGCTTGCCCATTTCCAGCTGGGTGCAGGGATTGGCCTTGGCCCACACCGTGGCTGCCTTGAGGGCAGGGGCGGGCCTCGGCGCATACAGATTCGGTAAGGAGTGGGGGCATAAGCACGGGGACAGAGTTGGGGCCCAAGCTGCGTTTCGGGGCCCACCAAGCCAGCCAGCCCCATCCTAGGGCCGGGCCCCAGCTCGCTGGTGGGCCCAGTGTCTGAGACATGCGGGGACTGAGAAGGTGCTCTCCCAGCCTCTGCCGAGGAGGAAAGCCGGGACGGAGGCGGGGCCCAGCCTCAGAAACAAAGGCGTTGCCATGGTTACCTTGGAGACTCCAGCAGGAGAGGGAAGGGTGCAGCCTGAGGCTCCCAAGCCAGGACAAGGACAAGACCCGTTGCCACGGAGATGCTTGGCGGCTTCCCTGTGGGTCTGGCCCGAGTCCAGCTCAGGCCACCGCCCTCCATGTCCCTCGTCCTGACAAGCCTCTAAGACGCTGACCCAATTGCAGAAGACATGCCCCCCCAGCCGTGAACTCCAGGACTGAGTGGGGCATCAGAGCTCAGGCCACAGGAGAGGCTGGGCTTGAAGAAGCCTCCTGTCTGCTCACAGAGCCCCGGGGTCCGGCACGCCCATCCCCGCCCTTGGGGGTAGGCATGGGGTCCGAGCCCAGGTGGATGCCGTGGCTGGGATGTCAGTTCAGCCTCTTTATTTACTTATTTTTTTGGCCATGCCTGTGGTGCGTGGAAGTTCCCAGGCCAGAGATGGAATCCGGGCCACGGCAGCAACCTGAGCCACAGCGGTGACAGTGCTGGATCCTTAACCCACCGAGCCACCAGGGAGCTCCAGGTTTAGCCTCTTTAAAGAGATGCGATAAACTGGGTTCTGAGGGCGAGAGGTCGCCTCCTCTGTCTGGTCCCGGCGGCCAGGACTGGACAGGACTCCTCCCCCAGTTAGAGGCTGGAAGAGCAGTGCCCTGGGACCAGCTCCACAGTGTTTTTCATGATTTTTACTAGGTCAGGAGGCCAATTCCAAAGGCAAAACTCTCCAGGAATGGGACGAAAGTTGAGAGCAGAAAAGCAGACACAGATGGTTTGGGGCCAGGCATGACAGCTGACGTTACCTCTGGCCGGTGACTGCGGGTCTCATCCAGTTTCCTGTTTGCAGCAGCCAACCCATCAAACATATACTATGTGTCATCACCCCCGCTTTACAGATGAGCAAACTAAGCCTCCAGGAAGGGAGGCGGGTTACCTGAGACCTGCAATGAGGAAGTGGCCCAGACCCCCCCCCCCCCCCCGGCGTGTCCCCGAAAGGTCCCCAGGGGGGGAGCCCCCTCCCCCCCCCCCCCCCCCCGTGCGTGTGTCCCAAGAGCTCTCAGAGAGGCAGAGCCCTGCCCAGCCCTCCCAGACCCGGCTCTGCACCTGAAATGGGTGCCCGGGTGTTCCTGGGACCTGGGGGAGGCGGGGCGGCTCATGGCCATGGTGACACCCGATAGCTGCCCCACGGTGGGGGTTCTTCATGTGCCCTCTGTCCTGAGCACTTTTCAGGACCCCTGGGGCCGCCCCGTGTGCGCTCAGATCTGAGAAGCGCTGGGCTAGTAGATGACTTTGGTGGCGGGAGGGGTTGGGATCTGGTCCCACCGGAAACGCTCTCAGATCAAGCACCCCAAGAGCAAACCCCAGCCGTGTCTGCCTGTGACCTCCCCGCACCCCGGACAGGGGTGACTGGAGCTTCCCTGGCCCAACTCCTTCTGAGCAGGATCGGTGCTGCCGGGGGCCCACCAGCCTCCAGGGCGGCCCGCTGGCCCAGCAGGGGCGAGCGTGGCGTCCTGGGGTCCGGAGGTGCCAGCCGCCTGGGAGCACACACCTTCCTTCGCCCTAGGGGGGCCCTTCCACGAGCCTCGCCCTCCTTCCTTCCACCTCATCACGAGCAGGCGGAACGGGGACTCCTGCGCCCCCATCCCGGTCGAGGCGAAGCTGAGGCCCGGAGTGGAGGAACCGGCCCTGCCCACAGCCCCCTGCTCTTCCCCGACTCCTCTGCCCGCCCCCTGCAGGTCTCTGGGCCTGGGCGGATCGCTTGATTGTGGTCTGCGGCCCGAGATGCGGTAGAGCGGGCATCCAAGGCTGCTGGGCACCCGGCGGTGCTGACCTGGCCTTTGTCCTGGGGGCGGGGCGGGGGGACCAGCCTGAGGCTTTGCTGCTCTTCCGCCCCGCCCAGGTCCATGTTTCCTCCTCCCGCCCAGGTCCATGTTTCCTCCTCCCTTCCGTGGAATGCTGGCAAATCTTCTCTCTGGAGACAACCTGGGTGGCCAGAAGGCGGCTGGCCACCGAGACCTGGCCCTGGCCCTCACGTGGCCCGAGCCCATCCCTCCCCACACAGCATTCAGACTTCTTCTGCAACGTGACAGCGCTCGGCGCCCTGCCGTCGGAGAAGAGTATTTTTAGTTTTGAACCCGCCACGTGGAGAGAGACGAGTTATCAATAGCAGCGGCAAAGGACTTTTTCTTTTTTTTCCCCGTGGCTTTGGGACCTGAGCAAAATCTGCACCCATTAAATTTCTGCCAAAAGAGAAAAAAATGTATTCCTCTCATAAACTTTTTACCCCACGCCTTCCTCGCTGCAGCAGCTTTGCCAATCGGCTCTTCCCCAGGGGACCCCACCGAGTTCAACAGCGCACCACCAGCAGCCCCCGGCTTCTGCAGGAGGAAATAGGGCGCGGAGACCACTGCCCCCCAGGAAGGGCCGGGCAGGAGCCAGCTGACCCTGGGGAGCCCAGGGCTGGGCAGGAGTGGGGGCGGGAGGGGCGACTTCCATGTTCAGAATTGACGGGGGCCCCACTTCCAGCTTCAGTGACATTTATTAGCGCTTACTGTGTGCCCAACGCTGGCTGAGCTCCTTTGAGCACGCTGTCTCAGTTAAATGCACTAACCACCCTCTTAAGAGTTTCTCGAACAAGGTACTATGGAACCACAAGGGCTTTCTGGCTGCCATTAGGTGGTTGCTGGAGGAAAAGCTTCCATGCTCAAGTGGGTTTGGAAATGCTATTTTTTTTTTAATTTTTATTTTTTGCTTTTTAGGGCCGAACCCACAGCATATGGAAGTTCCCAGGCTAGAGGCTGAATCAGAGCTGTCAGCCTACACCACAGCCACGGTGACTCGGGATCCGAGCCCCATCTGTGACCTACACCGCAGCTCACGGCAATGCGGGATCCCCGACCCAGTGAGCGAGGCCAGGGACTGAACTTGCATCCTCGTGGATTCTAGTAGGATTCGTTTCCGCCGTGCCACAACGGGAACTCCTGGGAGTGCTCTTTAAACAAAGCCAACAAGTGCCCCGCTTTCCAGGGCCATTCCTATACTGGTGTGTGTGGGATCCTCCAGGACGCAGAAGGACCTGCTACAGACCTAGGATTTATTGGAACTGGGAGTTGCGAGACTTTTTTTCCACTGTGGAATGTCTTTTTTTTTTATCTTTTATCTTTTTAGTGCCACACCCGCGGCACATGGAGGTTCCCAGGCTAGGGGTCAAATCAGAGCTGTTGCTACTGGCCTACACCACAGCCACAGCAACGCCAGATCTGAGCCATGTCTGCTACCCACACCACAGCTCACTGCAATGCCGGATCCTTAACCCACTGAGCGAGGCCAGGGATCGAACCCACAACCTCATGGTTCCTAGTCGGATTCGTTTCTGCTGCGCCACGATGGGAATCCCCCTCTGGAAGGTCTCATATGAATCTCAAGGGCCTCCTACCTTTGCTGGCACGACATTTGGGGCCTGCTTGGCTGCCTGCTTTTTAGGATGAGTTAGAGCTGTGTATAAGAGAAAACCCAGAATAACAGAGGCTTCCACGAAATGGAAATACACTTCTTTCTCCCATGCCACAAGCCCAGGCTCTCCAGGGCCGGTAGGGTGCCCAGTTCCTCCCTTACTGTATTTTTCTTCAAATAGCTTCCATTCCTAATGACCCAAGATGGCTGCTGGTGCTCCAGCCATCACATGCGTATTTGACCAGGAAGAAGGAGTGAGGGAAAGAACGAGGGCAGAGGTGGCACCCCACCCGGTGAATCAGCTCCCTTTGAGGATCTATCCCTGAAAATACCCCAGACGCTTCTACTAGCATCTCACTAGCTCACCTCTCACATCTCACTAGTTCACGGGAACTTTATCCCAGGTCACGCTTGGTGGGACAGTGGCATTTCAGCTGAATGCATTGGCCGCCTGAATAAAACAGCCCAGGAAGAAGATTATGTGCAGTCACTTGTCAGAGGACCTGCCTGCTGGCCTCCCCTGGGGGAGGGCCCTGAGACCACCCAAAAGTCATGTGTGGCCAGGCCTGACGGTGGCCGCGAGCATCCTCTGGCAGGCCCAGAGGTGTGGGCTCCCCGGGAGCTGTGGGCTCGCAACAGCTGCCCGGACAGAAGGGGCGGAACCAGGGGCAAAGCGGAGCTCTCAGCTCACAGTCCCTGATGTGCTGGCCACCCACAGCCGGTGTGCCTACTGTGTGCCCGGCACGGTGCCGGGCTGGAGCCTCAGGCTTGTCCCTGGACAAGGAGCCTCAGGTTCTCTCTTCCTGGCTGTGCCCTGACTGCTGAGCACCTCTGGCCCTGCTCTGGGTGCCGGGTGCCAACACAAGCAGGCCCCAGGGGACCGCGGATAAGCAGGGGGTGGCCTGGGCCTTCTCCCCAGCCTTCCCAGGGGCTCGTGTGGAGCGGGAGGGGTATGGGCACACCTGTGCGCAGGGGACCACGGGGCGCGTGGAAGCGGCGGAGAGACAGCCTGGGCTGGGCTAAATTTAACTTGTCGGAGCTGCTGGCCCGGCCAGGGGAGCTGCCAGGCATGGGGGCGGGAGGAGCAAAGTTTAAACATGCCCAGGGAGCAGGGACGGGGGTGGCCCAAGGCAGTGTGATTCTTCCGGGGAGCAGCCAAGGCCAGCGGGGAGGGGACGGGTGGCAGCGGCCCCACCCCCCGCCTCTGTTCCGGGCAGGCGGTGGCCCCGGGGTGGGGCTGCGGGCCTTGGTAAGGCAGAGCAGGCACTTGGGGTCTTTTGGAGGACAGGCCTGCTCCCCGACTCCACCCCAGGAGAGGAAGGCGGGGAGGGAGAGGAGGGGACAGAGAGCAGTCCAGCCAGCAGGGGTGCGGCCTGCAGCCCGCCGTGGGTCTTTGTGCTCAGTTTACTGCTCTGCTATTGTCGTCTTGAAATTCTTTTTTGGGGGGGGGGCTTTTTTTAGGGCCACACTTGCAGCATATGGAGTTCCCAGGCTAGGGGTCTAATTGGAGCTGTAGCCACCGGCCTACACCACAGCCACAGCAACACCAGATCCAAGCCACATCTGTGACCTACGCCACAGCTCACGGCAATGCCGGATCTCTAATCCATTGTGTGAGGGCCGGGATCAAACCCACAACCTCATGGTTCCTGGTCGAATTCGTTTCTGCTGCACCACGATGGGAACTCCTTGAAATTCTTAATTTCTGAGGCGGGGGCCCCTTTTCGTTTGGCACTGGGGTCCACAAATTCTCAGCCGTCCTGAGAAGGGCTCAGTGTAGGAACTGGGGCCCACAGGGTGCTGCCTGCCCACTTCCAGGGCCACGGGAGTCGTGTGCAGCCGGCCAGGTGGCTCCGTCCCCTCCAGGCAGGGGGCAGGCTGTCCGGGAGTCCCACGGCCCTGAGGGCTGGGGGCCTCTCTGAGGCCCCTCTGGAGACAAAGCTAGCCTGGCACCTCCAGCCGCTCACCAGCCTCCGCTGCCTTCTGGGCTCCTAGCCAAGCCGCACATCATAGGTACACAATAAACTCCTCGAAGGCAAGCAGGAGGGGCTGGGGGTGGGCTGGGCAGGCGGCAGTGGGGAGGGAGCGGGGGATGGGACCTGCAGCCCCACACCAGCCCTGGCTCTGCCAGCTGCTCACAGAGGACCTCTCCCAGCCTCAGTCTCCCCAGGGCATCCGAGGCCCAGAGCGGGCAGGAGAGCACGGGCGTGTGGCCCCATGACAAGCGTCTGCTGCTCTGTCCAGCACTCACCGGGCCCAGATCCTCCGGTGAGTGCCCAGTCAGTGGCAGGTGACGAACCTGACCCATCGGTCCCTCGCTCTGAGATGCCAGCTGTGGGCTGGCAGGCCGGGGGTACCACACCAAGGGGAGTGGCGGAAACGCATGGCAGGAACAGCAAAGAGGGAGGAGGAGAAGGTCGAGGAGGAGTAGGTGGTCGAGTCCTGAGACAGAGGGCGGTTAATCCTTGTAGGTGGTTAATCCACGCTCCACATTCTGGGAAAGGGTGTGGCTCTTGCGCTGGGCTGTACCCCTGTCCGCAGCGGGCCGCCCAGGTGAACAATCACATTTCAGGGCTGGGCTGTCTGTCTCCATCCTCCTCGGAACCTATCGGCTTGCCTGAGAGGAGAGTGGGGCTGGCAGACCCGGGCTCTGATGAGAGCAGCTGGGCTCCTGGATCCAGCCGTGCCTGAAAGAGCTTTGCCACCAGCAGCCTGTCAACTATCTGCTGCCCTGCTGAGCCAAGAGTTCCAGGCCCAGTTCTCCACATGTGGAGGGGACAGCTGCCTGTCAGGACAGGCCTCAGGACCTTTCTCTCTGCATCAAAGCTTCCCAGCAGAGGGCCTTCCCGTGAGTCTCCTTACCTGGCAGATGCATCTTTCTAGCTCCGCGTGAAACAGCTGAGCAGCTTAGAGAACATGAGAGAGGATTACGCAATGCCAGGAAAAGGTGGACCGGACTGAGGTCAGGCAGCGGCGGGGGGCGTGGGCGGGGGTTGGAGGAGGAGGCCGGGGTGTGAGGAGTGGGCAGGGGCTGGGGACGTGGACAGGGGTCCCACTGGAGTAACAAGTGCCCAGGGCCCCGGGGACAACGCGGCTGGCCCGGCTGTGCCCCTGCAGGAGGCAGGGCTTTTGTCAGGACTCAGGCTGGGATTTCAGCCTTCTGAGTCAAAGCCCTACGCTGAGCTTGCCACCCCCACCTGCAGCTGGGGGACGGGGGACGGAGATCTGTGCCCAGACCAGGGGAGGGGCTGCCTCTAGAGCCTTCTCTCGCCCCCTGCCCTGGGCCAGGACCTAGTCCCAGAGTCAGGGCACCCCCTGCAGGAGGTGACATTTCTCTGACCTGACCTGTCCCTACAGGGTGGCAGGCCGACAGGTCCCAGCTTCCTTCGGGCGCCCCCAGTGCACACACACAAACACAGACACACACACAAAGACTCAGACGTCAGAACACCAGACAGCCACACCAGGGGCCCCCAGTGCACATACACAGACATGCTAAAAACACACATAGACATACATGTGTAGACACACAGACACAGGCATACACGAGTGTACTTACACACACATGGAAACGTGTACAGAGACACTCCTTGGGAGTCGCCCCAGATCCCTGCTTCCTCTTTAAGTCCTCGGGGGACGCTTCATTCCCCGGATCCGGCACCCCCAGCACTGAGACAGTCGGCCCGGCCCGCTCCTGACAGGCACAGGCTTCCCAGGGGCCGCCGGAGCCAGGGGACGGGGGGTAAACAGGCGGGTTCTGGGCTGGGCTCCCACGAAGGCTGCTGGCAGGGAAGGGGGCCGGGGCCCAGGCGGGATCAGGGTGTGCAGGCCAGGGGCCAGCACCATGCACGGGTGACACACACGCTCTGGGCCCCAGCACAGAACAGGTGGGCGAGATTGGGAGATGTGGAGGAACCCTGAGGGCTTCCCGGAGGAGAGGGAGGCGTGGGGGCTGAGGGGGCAGGGGGCAGGTGCCGGGAAGAGAAGGAACTGGGCTGTGGTTCCAGGGCCAGAGCTGGGCCTTGGGGGCCCTGACGGGGTCTGGGGAGGGGGCAGTCAGCCTCTCAGCCTCACTCCCCGGCAGAACATCACAGCAGCCAGGCCCCCGGGTTTCGCCAGCAGGGGCAGCCCAGTGGCCGCCCTGTCCCCTGCCCCAGACAGACTGCCCCCCCGCCCGCACTGTGACCTCGGCGGCACCCCCCACAGGGAGGCCACCGCTGGCCCGTGTGTGTGTGTGCGCACGTGTGCGTGCGTGTGTGTGTGCGTGTGTGTGTGTGTGTGTGTGTGTGTGTGCACGCACGTGCACACTGCCCCCAGCCTGGCCCTCTCGGCCCTCAAACCCCCAGCCTGGGGTCTGCACGGTGGACCGGGGTTACCAGACCCGGTTCACCTCACCAGCATTGTCACCAGGGCCACCCCACCCGGTGACGGCAGGAGATGCCCAGCGGGGGACAGGAGCCCCGAGGGGTGGGTGAGGCCAGGGCAAGATCAGGCGGGCGATGTGCTCGGGCCCCCATTGGCTGTGACGGCGGCGCTCCTGGATGGAGGGCACAGAGAAGCCGGGCTCTGGAGGGGCAGGCACCCCAGGGCAGGCGGACGGCAGCCAGCGGCAGGCCAGCTGCCAGCCGGGAGTCCAGACAAAGCAGTGGCGCAGCCCGCACGCCGCTACCCCGCGGACAAGGCTGAGGGCCCGGTCCACAGCAGGAAGCTTTGGGGCTGGAGGCGCGGCTGCCGTTCAGCTGCCCTGGGGCCGGGTGGGGCTCAGCCGGGCACCCTCGGCACCACCTGCCCACCCATTGCCACAAGCCCCAGGGCTGGGCCCTGGACAGAGGCGCCAGTGTCCACCCCTGGCCAATCCAGGGACCCCCAGGGTTCGCTGCTCACCGTCCAGGGCCTGGTGAGGGTGAGCCCTGGTCCAGAGGCCCCGGAGCAGGACCCGGGTGTGGGCTGCTTGGCTCAGGCCCCGCCTCCGATGTGGGCCATTGCTGGGTCACAGCCACCGGCAACCCCACCGAACACTCTAGGGGAAGCAGCGGAGCTCCCCAGGCTGGGGCCGGCCCCCCGCAGCCGGATTTGGGGGCCCTCGCGAGGCCCCAGGCCAACCCACACCCTTCCGCTCCACGCACCCCTCCTGTTTGCTCCTGGGCTTATGCATCCTCAGTGCATGGAGAGAACCCGCGTAGACGCAACAGATTTCACGTCTTCATTCAGCAAATCCTTGCCAGCCAGGCGGGAAGCGGCGCCCAGAGCCCCAGCCCAGCTGGCAGAGGCCCCGGGCGCACAGGTGCCGCCCTCCCTGCAGAAGAGCCCTCACTGCGTCTGCCCCCCACCCCCCACCGTCGTCCCTGCGCCGCCTCTGAGCAGCCGGCAGATCAGCCCTCCTCCAGGACGCCCTCCCGGGAGACCCCTCTCTCACGCTTAATAGCGCCACCAGCACGTCCTCAGGAGGGACAGGCAGCACGTGGAGCGATTTCCGACCCAGGGACAAGTCCCCTCCGTCCACTCCCCGAAGTCTGGGCCTCTCCGGCCCCTGAGCCCCCGCCCCAGCTCTCCCCTCCCCCTGCACGGGGACCAAGGCCCCAGGTGGAAGGATGGGGGTGACTGCCCTTATATGAGAGCTGGGCTCCAGGAGAGCCAGGCTTAGGCCGGGAAGGGCAGGCTGCCAGCCTCGCTCCTGTGGGCCGAGCTGGGGAGGTCTTGGGAGCCGTCGTGCCCAGGCCCTGCGGCCGCGTCTGCCGTGTGGCTCCCTGATCCCTCAGGTTCTTGCTCACCCTCTCATTCAGACTTTCCACTGCACCCTGCGCCTGTGGCAGCCAGGCGGCAGAAGACACCCATGCAGGGGGCAGGGGGCGGGGGAGGCCACCTCGCAGCCCCCAGTCCCAGCCGCCCCCACTGACCCTCATCCGTGAGCATCGTCTCGGGGCCCCCCGAGATCTCAATGCCTAGACACCGTGCCCCAGGTCCGAGTGGACTCCCAGGACACTGCCAGCAAAGGCAGCACTGCTTGAGCTTCCAGCAACGGGGGCAATGTCACCTGAATCCCATCCTAGGCAGTCGTCCCTTGGGATCCCCAGGCTGCCCCAGCTGGCCACCATGACTGTCCCAGCCAGGCCAAGGGGGCTAATTCTGGGGTTCTGTTGGCAGCCCCATCTCCCTGCTGGGGACTGGACAAGAGTGCAGGAGGGCAGCCTGGAGCTGCAAGGAAGAGGCCTTAGGGGGAAATGCCTGCTGGGAATGAGGTGAACGCAGGGAATAGACAGATGGAGAGAGGTTGTTCTTTGAGCTCCTGGATACAGCTGTATCTGAAACCCCCCACCGCCCGGACCTTTCGGCCATAGGCAGCCATAACGGCTCCTTTTTTTCTTAGGCATTTTTGAACTGGCTTTTGTCATTTCCAGCCAAACCACAGCAATGACATCCCTGGTTCTCCTGTCCCCTCTCTCCTTCCTGCCACCTGGGCCCTGGATCCAATTCAGCCTTGTCGCTAAAGGAATGAAAATCAGACTCAGCTTTTATTCCAGATCTGTGGCCTTGGGAGCCATTTCGATGGCACCCGGGTCCTGAGCTCATCAGGACGCACCGGAGCTGGCTCAGAATGTCACTGGGGGGAAAAAAAAGAAGACAAGGAACAAAAAAAGAAAAATCTGCATTCTCACATTCAAATGAGCTCCTGCAGAAAGAGAGAAAGCAAATAGCAGTTCCACTAAGGAGGGGTCATGGCACCATACCCAGAATCCCGACAAGCGCTCCGGCAAAGGCGCCTTGGCTGCGAGCAGCAGGACCAGTGGCCTGCAGCCGGCCCACAGCAGCGCCAGTCCCCTCATTAGTTCTCGTTAGTGGGCCGTGTCCTCACGCGGCAGGGCACAGCTCTGTGAGCACCAGCGCAGGGCACGCAGTCCGCTGAAGGAAAAAGGCTTTGCCAGCGCAGCGAGGCAGCCGGAGGCAGGGGCTGCTGCCCCCGACAGCGCGGGACAAGCTGGATGGCGACCCTCCGCTCTGACGCTGGCGACACCCGCTCTGCCTCTGCAGCTCAGAGCTCCTCCGGCCCCAGACCCAGAAGGGGCAGGTGGGCTGCAGCTGGGCCAGGCTTTGGACTCCAGGGCCAGGGAGGGGCCCCTCGAAGAAAGTCTTAGCCAGCCCCATGGGCGCCCCAGGACAGAGCTTGCTCAGCGAGGAGTTCCGAGCAAAGGCCTCTGGGGAGATGGGAGGAAAAGGCTGTGACGTGCACCAGGGGGGTGGGGGGGTGGCACACCTGCCGTCCTCCCAGCAGGGGCCCTGTACAGGCCTCTGTGCGGCAGGTCCCCTGCTCGGTGCAGCAGGAGGGAGCAGACGGCGCCCCGCTGCTGAGCTGGCCTCCCTCCTCAGCTGTCCCCTCTGCAGGTCGTGGGGACAATGAATTCCTGAGGGTCTGAGGCCCGGTCGCCGTTGCTCCTCGGGCTGGGGCAGCTGCCCTGCCCAGTCAAAGTAGGAGTCACACGGGGACCACAGTGCCGGGAGGGCCCTAGTCCCACCTGCCACTTCGTGAAGAGCAGCCCCACTTCCTCCGGCTGATTGGGACTAATTAAGCCCAGCTAACCTCCGCCTGTCCCTGCTCCCTGGGCCCAAGGGGCTCACAACGCCAGGGAGGCAGCCCAGCCCCAGCCCCGTGCCCCGACGTTCCGCCTCCCCAGCCTGGCTTCGTTGCTCTTCTCGGAACTGAACCACGGGACACAGACACGACTTCCCACGCTGTGCCCGCCCCCCTCCATTGGAAGGGCTTAGCTAGAGCCGATCCTGGGAGCCCAGGAAAACCTTGCTGAGCAGATGAATGAAGGCATCGATCCGTCAGTCAGCAGGTGGGCTGTCCCCTGTGTGAGGGGTCTGCAGGGGGTCTGATCTCACGATGTAGGGCTTATGTGGTTGGGGCATTTGCCCAATGGCCTCCTTGTTGGACTGGGCATCTTGAACCCCAAAGCCTGGCTGTTTTGGCAAATGGAGAAACTAGCCCCAGGCCATTCTTCATGGGGGTGTCTGTCTGGGTGGGCTGAGAATAGGGGCCGGCCCTTGTCCCCCCACCCTCAGCCAGCCCTTCCCTGGTGGGCCTGACTGCCCACCCCCTGTGACAGAGGCCTCAGAGAAAACGCCCTGTGGACCGCCATTTAGGGGCCCACCTCATGCACCGCAAATTGCCCTGGTGGAGCTGGGCCCAGGGCAGAGTGGTCCGGGCTCCTGTCCAGCCAAGGTCAAGACCCCAAGACTTGGTACATTTGCTGGCCTCGGGGGCCTTGACCTCATTCAGGGCTGGGCCAGAAGTGTGGCTGTTAAAAGAGGGGCCTCTGGCCTTGTGTGACCAAAGGCAGGTGGCTTCCTTCCTTCATGCTGTGCGGGCTGCTGGTCCCGCCCAACTTACAGGGAGCGCGCTGGGGCAATGAGGTCAAGTGCCAATAGGGGGCGCTCACCACCCTCGGCCGTGGCCGTCCTCAAACCTCGGGCCAACCCCAGCCCTCCTTCTCCTGCCCGCCCCGATTTAGAGAAGGAGCTCTCCACGCACCGAGAAACCTGGTAACTCCCCAAGTCGCACAGCTGGGCCCCCAGGGCCAGGGTCTGAACCGAGTCCATCCCCGCTGCTGCGGGTGAGACCACCAAGGAAAGCTCGAGGCTACTCAGAGCCACAGGGACGACCAGCTTGGTGAGACTAACAGGGCCGCTCTCTGCTCAGATGTCCCCTCTACTCAGGCCACCCAGTAAGCAACAGGAATTCCCCAGCCCAAGACCGGGAGGCTGGGGAGGGGCTTCCGGCCACCGAGGAGAGAGCCAGCCAGATCCCGCTCATCCACCCCCACCCAGCTCCATTTCCGGAGGCCTGGGAGGTGGGGAGAGCCCTCGCAGCCTCCCCCGGGCCACTCGGTGGGAGCTGTGGGCTAAGCACAGGGGGTCCTTACTCGGCCCCAGAGCTGCAGGAAGGCTTGGACGCTGGGAGCTGTGGCGTCCAGCAGCGCCGCGCCAGGCAGCCTCCACCTCGGCTGTGACCAAGCGACTGGCACCTGGCCCTGGGCAGCCCCGCCCATCTTGCAAGTTGGGGTGCAGGGAGCCCATGAGAGGAGCAGGGCTTGCCGGTGGAAGGGGGGAGGGAGGGGTGCAGCCAGGTGCTGGGGAGCCCTACGCCTCGCCCCAGCCCCGCTGCAAGGAGCCACAGACCCGTGGATCCACCGGGGCTGGGATGAGGCTCTGGGGTCTCCTCCCTCAGCCAGCTCTCAGGAGAATAACAGGGAGCCCATCACCCCGCCCCGCTCTCCAAAGTTTCTAACGCGCCTCCCGGCAGGGGGAGGGGAGGCGCCAGCATGATGGGGAGCTGCGGTAAGCCTGGGGTGCCTTGTGCCGGCACCTGGGGCCCCTCTGCAGCCCCTCCCCCAGCCTCGCGGCCCCCGCCCCCACACACAGACGCGCGCATCCCTGTCCTCTCCGAGGCTTCGGAGGGAGCGCGCCGCCGGCGACAGAGCAGAGCTGCTCTCCCTCCCTCGGGCGCTGTTCCCTCGCTGTCTGCTGCCTTGCTGTGTGTGCCTAACTGCCATTCGTGGGTCCCCAGCCTGACGCTGGGTGGCCGCTCCCCTGGTCTGTGGGTGTCTGTGTGTCTCGTCCTTGACCCAGTCTATCCAGTGCTGATGTGGGGGGGGCACTCCCTCCCGCTCCTCTCTTCCCCCACCCCCTCCTGCAGGCGCTAACGCATCGCTGCCACCTCGTCTGTCCCTGCGGCAGTGACTGCCCCACTGCACGGTCCATGGGGGGGCCCGTGGCCGGGCTCCCCTCGGAGCGGGTGGTCGCTCCCCTCTCACCCTAGGGTCGCCCGAGCCCGCGGTGGGCGCGCTCCCCTCCCAGCTGGGTCGGCCGGTTCCCCATCTTTCCTTATGTAACTCCACATCTGTCTGCGCCTGGCAGGTCACCCTGGACCCTGCGCTGGGCCCTGCCCACGGGGAGACTGAGACCCAGAGTCGCCGGCGTCCACGGGGTGGAGCGCAACTCTGACCAGGGCGCGGGTCAGGGAGACCCCTCCCATCCTCTCTCCTTGGGAGGTCCGTTCCTCTGAGACCTGCTCACCCAAGCCCGAAGCGAGGAGGGGTCCAGGGGGCAGGTTCCCTCGAGCGCGGGCGCGGGTGTTTCCCCTCACTCCCATCCAGACCCCCACGGGCGTCCTGGCTCCCGACAAGGGCCGGCCAGGGGTCACCGGGGCCGCGGGCACCGGGCAGGCCGAGCGGCCGGGAGACTGGCTCCCGTGTGCGCGGGCCGGCTGACCGCAGGCGAGCCCCCAGCTCCGGCACCCGCCGCGCCTGGCTCGCAGCCAGCCGTGCACACTCGGCTGGGGCTCCGGCGGCCCGGCGGGCACGCGGCGCTGTCCGTGGTGCTGCCGGCGCCGGGCGGGGCGGGGGCGGGGCGAGGGCGGCAGCCAATGGCGGGGGCGCTGCGCTGGGCGCGGGGGGCCGCGGGCTGGGCGCGGGGCGCACTCCGCCGCGCGCGGCACTCGGGGCGCACGGGCGCTCCGGCGGCTGCACGGGCTCCGGCTCCGCTCCGGGTCCGCTCGGGCTGCAGCAGTCGTGCCGCTGGCCCGATTGGGCTCCGGTTCCGGGCCGGTCCCCCTCAGCGCCGCCCGCCCAGGCCCCAACCTCGGCGCCCGCGGACCATGCGCCGGGCACCCTCCGGGGAACCCGGCCGGGCCGAGAGCCCGAAAAAACCAGGCTCCCGGGCCGGGGCTCCTCCTGGCCGCCCGGTCGGCTGTCCGCGCCCTGGCCCGCGCCCCGGCGCCGCGTGAGCCTGCGGGGCCATGGAGCGCTCGCCGCCCGACGGGCCGCTGAACGCGTCGGGGGCGCTGGCGGGCGAGGCGGCGGCGGCGGCGGCGGCGGCGGCGGCGGGCGGGGCGCGCGGCTTCTCCGCCGCCTGGACCGCGGTGCTGGCGGCGCTCATGGCGCTGCTCATCGTGGCCACGGTGCTGGGCAACGCGCTGGTCATGCTCGCTTTCGTGGCCGACTCGAGCCTCCGCACGCAGAACAACTTCTTTCTGCTCAACCTCGCCATCTCTGACTTCCTCGTGGGTAAAGCCCCCAGCCCCCGCCCGAGCCCAGGGGCGCCCAGTCGGTTGGGCCAGCGGGGACTGGAGCGCGGACCCAGGGTGCCTTCTCCTCGGGGGCATGCCTCGCTAGGGGGTCCGGCCTGGGGAGGGGGCGTCGGGCACTCGTGGGGAGGTGGGTGCGGGCGAAGTTCCTTCACTCCCCGGCCACGGGACCCTGGCTGGGGAAGGATGTCCCCGGAGAAGGGGCCCGAGCCGGCGGGCGCTCGGCAAGGCGCAAGGCGCTGCGGCCGCGGTGCAGCGCTGGCTCCTGCGCCGTAGCCAAACAAAGGCTGCAGCGGACTCAGGACGTGGGGAGGGCGCGGGGGGGAGGTTTGGGGGAGGGGCCGTGGAAGGGGGGTTTTCAGAGCTGTGCTGGGGGAGGAGGCGGTGGGGAAGGCGGAGGGTGGGGGAGATGCTCTGAGGAGCGCGCTCTCACGTGTCTGTGCGCTGCTGCCGGCTGGGGGGCGGGGCGCCAGGAGGGGGCGGGGCGCCAGACACCTGTTGGGGCTGCGAGGTGCGTCGGCCAGACGCGCAGAGCCCGGCTTGGCTGTGGGGGCCGCCCACCCGCGTGGCGGCTGCCAAGTGCCCTTTGAGTCTAGAAAAAGGCTTGCTTGGTTTCTGAGCTGGCGAGGAGGAGCTGTCGGAGCTGTCCCAAGGCCAGGACGGGAGCTGGCGCCCGGTGGGGCCAGAGGAGACGGAGGAAATTCTTCTCCCTTCCTTCCTTTGGGCGCGAGGGTGCTGGGCAGAAGCCGGGGGACGACCTAACCGGGCTGGGGGTCTTGTCGTGCCCAGTGGTGCCCACGCCCAGCTCATCCTCTCGTCCCCCGGTCCAGGGGACACCAGTGGGGCTGGGGCCAGGTGCAGGGCAGAGATGTGCCTGGGAAGGAGCTGTAGGGAGCGCTGCTGGCCCCAGAAAGGAGACCCGCGTGCAACCCCAGGTCCTGCCCGTCGCTGCTGTGGCAGGTCAGCCCCAGGGCACTGTCCAGCCTCGACCCACCGTGGTCCTTGTCCCCCCAGGGGCGTTCTGCATACCGCTGTATGTCCCCTACGTGCTGACTGGCCGCTGGCCCTTTGGGCGGGGCCTCTGCAAGCTGTGGCTGGTGGTGGATTACCTTCTCTGCACCTCGTCCGTCTTCAACATTGTGCTCATCAGCTATGACCGCTTCCTGTCGGTCACCCGTGCCGTGAGTCTGGGCCCGGAGCCACTTTCACTCCCCGGGGGCGGTCGGGAGCGGCCTGGGGGGCGCCAGGCACTTCCGAGGTGTGGGTGGTGCGGGGATGGGCTCGGTCCCCACTAGCCTCACACCAGACACACCGGGGACTCCGATATGGCCCGCTGCCCACTCGGTAGCCCTTTGCCGCCAGTAGACCTGGTCCTGGTTCAGGCGGGACGCAGAGTCTGGACCTGAAGGCAGGGGTCACTCCAGCCTCCACCTGGAGCGGGTCCCAGGTCCCTGGAAATAAGGGAGGTGCCTCCCCGCAGGCTGCCTCCCCGAAGGCAGGCCCCATGAGCTGCCCCGGGCGAGCGTGGCCATGAGTCGGGGACCCCAGACTGCCTGGACTTCCCGGGGTGGTGGCCTGTGGGCACAGGGCCGCTCAGATGCCCTCTCACCTTCTTCCTGATGGCGTTATCAGGCCCCCTGGCCCTCCACGGGGGCCGCATGGGCCCTACCCTGGACAGGCGGTGGGCAGAGTGCGAAGGATGTGGGTTTGGAGTCAGCTCCACCCCAGCTCTGCCCCCAGCCGATCCACCTGGGCTCTCTCCCTCCCAGCCTGAGCCGCCAGGAGAGCAGGGATAATGGGCAGCCGTGAAGATGAAATGAGATGGTATCAAAAAAAGGTGCCCGGAGTTCCCTTTGTGGCTCAGTGGTTAATGAATCCGACTAGGAACCATGAGGTCGCGGGTTCAATCCCTGGCCATGCTCAGTGGGTTAAAGATCTGGCGTTGCCGTGAGCTGTGGTGTAGGTCGCAGACGCGGCTCGGATCCCGCGTTGCTGTGGCCATGGCGAAGGCCGTCAGCTACAGCTCCTGTTAGACCCCTAGCCTGGGAACCTCCATATGCCGCGGGTGCGGCTCTACATAAAGGCAAAAAGACAAAAAAAAAAAAAAGGTGCTCATCACAGAGCCTGGCGCAAGGCAGGGACTCAGTAGAGGGGACAATGGCATGACCTGCGGGATGCACACAGCTGGTGGGGAGATGGTAGCAGACAGCCGGGCACAGAGTGCATATTCCTACAAGGCAACAGGAGAGGCTGCTGGGGCCCCAGCCTGCCCGGGACCCCAGGGGAGCGGGAGGAGAAGGGAGCCCGTGCACAGAGGGCTCGAGGCTGCCCGGGGCTCCTGGTGCCATATTCCTGCTGCAGGTGGCGGCAGCCGCTGCCCTGGGCTCGGTGCCCCCCACCCTGACCCTGTGCGTCCCACCGCAGGTCTCCTACCGGGCCCAGCAGGGCGACACGCGGCGCGCAGTGAGGAAGATGCTGCTGGTGTGGGTGCTTGCCTTCCTGCTGTACGGCCCGGCCATCCTCAGCTGGGAGCACCTGTCGGGCGGCAGCTCCATCCCCGAGGGCCACTGCTACGCCGAGTTCTTCTACAACTGGTACTTCCTCATCACGGCCTCCACGCTCGAGTTCTTCACGCCCTTCCTCAGCGTCACCTTCTTCAACCTCAGCATCTACCTGAACATCCAGAGGCGCACCCGCGTCCGGCTGGACGGGGCGCGCGAGCCGGCCGCCCCGGAGCTCCCGCCCGAGGCCCCGCCGTCCCCGCCGGCGGCCGCGCCCGGCTGCTGGGGCTGCTGGCAGAAGGCGCGCGGGGAGGCGGTGCCGCTGCACGGGTGCGGGCTCGGGGGTGGCGAGGGGGCCCTGGGTGCCGAGGCCGGGGAGGCGGCCCTCGGGGGCAGCAGCGGGGGCGGCGCTGCAGCCTCGCCCACCTCGAGCTCTGGCAGCCCCTCGAGGGGCACGGAGCGGCCGCGCTCGCTCAAGCGGGGCTCCAAGCCGTCCGCGTCCTCCGCGTCCCTGGAGAAGCGCATGAAGATGGTGTCACAGAGCATCACCCAGCGCTTCCGGCTCTCGCGGGACAAGAAGGTGGCCAAGTCGCTGGCCGTCATCGTGAGCGTCTTCGGGCTCTGCTGGGCCCCCTACACGCTCCTCATGATCATCCGGGCCGCCTGCCGCGGCCGCTGCGTCCCCGACTACTGGTACGAGACGTCCTTCTGGCTGCTGTGGGCCAACTCGGCCGTCAACCCCATCCTCTACCCGCTGTGCCACCACAGCTTCCGCCGGGCCTTCGCCAAGCTGCTCTGCCCCCAGAAGCTCAAGCTCCAGCCCCACAGCTCCCTGGAGCACTGCTGGAAGTGAGCGGGCTTCCCCGGCACCTGGGAGCGGGGGACAGGCCCTCGCCGCCGCCCCTCCGGGTCCCGGGCTCCCGGGCAGCCGGCCGCCCCCGGGGCTGAGCCACGCCTCGCCTCCTCCGGCCCATCCCTCCGCCTGGCAGTTGGGGCGGCCTGGTGGGCCGGCGGGAAGGGCCCTCGCTGCCCGAACCGGGGAGTGGCTGCCCAAGTCCTGCTCTGCCCCGGAGGGCCGACCCAGGGCTCCCAGGCCCTCTGTGCACCCCCCGCGGACAGTGCGATGGCCGGTGCTGCCGCCCTCTGCCGTTACTGCTTGGCGAGCTTCCCAGGGCAAGCGCCCGGCGTGCGCCCCGAGCCCTGGAGCCGGCGCCTGGCCCTGCCCGCGCACGCCCCGCCCGCCTGCCCGGCCCAGACAGGCCCGGCGCCGGCTTCGCTGCTGCCTCCTGCTCCAGCCCGGGGCCGGGGCCGAGCTCCCCCAGCCCTCTTTCCGCCGGCTTTCTGAGACCCAAAGTGCCAGGTGCCCCTGAGGAGCTTCTCCATTCTGGGAGTCTCAGGAAGATGGAGAAGAAAACGCGTCCGTGAACTTGGCGTTCCTGGGATGTTTAATCAAGGAGAGAAAGCTGCTGAGGAGCTCAGGGACGGACTGGCAGGTGTGGCTCCCACACCCCGCTTCCTTCCGCTGCTGCTTCCGGCCGAGCAGTGCCAGCTGCCTCTGCCCACCCTGCCCCCAGCTCCGGGTGCTGCCCCTCCCGCCAGTCTGCTCGGCCAGAGCTCCCTGGGGCTGTCACGGGAGGGGACAGGGGCCGGCGCCCAGCAGAGGGGCCGCTTCGCCACAGCCCGCGCACCCGGTGGGCGTCCTGCATGCCCAGCTCCCATGCCTGCTGTGCCGCCTGCAGACCCCGGAGTCCGCAGTAAAGTGTATTTTTTATGGTGCTGATTCCCGAGGACTTCTTGAGGGGGCTGAGCACCCGTCCCTCAGTCAGGGACCCGGGGAGGGGACCTGTGGGGGCAGAGGCGACGGCAGCGGTAACCCGTTTAGTCCTGACCTGGGATGCGTGCCCCGGCAGTGCCTCCCGCCCCGGGCACCCCTTTGGAAGCGTGGCATGGTGCTGCGCGGGGCTCGTTCCAGGCCTGAGCGTACCTGCCCAGCGCCCACCCCAGGACGGGTTTTACCGGAGCCTCCAGGGCTGTGGGGGCCGGAGCCAAGCCGCAGGGATGGGCCGAGCAGCTTCCTGGGCTGAGGCCGGGGGCCGGGAGGAGGACCCGACAAGGACGGTGCCTGCGAGCATGGGCCCACTGGGCTCCACGGGGTGGGGGTGCGGACACTGGCCCTCCCCCAGGTGCCCGGAGTCGACTTGGAAAGCGGCTAAGTCCAGCCCAACTTAGGGGAGGTACAAACTTGGGTGGATCAAATGCCACCTCCTCCAGGAAGCATCTCCTTTCCAGCCTCCAGGGCCCTCCCTCCCCAACCGCGCGGGCACAGCCTCTCGGTGCCCCCCGCGGCGTCGCTCCGTCCTGACCCCAGCAGAGAGCCCTCGCTGGCCACACGCCCTCCTTTACTGCGGGGGCCTCGGGTCCCCTGCTCTTGTTGGCTGGGACTGTCACACTGCGGCCAGGTTCCTGAGTTGGCACCCTTCCCCCCACTGAAAGGAACCCCTCTGCTCAAGGCAGGACCTTCCTCTCGGGCCCCCTCCTGGTGGCTGGCGAGCCTGGTGTCCCCTCCTGGGGCCGAGCGCTGCCATGAGCAGAGCTTGGGGCAGGAGCAGCCAGGGAAGGTGGTGGCAGGGACACCAGATGCCACCGTCTGTGGGCCTGGAGCTTGCGGAAGCGCGCACAGCCCCCGAAGCCCCGCGGTGAGGCCGGCCGGCCGGCGCTGGCCTCCCCTCCGAACCCCAGGGCTGCCTTTCTCTGCAGCGAGGGGAACCTCTGTGCCACCTGCACAGTCAGAGCCCTGGCCGCCCCTCCACCCAGCCCTGCTAAATGGCTACAAATTGGAGGATAAAGTGCAGGCTTTCAAGCAATTTTGCCTTCAATCTCTGGAAACCGCCGCTCCCCAGGCTCAGGCACACGGGTGGAGGAGGAGAGAAGAAAGACGCTGCGTCCGCTGGGCCGCGTCCTGCAGCAAACAAACACGGCAGGGGCCTTTCTCCTTGGATCTGCCCGCTGGGAGGAGAGACAAAGCTGAGCCCCCCTGCAGGTGCCGCCCACATCGGCAGCTGCCATTCGTTGAGCACCTACTGTGTGCCAGGCACTGCGCCTGGGCAATGGGCTGCCGGGAGCCCGGTAAGCAATGGCGCATAAGCAGGGCCACTCCCACGGAGGCTGAGGACACGGGGGGCCCAGAGGAGGGGTGGCAAAAGGCCAGATTTCTACTCAACATCACTTCTGTGGGGTCAGGGCCATGACAAGTGAGGCTGGGGTCTCCTGGCAGGACTTCCGGAGGCCTGAGATGGAGGAGGCCACTTGCTGTCTGGCCACTGCCTCCCCGACCCCGGCACTGGCGGCTGGGCTCAGGGCGCAAAGAACCTTTCTGCTAACACTTCCTGGAGCCCTGTGTCCCCAAGGCCACTCCACAAGCAACGCTTAGCTCCCCGTTCTGCGGGGCCCCCAGAGCTGGTGACTCGCCCCACGACCCACACTCGGCAGCTGGTGGGGGCCAGACCGTGGCTGGAGCTGGGGAGGACAAAGGGGCGTCTTACACCTGGTGCCTGGGGCCTGGCGCGCCCCGAACCCTGGGGACCAGCACTGCGCGGGGCCGTCAGGGCCTGGGATCCTAGAGGGTCAGGGCCCAGACCCAGGAGGCCCGAGTTTCCGCTTGAGGACACACAGGGTCAGGTGGCGGGTGGGAGAGCGGGGGCGCCCGAGGCTGGGGCCCTCGGTGTCTGCCTGGGAAGGACGGCGTGGCGCCGGCACAGGGAACACGCTTAGACCGCTGCATTGGACAGCGCCTGCTGTGGGTCCAGCACGATTCTGAGCCTCAGGGTCGATGCTATCACTCCCATTTTACAGATGAGGAAACAGAGGCACCTGCTCAAGGTCACAGTCAATGACTTTCCTTCCATGACTGTTTTCCTAACGCCCTTAGCTCTCAGGACCACCACCTCTTTGCAGAGCTGCACCCCCAGGGCACGTGATGGGTGGGGTTCCAGACTCTGCGGATGTACCCACACTCCTGAGTGTGCCCAAAGCCTCTCGCTGAACCCCTTCTTCTGGCGACAGTGGCCCCTGTTTTCCCTTGGGACCATCAGCCTTCACTCCGGTGGGTCTGGGGGCCGACCCCACCCGGGCCCCAGGACGAGTGTGGGTCCCAGGCTGGTCAGAACCACTGGGAGGGTGGCGGTGCGTGTCTCCAGTGTGGTCAGAGGGCAGCAGTCTTGGGACCTGGCGGGGGCCCCAGGAGGCCAGTGTTCCCCTCCAGCTGGGGCTGCTGGCCTGGTGGCCCCCAACGCTGTCCTCACAAAAGCCACCACATGGAGGGAGTGCGCCTGGTACAGCTGCAGCAGAGGAGAGCCACACAAAGAGCCGGCTGGAGACAGATTCCCTGTGCTGTGGTCTGAGCGCCTGGATCCAGCCTGGCCTGAAGCTGTCCCTTGGGCCTTTAGGTTTCATGAGTCGCCAAATGCTCCTTCCTTCCTACAATGGGCACAAAACGAGATTTTGTAATATGATGGCCAGGACCGGCCTGCCTCTGTCTTGGGTGGGGGAGGGGAACGGGACATTACTGCTCATGGGAGGCCTGTGACTTCAATAAAAAACAGAGAAGTGAGTTATTTAGTAAATAATTTTGTTTGTAATGATTGCTGGTAGGAAAGTAATGATTGATGGTATGTTAAAAGTAACATACCAGCTCTGGAGTTCCCGTCATGGCTCAGCTGTAACGAATCTGACTGGCATCCAAGAGGATGCAATTTTGATCCCTGGCCTCACTCAGTGGGTTAAGGATCCAGCACTGCTGTGAGCTGTGGTGTAGGTCACAGACATGGCTCGGATCCTGCATTGCTGTGGCTGTGGCTGTGGCGAAGGCCGGCAGCTACAGCTCGTGTTAGACCCCTAGCCTGGGAACCTCCATATGCCACGGGTATGGCCTAAAAAGACAAAAAAAAAAAAAGTAACAAACCAACTCTAAGGCTATTTGCTGGTGACATCCTTCCTGTCCATAGGTGCCGTGCGGGGGACTGCGACTGGGCACTCTGCCTTGGCCTTGGGCTCCTTCCAGTGAAACGGGGCACGCGCACGCACGCCACAGCCCCTGGGCGTCCGGAGGGGTCACCTCCCTCCGCTCTGAAGTTTGTCAGACACAGATCTCAGAGGGGCACAAAAATATCCTTCAAAAGAGGAAGAAGAAAGAAAAGGGGAGCGAGGAGAGGCTTTGGATGTAAGGAGGGCGGCTGGTAACGCCGTGAGGACTGCGCTGGACTAAAAATGCGTCTGTGACTCTCCAGAGTCACCAGCTTCCAAATTCAAACATGACACATTTGATGAACTTCAAGTGCCTCCGCTTTAAATGCTGGATGATCTTTAAAAGGTCCAGCAAAACCTGATTCTGAGCAGAAGTGTAAGAGTGGGGGCAGCTCGGTGGGTGGGGAACCGCTGTTCCCCCCCCCCCCCGCCGCCGCCGCAGAGCCCGATTCCCGAGGAGCCAGGCGACCGCAGACCCTCTCCCCGCGGGCCCCTCCCTGGCACCCCTCGGGGCCGGGGCTTCCTGCCCTGTCCTGAGAACCATCTGCCCCTCGCCCCGCCCCCAATCCGTTCATTCCTACTAAAGTGTGACGGGCTGACTGCTCCGGGGTAGGCGGAGACCTGCCCTTTAGCAGAGGGCAGCCCTGAAACCCAAAGGCGTCAAATGCTGTGCAGCTATTTCGGACGGGAAGGCGCCGCGGCAGGTGAAGGGCTGGGGGTGGGGGCCCTGCTGAGCTGGGCGGACTTCACCAGGGACTCCAGATCCGTCCGGATGGGAGGGCTGAGCTCCCGGCTGGACCCCCTGGTGGGCCAGCAGCTCTGGTGTTGCAGAAACTGCAGAAACCGTGGCAGTGGAAGGAGACAAACGGCACTCGGAGATGTGGAATAGCAAGGTTTATTCAGCACCGGTGCGGGCTCAGAGGAGTCACCTCCAAAGTCTGAGCACCAGGTCTTTGTTCTCAGCAACTTTCATACAATACGGGGTCTTGTAACCATCCCCAGACCTCCCGCTTTCTTAAGCAGTGTTTCGTCTAAGAAGCTGAGCAAGCAAGGTTACAGAAGCAAAACTGATAAGTAACGCTGGGAACACGATTACTAGGGCTGCTGGCTTGGCTTGGACGTAGGGCCTATAGTTGTTACATAATTACAAGAAGCGTGGTACAGTGACGAGCACAGCTGAAAAGGCAAGGGGGGGCATTGTGCCCCATGGTTAAAACTCTTACTTCACTGGGGGGGCCACACAGACGCTTCCTGGGACCAGTGCTGGGCGCTTGCAGGTGCCTCCAGACATTGCCCTCAGGTCCCCGAGTCAGCTGGCACCCCGCAGTCGTGGGGAAGGCAGGCGCACTGACAGGTGCCACCCTCTCAGGTCCACTGGGGGCAGCAGGTGGGAAGTGGCCCGCGGGGGTGCTGGCGGGCATCCTGGCATAGGCCAGCAGAGCGAGCCTCCGCCCCCAAGGGCCCCTCGTGGGGACAGAGCGCCCAGCCCGCCCCAGGCCCGTGTCCGTGACTGACCAAGCCCCCCAGGCCTCACCCCTGCCTGGCACCAGCGGGTGAGCTACAGACGCTCCGCGCAGCCTGCAGTTAGAACCACAACACATAATCTTTTAGCTAAGTGCTGCATTCTTTGTCCAGAACCTGAAATTCAAATCTAACAGATTCGGTGACCCTCCCCGTGTTCACAGACACTGCGGCGAGGTGCCGGGCGCTAAGGCTCCACCCAGCTCTTCAGAAGGGACAGGAAGGGACCAGGGCTGGCCGGCCGAGTGGTGGCAGCTGCCTGTGGCCTGGACCCCTGGGGGTGAGCTGGCGGCCTGGCAGCAGGGCCCTCTTGCCCATGAGGCTTGCTCTGGCCTTGGCCGTGGATCCCAGGGGGGTCCCGGGGGCACACGGAGAAGGGCTGTGCGGCCTGGGTGGGGCTGCGGTGAGAAGTTTAACCTCCAGGCCAGGCCGCTGGCGCCCCTGTTCTGCTGGCCCCCTGTCCCCGCCGACAGACGATGTAAACCACCCGAATCCTGCCCCAGCCCACCCCCGGCCGCAGCAGAACCCGAGTGCTTTCCTGGTGCCGAGAGGACATGGACCCGGCGGTGCCCACTGATTTTCCTGCAGGTGCCCTTCCCGCGCCCAGCCCCCCGGCAGTCCCGGCCGCGCCCACGGGTCCCCTCTGCTCTTCTGGCCTCTTGCTCTTTCAGAAGAGGAGGCACTCGGGCCTTGGCTGGGCCCGAGCACTGGCCAGGCCTGGAAAGGAGAAGAGCGAGGGGCACACACGCTCCCCGGCACGCGTGTGCAACTGCCCTGCGTGTGCACGTGCGTCGGTGCTGTGCTTAGCTTTGTGCTCTGGATCAAAGAAACAGGACAGTTACCCTCAGCCATCTTCAAGTGCTGGGTCCGTGGCTGCTGTGCGACGCTCCCTCCCCACACCTCCAGAACCTTCTCCTCTCCCCAAACGGGAAGTCCACCCATTAAACCCCCAGTCCCGTGCGTTTCATCACACGTGCAGACCCGCGTGGCCTCCACAGTCACGACAATACCAGGCCCCAAACCACAGCCACCTCCCTACCCCCGAGCCTGACCACCAACTGTGGCCAGAACCCACAGGCCAGCTCGCGCGCAGCCACGTGGACCAGCGGTCCGTGGTCATTGAGTGTGCCCCGCCAGTGCACACCTGGGCGTGTACTGCTGCCCACGCACACGTGGGTCCTCACGCCCCATCAGGGAGCTGTCTTGAGGACCACGAGGCGTGCGTGCTGACATATGAGGCCGGGGGGCTGCGCGCCGTGGACGGGCTGGCGAGGCCTAGGGGGACCTCGCTGGGGGGCTGCCTTTGATCAGGCGGTCAGGGAAGCCCCAGCTGGGGGGCACTCCATGGGGCGTCTCAGGAAGGGCATTTGCGCCACAGGGACTGGCACCGCGAAACCTGGTGTCTAGGAAGGTCCTCAGTGTGGCCAAGAAATGGGACTTTGTTTCGGCCGCAGAGCAGAGGAGGAGATCCGATGGAGCAGACGCACCACTCCTGCCAGAGCAGGGAAGCTGGGCTCGCGAAGAGCGCGCACATCCAGGCAGAGAAGCAGCCCCACCCAGGGCCAGGGGCCTCAGGGGGCTGCCTGCCAAGGGGCAAGGCCACCAAGTCCACAGATGGCCGAGCTGGGCCCGGGGGTCCTGACCAGGCCTGGAGGGGTCAGCGAATGAGGCAGCTGGATGGAGCACCCCGCCCAGGGCTCACTCTGCACCGTGGCCACGCGAGCTCCAGCCCCGCCAGCACCCACACCTGCGGCCGCGCGGACCCTGTGGTGGGCGGTGCGGACGGCTTGTCTTCGCCTCAGGGGCCTGTCGCCCGCCAGCAGGGCGGTCTGGCTTGATCGCATGCTGGCACCAGCCGGGTCCGAGGGGGCAGAGGGAAGCTGCATGGTCCCGGGGCCTTCGGTGTCACATGCAACTGCTGCCCCTGCACCTTGCAGGTGAGGACAGGCAGGGCCGGCCCGGGCTGAAGGCCAGGGAGGGGTGGCACAGAGCTGGGCACCGGCAGCGACGGGCTGGGCTTGCTGAGCAGGTCCCCGGGCTCCAAGTCAGATCCACTGCAGAGCGGCCTTCCTTGCATGCACTGTGGGCGGAGGACGGCCGGGGCTGGGGGCGCCCTGGGAGCCCTGGCACCAGGACCGCCAGGCCTCAGGGCTGCCACCTGGGGAATTTGGGAAATTCTGCATCCTGGCATGAAGGCCCCGCATCCTCAGACCTGCCACCAGAAAGGCGGGGAGCAGGCGGTGACGGCCCGAGGCAGCCGCTCAGAGGAGGGCAACCCCGTCAGGAGAGGAGAGCGGGGCGCAGCCCGGGACGGCAGCCGAGCACACTGAAGGGGGCAACCTCTGGGCAAGGCCCGTGCCTGGCCCATCCTGGAAGTGGGACCGATGGGGGAGGGGACGACGACGGCTCAGAAACACTGTCCAGAGGCAGAAAGCGGGGCAGGCAGACCCAGTGCCGTGCCGGATCCACGAGCCTGTCTAGACGCTGAGCCCTGGCCCCATGGGTCTCACACAGACCCAGGCCACCGGGTGGGGGTGCGGCCGCGGGGAGAGCCCAGAGCGCGGCCAGGGAGCAAGCGAGCCCGTCGGGGGAGGCGGTGCCCGGGCTGGTCGACGAAGCGATGGCTGCTCAGACCTCAGAGCAGACACTTTCCTGTGGAAACGGCCAGCAGAGGCCGGCCCGGCTCGGCTGCCAGGAGGCTGGATGGGGCTGCTCTCGCCCAGCAGCCTCCCCTTGCCTTTTAAACCATCTGCAAACTAAAAGAAACCTAAGCGTCCCTGACAGCGGCCACCACTCACACGTCCTTCCCACAAATGCTCATCGGTGCCTCTCCGGGTCAGTCCCGGGGCTGTGGGGACTCAGCTCACATCCCGGGCCCGGCTCTCCTGCCATCTCGCCGGTGCCCACGACGGGTCAGCCGCGGGGAGGCAGCGGGAGTGCCCCCGCCCCCCAGGGCGCACGTGGTGGGGGCCCAGCGACCAAGATGAAAGGCCACGGATAATTAATGCTACTCAGACCTGGCTTTACTCTATGAAGTCCTTTGTGGTGGCCTGAGACAGAGAACAAACAGAGGCAAAACCCATCTCTGGTTTCCAGAACACAAGGACCTCTGAAATTACAAGACATTAAAATAAAGCTTCGGGTGAAGGACTCTTGTTCTAGCTGCAGATCTGATGTCAGATCAGAACCGAATTGCTCCTGAGAGCTCAGGCGCCAGCTTATTATGCGAACGAGGCCCAACCCCCCTGGGCAGAAAAGACGCCGCCCGAGGGCGCCCAGCGCCTGGGGACCCTGAGCTGATCCTCAAAGGGTCCAGGGTCCCTCCTCCTGACAGCCTCTGTCCCTCCACCTCACCCTCGGAGACACGTCAGTCACATCAGACTATTTGGAGGAAACAAAAGTTCTAGACCATTTTGCTGCGGGAGAGGCCAGGGCAGCTGTGCTGTGCTCACCGGGCACCGCCGCCCAGATGCCTGGAAGCACAGCCCGGGGCTGGCGGCCACCTCGGGGACAGTGCTGCCGGGCCCCCGCCTGCAGCCCGCAGTTAATAACCCAGGCATGTCACGCGAGGGCCGGAGGCCACGCGTCCCTGGGTCGGATATTGGGAGCATTCAGTTGTGGAGCACGGCGCCCACAGAGCCCGGTGCCGTCTGGGCCGTCTGGGGGTCACCCTGTCCGCTGCCCTGAGACGCGGCGCCTGTAAACGCTCCCACCCCCCGCCCCCCGCAGCAGCCGGCGCTTCCCTGCAAGACGGCGCCCACCTCTGGGACAGCTGCCACCACCCGCGGGTCAGCACTGGGAACACTGGCTCCCGTCCACATGCCGTCGTCTGTGCGCTCAGCAGCCTTCGGTGACGTCAGCCGGCCGTGTGGCCCCTGCTAATCAGGGACCCAGGGGCCAGCCCGTCTAGGGGCACAGGCTGACAGCGAGGGAGGCCTGGGACAGCCGTCGGGTGCACCCCCGCGTGTGGGTGTCTGCCACCGAAAAGTCCGAGGAGGCAGGGGGCTGGTGGGGAGGCAGACGCAGCAACGCCTCTGAGTCTCCGAATCTCCTCGCTCAGCGCCTTGCGTCGGGCAGCCCGCCTGGTGCGCCTCCGCCCCCGCTACCACCGCAGCGGCCGGCGGCCGCACTCCAGCTCCGCGGCCACGTGGTGGTCGTGCAGCTCCTTGAGACGCTGCAGCAGCTCCTCCAGGTTCTCCCCGGTGGCCGCCGACAGGGCGATGGGCTCCTGGCCCAGGCGGGCCCGCAGCTCAGGCAGCCTGGCTCTGGCCGGCGGGAGGTCCACCTTGTTGGCCACGACGGCGTGGGGCCTCTGGGCCAGGCCCTGCTCGTACTTCTCCAGCTCCGCCTTCAGGTCGTCCAGCTGCACCCACGGCTCCGGCGCCGAAAGGTCCACGACGAACAGGAGGAAGGGGCAGCGCTCGATGTGCCGGAGGAAGGCCAGGCCCAGGCCCCGGTTCCGGTGGGCGCCGCGAACGATGCCGGGGATGTCGGCCACTGCAGAGGGGACAGAGCACAGGCCCGCCGGGGGAAAGCCGGCGCTCAGTTCTTGGACTGGGCTTCCGAGGAGCTCCTGCACCCGAAGTGGCCCCTTCTCCCGCCTCCTCTGCCCGCCGACCCAGGCGTCCAGCTTTCCGCTGTGCTACTGCTTTGAAATACCTGGGTGATGGGCACGGGGGCAGACCAGTCTACTAAGAGCTATTCAACACATTCCAGCCTCGCTGGCTTCAAAAATGATTCAAAAAGGGGAAAATGGCTCTCTGTAATCTATTAGTAATTTGATTACCGATACAAGTCATTACAGAGCCCTCTGGAAATACGAAGCACCATACAAACCACGTCGCCAGCAGGCTTACTATTTTTAATGGGTACATTATCTTCTGGAGAAAGTTTCCTTTTCTCAAAATGGTACAGGGAAAGCTTTTTAAATCACATGCTGTCCACATGACTGATGTTGCCGAGTTCCCCGTAGATGAGAGAGAAGAATAGAGGCGGTGAAAAGGAATAATTTCCTCGGGCTTGAAACCTAAACTCAAATTCCTGAACTGCCACTAACAGATGCCTGGGGGAGGGGGTGGGCAGCAAATCTGAAACCCAACTTTGATGGAGACCTGCACGCTTTAAATTCAGAACAGCGCTACGCGTAAGGGTTACGTGAGCAGGGCTCTGACCCCGCAGTCAGCCCGACCCCGGGAGCCCGCGCCCACCTGCCACCTGCTGGTGGTCCTCGTAGTGAACCACCCCGACGTGGGGCTTCAGGGTGGTGAAGGGGTAGGAAGCCACAGCAGGCCTGGCGTTGGAAATGGCCCGGAGAAGCGACGACTTCCCCGCGTTGGGAAATCCAACCTGGAAAAGCGTGAAAACGCGTTAACACCATCGTCTGTGAGGACCGAGGTGGGGGCCCGGGCTGGGCGACAGGTCCCCTCCAGGGAAGGCAGGCCTCCCCTCCCCATCCGGGGCTTCGGGCGACACCCACCATCCCAGCGTGGGCCACCGTCTTGAGCTCCAGCAAGAGGACCCGCTCCTGCCCGGGCTGCCCAGGGGTACAGGTCACGGGCGCGCGGTTGTCGTTGGCCAGGAAAAAGCGGTTGCCCTTCCCCCCGGCGCCGCCCAGGGCTGCGATGTACTCATCGCCCGGGTGCGAGAGGTCAGCCAGGACCTCGCTGCCCTCCTTCACCAACGTGCCGACGGGGACCTGGAGGCAGACGAGGCCTTTAGGAGACGACCGAGCTCCCGTCGCGCAGGGATGCGGCACTGGGAAAGGGCCGGCCCCAGAGGGCTTTTGGGGGCGGATCGCAGTCTGGGCAAACTGCACAAGCGGCTTTTCCAAACAGCGCTTCTGCAGCAGCCAGAGGAGGAGAGGGACGCTGGGCGAGCACGGGAGGCGCCCGAGGGGGGACGGGGGCTCTGGGGCTGGAGACAGAGGGGCCACCTGGGCCCCCCTCTGTAAGTGACAGGTCACACATGCACACGGTATCAAGTCAGCACGGGCCCGCATCCCTCCGGCTTCCTGGAGGACGAGGGCAGTTGGAAGCGTGGGGCCTGCCCGGCGGGCCTGGAGCCTGAGCGCCAGGCCGGGGCGGGGCCGTGCCGCAGGCCTACCCGGACATAGAGGAGGGCGCCCTTTCGCCCGAAGCAGTTTTTCCTGCCACCGTCTTCTCCGTCACACCCCTGGTACCAAGACAGGACCGAGGACAGGGACTTGACTTGCTGGTCAACTAGAAGTCAGAGCGAGACACGTCAGCCTCCTCCGTGCTGACAGCAGACCCATTTCATGCTGCTACATTTCTTTTATTCAGATAAAGGACGTTAAGAATGCATACAGGGAGCTCGGGTTGTGGCTCAGCACTAACGAACCGACTAGTATCCATGAGGACACAGGTTCGATCCCTGGCTTCGCTCAGTGGGTTAAGGATCTGGCCTTGCCGGGAGCTGTGGTGAAGGTTGCAGACGCGGCTTGGATCCTGCGTTGCTGTGGCTGTGGTGTAGGCTGGCGGCTGCAGCTCTGATTCAGCCTCTAGCCTGGGAACCTCTATGTGGCACGGGTGTGGCCTTAAAAAGCAGGAAAAAAAAAGCACATAGGAACACGGAATGACGTTGTAGCAAAAGTTACTAAACTAGCAGTGATTTTTTGAAAAAGTTCAATTCTTCTTTTCTTTTTTTTTTGTCTTTTTGCCTTATCTAGAGCCGCACCTGCGGCATATGGAGGTTCCCAGGCTAGGGGTCTAACAGGAGCTGTAGCTGCTGGCCTTCGCCACAGCCACAGCAACGTGGGATCGGAGCCGTGTCTGCAGCCTACACCACAGCTCACGGCAACGCCGGATCCTTAACCCACTGAGCAAGGCCAGGGATCGAATCCGCAACCTCACGGTTCTTAGTTGGATTCGTTAACCACTGAGCCACGAAGGGAACTCCTCTTTCTTTTTTTTATCTTTTAGGGCTGCACCGGTGGCATATGGAGATTCCCAGGCTAGGGGTCTAACTGGAGCTGTAGCCGTCAGCGTACGCCACAGCCACAGCCACAGCCACGTAGGATCTGAGCCACGTCTGCAACCTACACCGCAGCTCCCAGCAAGGCCAGATCCTTAACCCACTGAGCAAGGCCAGGGATCGAACTCACGTCCTCATGGATATTAGTCGGGTTCGTTAACCACTGAGCCACGACGGGAACTCCAACTCTTATTTTCTTTCAAGAAATACTACAGTTTCCAAATTTGGTTGTGATGATTTTTCTACACCTATAAATGTCATAACATTCATTAAGTAATTAAAAAAAAAAATACTACAGTTTCTAAAAAATTCAAAATTACCTGTAATGTCATGACCAATTTTAAAACAGCTGTACTTTATTATATTGTAAGTGGTCACTAAGTTTACTAGTTTGCTAAGCATTGTGTTCAGTGTATGTTGAATGCGAGCCATACCCCTTCAGCACTTTACTGAGAGCGTAATGGATTGAGTCCGCTGACATACTCTACTAGAATATTCCATTCCCTGTGTTCCAAAAATCAAAAAACGAAAGCAAAAACCTGTGGAATTCCCTGGTAGCACAGTGGGCTAAGGACCCGGTGTGGTACTGCTGTGGCTCTGGTGGCTGCTGTGGTGCAGGTTTGATTCCTGGCATATGCTGCAGGCATGGCCAAAAAACCCCCCAAAACAAAAACCGACAAACCTGCAAAGTTGGGTTTTGGTGGATATATACATGTGAACATCCACATAATTTGATAAAATGATCTGCACACAGCAATGCTCTTTTTTTTTTGGCTGTGCCCTTGGCATCTGGAAATGACAAGGCCAGGGATCGAACCCAAGTCACAGCAGTGACAACACCGAATTCTGAACCACTAGGCTGTCGGGGAACTTCCCGCACAGCAATTTCCGAATTCAAATTCCTGTTTGGATCCGAAGGTGAAAACCCCCCACCCCAGACAGCAGACGCCCCCCCTCCCCCGACATTAGACGCCCCACCCCCGCAGCCGCCCGGGCACCTTTCAGGACCACGTGGCCGCCGTCACCACCGTCGCCGCCGTCAGGGCCCCCGAACTCCTTCCGCGGCTCACTGTGGAAGCAGCTCGCCCCGTCGCCTCCGCGGCCCCCGCGGACGAGCACTCGGCGGTGGTCCACAAAATGCCGTTTCTGCGGAGAGCACAGGCCGCTAACCCGGACCCTCCGCGGACCCCGCGGCCCTTCGCAGGGGCCTTTTCCACCGTGCCTTCTAGGGCTTTGCAATTAGAAGCTAACGGCTCATCTCTCCCCGAGGCAGATAGAAGGATTCCCACCCGCCACTGTGACTGCAGGCAGACGTAAATCAGCAAAGCAGAATAAGCAGCGGCCAGTGCGGAACCCAGCCCAGCAGGGACCCCCTGCCCAGTAGGGAACCC
>PVHT020000031.1:92821-299684 GCA_004024745.2 Catagonus wagneri
AGCACAGAACCCAGCCCAGCAACCTAGAAGAGACAGTCCTTAAATAAAGCGTGCTCTCAGCTTTTTTCAAACGGAACACAGCACTGAAACAGCAGGTGTTCACTAAGGAGCGCCCTGCCGCTGGGCAGGCGAGGACTGAGGACCCGGTGGCCCCGGGTTCCTCCAGCACTGGGGCCCCTCCTCTAACCGGTGCTGCAGCAGCGCCTTGTCTGAGGGCACCAAGGGCCACACAGGCCCCTGAGAGCTGCAGCTAGCTTAGTGTTTCACAAACGTTCATAAACGCATGCGACGCTCAGCTGCCTGAGGCCGGGGCACAGGGTCGGGGACGCCCCCACCCCCAACTTCCCAGGCAGCCCACCCCGAGGAGCCTGCCTGCTTCCTGCCAGGCCGGTCTGCCACCCTCACGGCCACTCCGGGGGACCCGGGCATCTGCATTTCCATCCACTACTCATAAGCGGATCTTTCTTTCAAAGGAAAATCTTTTAAATCTCAAATCTTTAAGATTCTCTGGCACCACCTCATGGAAAAACCATGAATTACTATTTCAAAAACGTGTAATTTTGAACACGATCAAAATCAACTGGATGGAAGAAAGCAAACCGATGAGCATTGTATCAAAGAGGACACCTAGGTTTAATTTTCACCTGCTGGGAAACAGACGGGACCACGTGGGAACCTGACCTATCTGAGTTTACAAACTGATGGCAAAGCCACTGTCCCACAGGAAGTCCCGGCCCCACTGAGCCTTGCTTGGAACTCTACTTGGGAGGCAACCAAGTGGGTCGTGAACAGGTATTTTCTTGAATTTAATTAAAGATCATTCTTGTTTTAAACAGGTTTTGGTAAACAGAACAAAAAAGCGTGTAAGGCTCTGAGAACCACAGAACTAAAGGTCGACACACACCCTCCCCCCATGCACGTAAAGGAAGAACCATTCACGTATCTGGGCGCGCTGGGCACGGCCGGGCCGCGGCGGCTCGGGCTGGCCCAGCACGTGGAGCCCCCGGGCCTTCACCGCACTCGCTGACCAGGTGCTCGCGTGCCCTCCCTATCCTAACAGCGGGGACCACGAGGGCCAGGCGTGAGGGCTTGAGGCACGGCCCTCTGCTTCCTGCGGGGAGGCCCCTCCAGGGCAGAGGCTCACCAGTTTCTTCTCAGAGAGCAGTTTCTTCCCGGGGGGTTCCTGGTGCTTGGCGCGGCGGGCACAGCCGACCGAGAGCAGCCTGGGAGCAGCGTGCAGCGGAAGGAGCCGGCCAGGCCCGGGGACCGCGGGTGCCCACGGAGTCCAGCGCCCCATGCCCTCCAACGCGGCCCGGGATCTCGCTGAGAAAAGCCTCCGAGGGATCATGGCTCCCTAGTAAAAATCAAATTGGCAAAATCAGACGTCTGGTTTAAACCTGAACCCGAAGCTAAGGAAGTGGGTGTATCTGGCACTGCAGGACCTTGATAGGCGTTTTTGGAACAAACACATGAAGCAGCAAGTGACTTTCCGACGTCACCCAGCACTTTCTGCCCTGAGTCGCTGAGGGCTCTCTGCACAGTCAGCCTCCAGGCTGCCGGGGCAAGATCTGTGCACAAAGGAGGTCAATCAATAAACCTGCAACTCCGTTTTTCTTTCTGTCTTTTCTCTGGCCGCACCCCAGCATGCAGGAGTTCCTAGACCCGGGGTCAAACCCGCTGCCGTGGCACCTTGGGTCGCTGGAATGAAAACGCTGGATCCTTAACCTGTTATGCCACAGAGTAACTCCACCTACAGCTCTGGGTGTGCCCCGCAAAACACCAAATATCTGCAAAATGAAGATACTAAAAAGGAAACCTGACGGAGTTCCCAGGTGGTCCTGTGGTTAGGATCTGGTACTTTCACCACTGCAGCCTGGGTTCAGTCCCTGGTCTGGGACCTGAGATCCCATATGGCACGGCATGCTACTGCCAAAAAATAAAATAAAATAAAATAAAAAATAAAAGGAGGAGTTCTCTTATGGCGCAGCGGTTTGAGGATCAGCATTGTCACTGCTGTGGTTCTGGTCGCTTCTGTGGTACAGGTTCGATCCCTGGCCCTGGAACTTCCATATGCTATGGATGTGGTGAAAAAAAATAAAAATAAAAAAGAAATCTGAACCTCAAATCAAAATTTCCTAAAAATAAAAACACCCACCTACCTAGATGCTGCTGTTATCATGTGCTGCCTGAAACGGTCCAGCTGGAACACAGTGAGGTGTTACGGACTGCAGGGGGGAAACCCCCAGGCTCTGCAAGCGGGCTCCCACCTCTGTCCCTCCCCCTCACTGTGACCTCGAAAGTTCCTCTGTAGACAGACGGGGCTGCGAAGATGGGACACACAAGAGTGGTGTCTGGCCCGTGCGATCACTAAGCATGAACGTTTCTCACTAATTGAGAATTGTTTAGGAGTTCCCTGGTGGCCTAGCAGTTAAGGACCTGGCATTGCTATTATGGCATGGGTTTGATCCCCGGCCCAGGAACTTTCCAATGCCTTGGATGCAGCCAAAAAAAAAAAAAAAAAGGGTTTATACCATTTTTGTTACTTAAACAGTGGGTGACAATTATGCACCTTACAGGTGCGGGGGGGTGGGGGTGTCAAGGTGAGGCGTCTAGGACCCCGCCCTCCAGGAGACCACAGCCCCTCCTCTGTACCGAACACCAACCCACTTCCAGATGTCCTGCTCGGTGGGCACACGTGTGCCACATAAAAGGAAACTAATGAGGCTTTCCTCTCATTTTTAAGTCTAAGTTAGATGCACAGAAAGATAGATATACACACGCATTGTTTAAAAAATGATTTTAAAGCCACCATGTGCATGACAGCAGGTGAGGAAGCAGAGTTCCCTTCTCTTTTCAGTCCCGCGTGTGAGCGCCTGCCCTGGACCCCGCGCCCCCATGGAAGGGCTTTCCTGGCGGGAGCCACCCCCTCAGCAAAGGCGCTGAGAAGTCCCGCTTTTCCTTTGGGAACAGTCACAGAGCAAAGCTGGAAGAACACTACAACGGCAACTTCCCTGAATCTCGAGGGGAGCGGCCCACACGACGCCCACCCCCCCGGCACACTGCATGCGCGTCCCTGCGGACAAGGGCGGCCCCTACAGGCCCCCCACCACGGCCACGGCCAGCAGCCGCGCTCACACCGGGTTGGGCTGGCTGTCCCCCCCGCGTCTCCCACAGCAAAGGGTCCTGTTCAGGATCACGAGCCGCATGTGGCTGGGGCGTCGCTGGGGCGTCTCTGCAGCCCCTCCCTGACCCGCGTGCCCACGACACCTGGAAGGTCACGGCCCCGCCTTCTGCAGCGCAGCCTCGCTTTCCCTGCCCCGCGGCCCTGGAGCCGAGACGCAGGCGACGCATCTTTAGCGGGGGTCCCGGCTCTGGGGGTCCCGGCCCGGCTTCCCGCCGCCGCCATCAGGGCGCCCCCTCCCCACGCAGCTACGAGGACCTGGCGGGAGGCGCTCTGAGACCGACAAAGGCTGCTCGCCCTAAACCAGCCGCCCTAAACCAGCCGTTCACCCATTCCAGCAGCTCGTTCCGGTTTTGCTCAGTGAGCTGCGTTCTGCTGCCGTCATTCAGTTTGACGCTCAGGTCGTCTCCAGCGCGGCCAGTGGAAGCCCATCGCGCTGGCTTGGGTGTCCTTCTGAGAAGTGCCGGTCACCTGAGCACGTCCCGGCCTCCAGGCTCACCTAGTACTTTCTGCTGGGCCCCGAAACCAGCCTTTCTGCCTTTCTTTTCGAGGAGTGGCGTGCTCCGTGGACAGAGCCAGGCTTGGGCGCAGGTGAGCGCACACGCCCAGCGCGCTCCTCCCTGTCGCCGCCGCACATCTTTGCACACCGTGAGTTCACATCTATCGTCCGGTTCCAATTCAGCACCACGCGGTCCCGTCTGATGTTCTCTGCCGTTGCAGCTCCAGGCACTGACTGTCAGGATCTGGCTCCTGGGTCCTCAGTACGTTTGTTTATTCGCCCGAACCTTCGCCCGCTCACACGGGGCTCTCCCCTCCTCCGGCTGAGCCGGCCCCCCAGGGGACAGCTTCCTCTTGCCATCCTCCTGTAAATGTACTCTCTTACACAAACCTTTATGTTGGAATGACTTTAGGTTTACAGAAAAGGTCACACTCCCATATACATCTTACTCAGTTTCCCCTGATTCTAGCATCTTCCATGCGCGGAAACCATCACTGCTGTGTTATTAACTAAACAAGAGATGGCAGCTGGATTTCAAGTTTCCCCAGGAATATCCTTTCTCTTTCCAGGATCCCACACGACATTAAGCCATCTTGAAAAGATTATTTTTATTTTATTTAGGGCTGCACCCAAGGCATATGGAGGTTCCCAGGCTAAGCGTCAAATCGGAGCTACAGCTGCCAGCTTACACCACAGCCACAGCTATGCGGGCTCCAAGTCACATCTGCGACCTATACCACTGCTCATGGTGACACATGATCCTTAACCCACTAAGCGAGGCCAGGGATCAAACCTGCCACCTCCTGGTTACTAGTCTGATTCATTTCCTCTGCGCCACAATGGGAACTCCTGAAAAGATATTTTTAAAGGGCTAAAGGAAAAAAAGTCCACCCCGCATCACACAGCCAGTGAAAAGGTCCCTCAGGACGGAAGGTGAAGTAAGACGTGCTTGGCTGGCAGAAGCCTGGGAGCCTCTGTCTCTGCAGCAGAGCTCAGGACGCCCTCAGCCTGAAAGAAAATGACACCAGAGGGAAACCCTGATCTTTAGGAAAGAGAAGAAAGCAACAGAAATTGTAAACAGAAAAGACTATTAGACTATTTCTTTCCTTGTAAGTTTTAAAATATGCACGACTGTGGGAAGAAGAGAGTATTTATAACACTGTCCATGGGTCGCCGCTTCATGTGATAACGTAACAAACTTGCATGTCTGTGAAACAGCACCATCTGAAACCGAAGTAGACCATGCAAGGCTGGGTACGCGTGTGTCATCGCAGGCCAAGTGAAACGTGATTGAGAGATACACCCAAAGAGCCAGAAAGTCCATGAAATGGAATGCTAAAGACAATTCCAAAGAAAGGACAAAAAAGAGGGACAAACGGAAAACAAATAAAAAAATGGTGTCCCTGAACCTAACCACACACACAACTGTGACAAAACAGACTTCCAGAAAAAGGGCATTACCAGACATCTGCCAATGACAACAGGGACTATTCATCAGGAAGGCCTAACAGACAAAAATGTACGTGAGCCTTAGAAGAGATTCAAAATCAGAAAGCAGACCGTTCCATAACA
This sequence comes from Catagonus wagneri, assembly GCA_004024745.2. NCBI lineage: Eukaryota > Metazoa > Chordata > Mammalia > Artiodactyla > Tayassuidae > Catagonus > Catagonus wagneri. The sequence goes on from PVHT020000031.1 coordinate 98,074, forward strand.
AGAGCAGGAAATTTTAACACCGCTCTCCTGGGAAGCGATGAAACAAGAACTTGAAAAACAAAACAAAGCCCAATCACTAAAGATACAGAAAATCTGAACGGCGCTACCAGCACTGCTGGTCTAATGACGCTCACAGAAAAGTCCATCCGGCAGCTGTGGGGAAACACATTTGCAGGTGCATGTGCGACATCCACAGAGACGGGCCAGACCGCGGGTCGCGAAGAAACCTCAACAAATGTAAAAGGGGGAAATCGCATCGAGTGCACTCGCTAACCACACAGAAGCGGAGTCAATAAACACAAAACATCTACGGGAGCTCCCGCTGTGGCTCAGCTGGGACCCCAACCCTAAAAAGCAAAAAAGTAAAATAACCAACTACCTGGAAATTAAGCAACACCCTTCTAAATAATCCAATAGATAAAAGTAGAATTTTTTTTTGCTTTTTTAGGGCTGCACCCGAGGCATATGGAGGTTCCCAGGCTAGGGGTCTAATCGGAGCTACAGCTGCCGGCCTACACCACAGCTCACGGCTGGGTGAAGCCAGGGATCGATCCCGCAACCTCATGGTTCCTAGTCGGATTTGTTTCCTCAGCGCCACGACAGGAACTCCCAAGGACAAATTTCTTGAAAACCACTATGGTCAAATAAACACACGAAGAAACAGAGAATCTCAAAAGTGCTGCATTTACTAAAGGAGTTTAATTTGTTATGAAAGAACATTCCAGAAAGAAGACTCCAGACTCAGACTGCTTACTGGAAAATTCTATCCAACATTCAAGGCAGAAACAAGAGCCATCTTACCCGAATTTTCCCAGCAACTAGAGGAATGAGATCACTACCCAACCCATCCCATGAGGCCCGGGAACCTGACATCAGGAAAAGAAAAAACGATGGCCCAACATCCCGCGTAAACAAGAGCTGGGGAGTCCTCACAAGGTCTCCACCTGAGCCCAGCGGTGGAGGGGGTCACACCAGGGCAGAGCACGAGGCTTCGTCAGCAGTCAGGACCCGTCACCCCCACGCCACCTCAGGGCGGCAACCACACACCTGACAAAAGTCAGCACCCACTCAGGACGAGGAAGTGAAACCACACAGCAAGCCAGGGATGGGAGCGAAGGCCTCCGACCTGCTAAAGGGCATCTAGCGAAGGCCTAAAAACGGCAGGGGTGCCCACGTTCACCGCAGCTATGGACACTGTCTTTTAGACACTTGTTTAAAAGGAGAGGTATAGGAGTTCCCGTCGTGGCTCAGTGGTTAACGAATCCGACTAGGAACGATGAGGTTGCGGGTTCGATCCCTGGCCTTGCTCAGTGGGTTAAGGATCCGGCGTTGCCGTGAGCTGTGGTGTAGGTTGCAGATGCGGCTCGGATCCCGCGTTGCTGTGGCTGTGGTGAAGGCTGCGGCTGGCAGCTACAGCTGTTAGACTCCCAGCCTGGGAACCTCCGTATGCCGCAAGTGCGGCCCTGGATAAAGGCAAAAAAGACAAAAAAAAAAAAGGAGAGGTATAACTGCAGAAAATATGACCATCTCCACAGCAAACCGCAGGGAAACTTACCAAAGATTAGAATCAATACATGAAGGAGCAACGCTGCCTATTACAAGGTTAACATACAAAAATCAACTGTGGGGAGTCCTGTTAAGAATTAAGGACCCAGCGGGTTAAGGATCCAGGCTGTCGCTGCAGCAGGGAGCTTCCACGTGTCGTGGACTCAGCCTCTCCGAAAAAACCTGTGTTCCAGCCCCTCGCTCACACGAGACACATTTCTGTACTAGCAGCAAACAATGATAGATGAAATTAGAACAATCCTATTTACAGGAAACCAATAACAAAACGCATCTAGAAATAAGTTTAGCAATAAACATTTCAGGAGTTCCCGTCAGCTCAGTGGTTAACGAACCTGACTAGTATTCATGAGGACTTGGGTTCGATCCCTGGCCTCATTCAGTGAGTTAAGGATCTGGCATTGGCCTGAGCTGTGGTGTAGGTTGTAGACGCGGCTTGGATCCCACATTGCTGTGGCTGTGGTGTAGGCGGGCAGCTACAGCTCAGATTCAGTCCCTAGCCTTGGAACCTCCATATGCTGCAGGTGAAGCCCTAAAAAGACAAAACAAAACAAAACAAAACAAAAAACCCAAAAAACAAAACCAACCCTGCTGAACACATGCAGTGGCTCTCCCTTGCCAGGCGGACAAACTCAGTTTTGTTTCACACTATTTGGTCTTTACTTTCCTTCTAAGGCTTTACCTTCATTGTCCAGTGAGGTAACCAGCAGTCACAGGACTAAAGATTTGTTAAACGTGAAAATCCAGCCCCTCGCTCACACGAGTCACATTTGAAGTACTCACAGTCACACGTGGCCAACGGGTACGATACTGAACAGCACAGACCTGCACCACCGCGTAGAAGGTGCAACCTTCTGAAGAAGGTTCTACTGGACAGCGTTGGTTTGTACTGTGCAGTGGGAACTCAGAAAAGTGAATTCGGTTCCTCCCAGGAGCACCTGTTTTATGCCCAGTTTAGCAGAGTATAAAAAGCGGGACAGTGTGAAAGCCCAGGGTTCAGTCAGTCAGACTTCATGATCACAGGATGCGGACTTTAAGAAATGCTGGGAAGGTGTTCAGGACATGGCAAAGGCACCACTCTGTTCAGGAAAGTGCTAAGCTCAGTTCTGCTGGTCCCTACTCACTAGTCCCTGCTAGGAGCCAGAAATCACTTCCACGGAAGTTTAAAAATGTATTCCTTACCACAAGCCTATGAGGGGCAGCACTGTAAGCTGGCTTTCTCCATTTGCTTTTCTACACCCACTTGCCACCCTGCTCGGAGTCCAGAGCCTACCCTGCCCTCGGGCAGCGTCTGGAGGGAGGAGCAGGGGGGCCAGCTCTTGAGCTCCCTGCCGCCCTCAGATTCCTAGAAGCCCGGGCTCCACTGCGCTCTCCTGGTCCTGGGAACTGCCCCTCCCCCCATCTTTGGTTCCAGCGGGTAGAAGCAGCCCCACCATCACTAGCTCCGGGATAAAACACGAACTACACACTCCCTTTTAAGGGCCTTTACGAGCCTTCCTTAAATTATCCTAAAGTGACACTGCCATGGTTTCTGACCCTTACATTTTTTTCTTCTCTATGGCTTTTTTAGAGGCATATGGAAGTTCCCTGCGCAGGGATCGACCCTGAGCCGCAACTGTGACCTACGCCTCAGCTGCAGCAATGCTGCATCCTTAACCCGCTGCACCACAACGGGAACTCCTGACCCTTACAACTTTTATGCCCACTTTAAAGCAGTAGAGGCTGAGGCTCAGAACGGCTGTCACACAGTGCCCCTGGGGCATCGCTTTATTTTACACCGAATTTCTTCAAATGGACGTATGTACAGGCGACCACCATCCAAGGGAACCAAGGCAAGCGTCACTTTACAGGAACCCACTTTGTGCTCCTTAACTTCTGACATGTTGACTCTGCTAAAACACACCCGCCCGAGAACTAACTTGCACTTAAAAGCATCTTCTCTTAAGAGGGTCTCTCCTGGAGTTCCCTTCGTGGCTCAGTGGTTAACGAATCCGACTAAGAACCATGAGGTTGCCGGTTCGATCCCTGGCCTTGCTCAGTGGGTTAAGGATCCCGCGTTGCTGTGGCTGTGGTGTAGGCCGGCGGCTATAGCTCCTGTTAGACCCCTAGCCTGGGAACCTCCATATGCCGCGGGTGCGGCTCTAGATAAAGGCAAAAAAACAAACAAAAAAAAAAGAGGGCCTCTACACTCAGTGCCGTGGCCCTAAGGACAGGCCTTCCTACTCCCTAGAGCCCCGAGAGCAGGACACCCCGCTGTGTCCGCAGCGACGCGCGGGTACCGAGCGGGTCTCGGCCTGCGGCGGACCAGGACCAGTCGGGGGACGGCCAGCCGGACCGGAGCTGCGCCCCCAGGAGCACGCGGCTTCTGCGTACACGCTCACGTTGCTTCGTGCAACCGCGCACCGCCAGTGAGTGTAAAGGAACAGCCGGGAGCAAGCGTGCAACAATCGGCCTTCGCCCGGGGAAGTCTCCGGACCCCTGGACGCGCGCCCACGACGCCCTGAAGGCCCCGCTCAGCCCGCGCCCCTCCCCCACCGCGCCCCGCTTCTTCGGGTCCCCAGGTCCCGGGGTTCACCGCCCGCAATCACCCACCTGAGCACACGTCACTTCCGGGGCCTAGGCTGCCTCCGGGCATCACTTCCGAGGCCGGCCCTCGGCGCGCATGTGCGGGGGGCGGGGCCTCGGGCGGCGTAGTGGGCGGGGCCTCGGTCGGGCACGCCCCCGGCCCCTCCCCGCTCCTCGTCCTCGCGGAGTAGCTTCCCGGCGCCCCGCGCTGCCGCACGGAAACAGTCTCCGCGGTGGTTTTCGAAGAACCGATTTATTAACAGATTACACCAAAAGCGTAAACGGTTCGACGCCAAACTCCGACGGAAAGAAAGAAATGAACCCATAAGGATGGTTTTTACCGTGTGTGCTCTCAGAATGAGCCGGTCTGACCAGCTCCGTACCCGGAGGCGCAGCCGGCCGACACTCAGGCCGCCCTCTGCGCGGGCCTGTGTGCAGGCCCCACGGCCGCGCCGCGCACACCCCGGGCCGGCTCCGGCCCCGCTCCGGCTCGGGTGCCCGGTCCGCGGCTCGCCCGCCCGCTGGACGGGCCAGCACTTCTGCACACTGGCCGGTCACTGTTCTGACCCGGAGGAGCGCAGGAAGAAGGAGCGTCGGCTCCAGGCTTGCTCCCGCCTTCACTGGCCTTCTGCCGAAGCAGTCGTGAAAACAAGCACCACCAACCACGCTGCACAGACAATTCATTTTAGCCTAAGCTTCTGCAGACATTCATATTACAGAAGAGAAGGTATAATACAGTGAACGAAACAGAACTGCTGGCATCACTTTCCCCACAGTATTACATAAAAATGGACAACACATTAAATAAACATTTTGTTATTAATCATTAAATATATTAACACCAAAAATCATGTATAAATTAGGAAATAAATGTACAAACTATTTCACAAAGTGCTTTTTAAAAAATATATACACAACATTCAAGAAATTCTTAATGTAAGACATTTCAGATTGAAGTTTCGGGATAAGTTTTTTAAGTGTCCTTTTTCTTCAAAAAGTATTAATGCAGCACTTAAAAAAAATAAAAGGCATACTCCCAGACTGGCAAGGAATACAAAGAAACTATTTTCAGTTACCTGAAATGTTTAACATTTTCAAGGGGAAACTTTAATCCCCAACTGAATTTGCAAATTAGTTCTATGAAAATTGTCAGGAAAGAACAGAACGAAATCAAGGGCAACAACTCCCTAAATGAAACTGCTAATGTCTGTGTCATTTAGCAATTAAGGACTCCCATTTCAGTAATTTAATCTAGATATGTATCTTTAAGCCCTTCGCTGTGTTGAGGGTTTCTAAAACCTGTATGTCTACATAATAACCACTTCTATCCCCATTGTACGTGTGACTCTGTCTCCACACAAAAGGGGAGAAGGTCCTAGAACAGGACTTGTCCTCGACACGGGCTGTCCTTTCCTCTGAGGCTCGGTTCTTCATCTGTAAAATGGCAACCGTAATTGCCCCCACGTTCCCAGTGTGGACTGCCAGGATTCATTCCAGTAAAAACACATGAAAAATGTCGTATTAACTATGAAGCATTCAACTCTGTGTGATAACAAACGACTTTAAAATTTTAAAACAGAAAACTTAATGATTAAAAACATCACCTTCAGTAGACCTGATATTATCAAGAACTGGATATTTCTTGTATTTTCTTGGTTTTCTTGGAAATGAGTTAGCATTTGCCCAAAAACAGTTTTAAACGAGTCATAGTAAATATGGATATGATTATCCAAGAACAGGTCGATAAAGTGTCCTTACGACTTACTGGTGAAATGCAGAATTTTTCTTTGACCTGACTCTTCACTTGAGCTGTCATTAATGTTTGAACAGAATTTAAATAGGATTTAATGTCCTAGGAATGTAAAAAATGACCCAAATTTCTCGTAAAGGAACTTTCCTTCTCAAGGAAGAACACTGTAAAAATCAGTGCTGTTCTTTTTAAAAATGAGAGGTGCACTGAGATCTCCCTAAGAGAAAAAGAATGTTTGCTTGGAGATCTGAATAAGCAGATCCTGAATGAAACAGTACAGAACAGACAACTTGCTTGGAAAATCTGGGGTCTACTTTTTAAATTATACATTTAGAATTGGGCATATTAAATCCTAAAATCCCAGAAATGGTCATTAGCTAAACAAGGGCCAAAGCCAAGGCAATCCCAGTGAACTGCCCTCTGTTTCCTTCAGAAATCCGTCTTCCCGGGCTGGGCTGATCACACTTTGCCGTCACGGATTCATATGCATTTGGAACACAGTCTTTGATCCCTCTTTACTTTTTAATACAAAAACACTTAACTTTTTTGGAGAAACGGGATTGGTGAGAGACACAGGGAACGAGGGAGCTCTGGAAATAGCCGCTCAGAGCCTCTTGAAATGAAGCATATTAATCCTTTCCATCGTGTAACAGGAACTGACTCGACTCACAGAAGCTGCCTCCCTCCCCAGCCCTGTGGAGGCACAGGAGGGGCTGCCATCCGTGCCATGTGCCTGGCGGCCGCGCGGCCAGTGAAAGGCAAGCTTACGACCCGCGGTCCCACAAGGTCTGTTTATGTGAGGACACGACTGTGGCATCTTACAGGTGTGTCCATCGCCGGGCACAGAATACTCTGGTGACAAAAGGACCCCTAAAGCTAGCTAGAAACATTGGGGCGGGGGGACAAAAAGGGACGACTTCTCCGTTGTATGGACATACAATACTATACACAGCACCAAATACGTCACACCATCAAAGCGCCGTCCGGCACCAGTGGTGCACGGTCAGGGTCATACCCAGGATGAAATGTGCACGCTTCACATGCAGACGCTGCGTGGGGCGAAGGGGCAACCCACAGGTCACAGCTCGTCAGAACTGTCACCAGCCTGTCCGTCCCCGGACAGACATGCCACCGCGAGGCTCCACAAGGACGCCTGTCCCTTACTGCTGGTAATTTCCGTACTGGCCCTGCAAGAGACCAAGACACAGGTTGCACCTCCACAGTCCTGCGTGAGAGGGTCCACGCCCCGAGGTGAGACGGGCCCGCCCCCCCAATCTCGCCAGCCAACACGGAAGCGGACATGCAAGGCCGGTGACCAGACAGCTTCTGCCTGTTTCCACGAGCCCTTCTGGAAGCCACCGTCCAAGCTTCGGCTACTGACTTGGGTCAGAGGGTGTTACAAGCCACACCGCCACAAGCGGCTCACTGCGTGGGCACCACGTGCCCAGCCTGGCCCTGGCGTGAACAGCGCAGTCGGCCAGGGCCTGCCTCACCCCGCCCCATCACAAGCGGCCTCGGCCCAGTGTCCCCCTGCTCCCGAGGAACGTGCCGGTCCGCTTTCGTAAAGGCCAGGAAGGTTCGCTCCTCCAGCCTCCCCTCCCTGGGCCCGTGTCTCCGAGTGTGAACGGTTCATCCCTTCCCTCTCTTTAGGGAGCAGGGTGAGGAGCATTTAAAAAATAAAATACCAGGAGCTCCTGTCGTGGCTCAGCGGGTTAAGAACCTGACTAGGATCCATGAGGACGCAGGTTGGATCCCTGGCCTCACTCGTGGGTCAAGGATCCGGCGTTGCTGTGAGCTGCAGTATAGGCCCCAGATGCGGCTCAGACCCCATGTTGCTGTGCTGTGGTGTAGGCCAGCGTCTGTAGCTCCGATTCAGCCCCTAGCCTGGGAGATTCCATGTGCCAACAGTGCGGCCCTAAAAAAGCAAAAAATAAAAATAAAAAATACAGAAATAAATAAATACCAGACCTTACCTATTGAGTTACCTGAGAAAAACATCCACAGTCCATATGGGACCTTGACGTTTCATTAGCCTGTGAACTGTCCTTAGTGCCACTGGCCCAGCACAGGAAGCCACCAACGGACAGTCACCTCTTGCAAAGGAGGCTCCCAAGATGCCCAGGGGGATTCTCCACCCACTGGGCCTCCCCACAGGCCCGACCTTGACCAGGCACTTGACCGTGACCAGGCCGGTTGCCTCAGGGCCTCTGCACGGCCTCCTCCTGGGCTGGCTCACCCTCATCCTCGGTTCCTGGCCCCAGGTCACCTCCGCCGGGGGGCCCCCACTCACTCATTCACCCCCCCTCGCCCCCCGTGGGTTCCTCCCCCCGGGAGCGCCGACACTCCTGCTTTGGGGCCCTTCTGAGCACCTCCAGGTGGGCGTCTGAGAGGCACCTGGCACTCTGCCTGCCTGGTTTTCTCTCCTCTGCACCCCGACTGCCTCTGGCCACCCAGGCCGAAATCCTGGGGGGTTACCCCACCCGTCTCTCCCGCCCACCCCACATCCAGTCCACCAGCAGATCTGGTGAAAGCACCTCTGACGGCCCCCAGGGTCCTGGGGTGGGCGAGGAGCAGCTCCGCGCAGCCCTGACGCCCTTGCCGCCCCCATCCCCGTCGGTGATGCCAGGCCCCGCTCACTGTCACCTGAGGGAGGGCCTCAGGTCTAAGCCGGCCCTGCCACCCGCTGCCCCCGGAGCCTCCTCCCAGAACGGCCGCCCACTGCCCCCTCCCGGCCCGCAGGCAGCGTGCGGCTCCGTCGAGCGAGACGCACACCCTAAGCTCTGTCCAGTCGCTGTCCCCCAAGCCCACGGCGGGCCGCGATGCCGCCAGGCACGCGGAGAACCTCTGAGGCGTCAAAGGACGAGGCTCCAGCGGCAAGCTGAGGACACAAAGAGCCAGCAGGGTCTGGCCAAACGGAGCGTGCACATGCGGGCAATTTCTGAAAACACTACAAGTTCAGAGCATCAGAGTTCTGGAAGGGGCCTGGGTGCCAGTTCGCCCCGCCGTTCCATTGCTCGTGACCAGAGGGCAACCCTGGCTACGTCTGACACACACAGCGAGTCCGGGAACACGCGGAAGGCTTGCCTGCTCGTAGCCGTACGGCCGCTGCTGCTGGGCGGACGGGCCCGTCTGAGACGCTCTGTAGCTCCCGTACTGCTGGCCTTGTCCCTGCTGGTAGCTGGGGTACTGCGACGGGGCGCCCTGGGCAGGCCCTGGAACACACACGGGAGCCCTGAGACCACCTGATGGCCCTGTCCTCCTGAGTGCCTGGGAGCCCGGCACCCGTGCAGAGAGAGCCTCCCCCCACGGGAATGGGGCTGGGGGACACTCCCTGCGCCCCCGATTCCTGGGACCAGTTTGCACCAGTCACAGTGGTCACTGCAGACACGGCTTAGATACAAATGGTGAAAAGACACAGGAGGCAGTAACCACCCCATGTGGAAAGGAAAGAATTGACAAAGGCCAAGTCATTTTCCAAAAAACGGCTGCTTTGAGGGCTGGGGTGGGAAAACACTGTGGTCCCAGAAATAAGAAAGTACCTAAAACTAAAGGATGGGGAGTTCCCATCGTGGCACAGCGGTTAACGAATCCGACTAGGAACCATGAGGTTGCGGGTTGGATCCCTGGCCTTGCTCAGTGGGTTAACGATCCGGCGTTGCCGTGAGCTGCGGTGCAGGTCGCAGACGTGACTCGGATCTGGCCTTGCTGTGTCTGTGGCCTAGGCTGGCAACTGCAGCTCTGATTTGACCCCTAGCCTGGGAACCTCCATGAGCCATAGGTGTGGCCCTAAAAAGCAAACAAACAAAAACTAAAAGGACAGGGTGCGCCCAGGGGGCACAGACCCACCCCGAGCTCCCAGGAGGACTGAGACGGCCTGAACAAGATAAAGAAAGGCGAGCTGCGCTGCAACCGCAGTGACAGTGACACCCACGAGCCCCCAGCAACACAAGCAGAGACGACTAAGTGACAGGTGAGAGGAGGACCCCCCCCAGGACCCAGACCGTCCACGTGGACACCGTCCCCTGGGTGGGGCCGCACTGGTGATTCCTAGTCTGGAGAAGAAGGTGAGGCAGACAGCGGGGCCAGGCAGACGCTCTTGACCGCGTGAGCAACTTAGCAGAGGCAAGTCATGCCCACAAGGAGCGCAGCACGTGGGCTTCTTCCCCAAACCCAGAACCCAGGCCAGACGAACCCAAACCAAGGCAGGGTCTACAAAGCGCCCGCTAGCCCTGCCCAAAAGTGCTAAGGTTGGGGAGTTCCCTGACGGAGCAGCGGGTTAAGGATCCCGCATTGTCACAGCTGCGGTGCAAGTTTGATCCCTGGCCTGGAATTTCCACATGCCACAGGCGCAGCCAAAAAATAAGTGCCAAGGTCAAGAAAGGCTAGGAAAGTCCGAGGAACTGCAGCAGCCCCAGGAGTTGTGGTGCTACTAATGGGGTCCTGGACGTGCGGGAAAACCACTGAGATCTGAAGAAACTGCCACGCCCCATGGCCACACGCCCACGCTGGATTCTTAGCTGTGACCACGGGACCCCATAAATGGACGAGGTCAACAACGCGGGGACCCTCAACTCTCCAGGCAACTTTCCTGGACATCTGCGACTGCGCCCACTGAGTGCCCAGGTCACCGCACAGTCTGCATGGGGAGGCCCTTACCGTAGCCTTGCTGCTGCCCAGGGTAGCCCTGCTGGTTGGGGTACTGCTGCTGGGAGTACGTCTGCTGCTGGGCCGTGCCCTGCTGGTACCCCGCCTGCTGCTGGCTGTACTGAGAATTTCCTGCAGAGGGAAGAAGATACAAGTACATTTCCAGAGAGCAATGGCAGCTCTGATGTGCCACGAGGCATGGGCCACCTTGGGATCGACTGAGCCTGCTGCTTCACTACATCTTCTTTTCACAATCCAAGTATTTTATTACATGAGGTTGCGGGTTCAATCCCCAGCCTCACTCAGTGAGTTAAGGATCTGGGATTGCTGTGAGCTGTGGTGTAGGTCACAGACGTGGCCTGGATCCTGCCTTGCTGTGGCTGTGGCTGTGGTGTAGTCCGGCAGCTGTAGCTCCAATTTGACCCCTAGCCTGGGAACCTCCACATGCCGCGGGTGGGGCCCTAAAGAGCAAAAAAAGCAAATAAATAAGTAAATATAAAAAAATTAAAAAGCATTGCAATTCTTACTAAAAAAAATGAAAAAGTATAGATATTAAGAAAAAAGAAAAGAACAAAGCAAAAGAACAGGGCCAGGCAGCTGGACTCGTCCTTAAAAACTGAGTCTGAAAGGCACAGCGCAACAACAGAGAGAACGGAGGCATTTTCAAAATTTTGGACTGAGACTCAGTACAGATCAACTACACTTCAACATGTTTTTATACCGACACACACACACACTCACACACACACACAAACTCTTGGTGTTTCCTCCACAAATTTATTTCACAGACAGTCTAGATGGTCGCTTGCTGAGAAATGTGTTTTGCCTGCTAAGGAAGAGCTTTGCTCTGGGCCTGCGTGTGCCCCGAGCACGCACACCGCCGCCCTCTGTGCTTCTGGTGATAAGCAGGACCCACTCCCGCTTTACGGACGCAGAGACCAAGGCAACCCCAGCAAGGGCAGGAGGCGGGGTCGAACCCAGGACAGGACGGCTGGGGGCCGGGACCAGAGCGCGGACAGCAAGGCCACCTGACAGTCAGCGGGACGGCCACAGCCGGTCCCAGCGATGACGGCCGATGGGACGGCCCATGACCGAGGTGTCGGCGGTCAGCGGACACGCGGGTCACCGTCCCTGTCTCCCCGGGAGCCTGGGTGGGTTTCCTCCAGGGTTTCGGGGTCAGTCCACACACCCTGACGTCCCAAAGCCCCCCTCTCTCTGCGAGAGGCACTGAAGGGGCCGGTTCGCGGCAGGCGGGCTGTGGGCCGGACCCGGCAGGTGTGCCGTGAGAACCAGAGCGCGGCTCTCATGCCAAGGAAAACCTCCTCCCGGGGCCAAACCCTGCATAGGAGGGAGCTGTTGGGACACCTCCCAGCGGAAGGAGGCAGGACCTCGGAAGCAGCTGAGCGACGCTCAGGAGGGCCTCAGGCGGGCAGCCTGGGGAGCAGCCCGGGACGGCGGCGCGGACGCCAGGCCCTCCTTCCACCCCAGGTAATGACTTCTGTTTTCCCTCTACTTTTTATTTGATTCTTATTTTTTTTTTTAAATGGCTACACCCATGGCATATGGAAGCTCTCAGGCCAGGGACTGAATCCCAGCCGCGGCTGCAGCAATGCTGGATCCTTTTCACCCCCTGCACTGGGCTGGGAATCGAACCTGCACCTCTGCAGCAACTCTAGTCGCTGTAGTCGGATCCTCAACACATTGTGCCACGGCAGGAACTCCCGTTTGTGTGTTTTTAAGATTCGTGGCGGTGGAGTTCCCGCTGTGGCAAAGTGAGTGAACGATCCAGACTGTCTCTGTGGAGGCGCCAGTTCAGTTCAATTCTCGGCCCAGCACAGTGGGCCAAGGATCCAGCGCTGCTGCAGCTGAGGGGTAGGTCACAAAAAAAAGGGAACAGTGGCCGTGAAAAAAGGAACCACTTGCTAGTGAACGAAGAGGCCGATGTCATTAAATGCTCTGCCGATTTACACGTGGCAGGAACACAGCCGCAAAACAGCCAGAGGGGCAAATGCACGAAAGACTCATCTATAAAAACTAGTCTTCGAGCAAGGATGCGCCTCAGGGACCGGCGTGGTGCCATCTCAGGTGGAACCGCCCCGCTGTGCCAAGTGCCCACCCCCAGGCGGGTGCCAGTCACTGTCCAGAGAAACGCGGAGCCACGCCCCCAACGCGGTGCTGCAACCTCGGGTCTGGGCGGCTTTGAGCTTTCATTTTCAATGATACCCGATAATATTTAATATTTTCAAGTTTGACTTCTAAATACACAGACACGTTCATGAGATTTGAAAAGGTAAAAACGGGAGTTTCCTGGTGGCGCGGCAGGTTACGGATTTGGCACTGTCACGGCTGTGGCGTGGGTTCAGTCCGTGGCCCGGGAACTTCTGCACGCCGTGGGTGCACCACACACACAAAGAAAGATTAAAAGACCAAAATCAGGGCAAGCCCACCTTGGAGAGGCCCGGGGGAAGGGCCGCCCTTCCTGCCGGCCCATCCCCGTCGCCGCCGCGGCCTTGCCAGCGTAGCCGAGCATCTCCCCCGCCTGTTCCCAGGGGCTCCTCTCCGCAGCCTCTGCCCACACAGAAGGCGGCACCCAGACAGCCTGGTCCCGCACCCCTGGCAGGACCCTGCACCGAGCCGAGCAGGACCTGGGGCCTTCCCAGGACACCCCTCCCCACGCCCCCACCTGTCCCTTGTCCACAGAAGAACTTTAGTCAAAGAAATAAATTCAGAGAAGTGAGAAAATAAAGACAGGAAAGCAGTCAAGCGCGACAAAATTACAGTTTAGCCATTAAGCAAGGTCAAGGCCTACAGAGAATGTTCTGAACCAAGTCCTCGAGCTGTTTTGCAGACATCGAGACCGCCCCCCGGGGGGAGGCGTTGACTGCACCTGCCACCAGCACGCAGGCCCGGACGGGCTGGAAGCAGAGCGCTGTCCTGACTCCCCGGCCACCAGCCGAGCGGACCTCACACCCACGCCCTCCACCCTGCCTGTAAAAACCTCTCCCGAAAGCCTTCGAGGAGTTGGGCCTTTCAAGCGCCGGCCGCCCGGATGCCCGCCTGGCCCAGCTCTCAACACTGCCCTCTCCGTCCCCTCGATCCGGTGTCTGGGAACCCGGCCTCACCGAGCGCGGGCGAAGGGCCCCGGCTTTGGTTTGGTAACAACCCGGGGGACCCGCCACGTTGGTGCCCTGGAGACATCACAGCGGACACTGGCTCAGTCCAGCCTTGGCTCCCGCAGACCCACGGAGAGGAAAGTGCTGTCGGGACGTTCTGGCTGCCGCGGAGCGCTCCGCGACCGGGACCCCTTGACGACCGGGTCCCACTCACTGGGACGGCCCCCACAACCCCTTCCTGGCCCTGGGCCTCTACACCGGCACCCTCTCATTCCAGGGACCCACGGCTGCCAACAGATGCCACCGCCTGTGAACAACCCAGCACCACTACCCGTGCCCCACAAGGTTCCCAGACTCCTGGGGACAAGTCCTTCCATTGGCATCAGCCCGCCCCCGACTGCTCTCGCCAGCACCCCTGCCTCCTTGCTCGGCAGGCCCCTCACGCCCCCACCCCCACCGTGCAGGCCGCCTGCAGAGTCACCGTGTGCGGTCCCCTGTAGGCATCGTTTGCAGGGAGGTGGAACAAAGCACTTCCAGACCCAGGAGGGAACCGCGCCATCTGCCACACTCGCCTTGAAAGAAGCTACTAAACGTTGTAGCAAACTGCTCATCGATTATGGAAGAACATGTCACCCCAAATGAGGGTACAAAAACGCACGCTTCAGACTTCAAAAAGCTTGTCTGGGAGTTCCCGTCGTGGCTCAGTGGTTAACGAATCCTACTAGGAACCATGAGGTTGCGGGTTCGATCCCTGGCCTTGCTCAGTGGGTTAAGGATCCGGCGTTGCTGTGGCTGTGGTGTAGGCCGGCAGCTACAGCTCCTGTTAGACCCCTAGCCTGGGAACCTCCATATGCCGCTGGTGCGGCCCTAGATAAGGCAAAAAGACAAAAAAAAAAGCTTGTCTGGGGGAGCATTTCCGCCGAACGCGCTCTGCTCAGGGCCCCCTACAACAGTGCGGCGCGGAGCGCAGGCGGGGGCACGAGCGCCGGTGGCTCCTCTTCGCAGCGCTGACACGCAGCTCAAACGCCCTTGGGAGCAGACTCTGACTTTCAAGTGTGCAATTGTTCTGAAAACGGCCCAAACGAGCAGATTCGCTCCACTCGGCGCGCCCACGGGTGTACCTGCCGAGCCTCCCCGCGGCCCCTGCTGAGCGCTCAGCCCTGCAGTCAGGAGCCACGCCGCAAGAGGACGTCACCTACGAGAGCTCCCTCGGCCGGGCCCCTCCCTGGAGCCCTGGAGGGTGGCGTCCCGCCCTCGCCCAGGCGCTGCCCACAGGCACAGCTCTGCCCGGCTGGCTGCCGGTCCCTCAAGCCTCACAAATGCCTCCGTGCCACCTCCTGTGAACAACCCAGCACCCGCGGCGGCCGGCCAAGAGCCCACAAAGCTGCCCACGGCCCCAGGTGCTGTCTCAGGGACTGCTCTGGACAGGCGTCCACGGCGACAGGCAGGCGACGTGCAGAGAAGGCTCACTCGCTGATTCCCATTTGCGACAGCGAGGACTAAGATGAAGATAAGCCCCAGCCACCGGGGCAGGGGGGGGACACAGCACCTGTGATGACCAGGTGGTCACAGGTGTGTCCACTTCGGTCCTAAGAAAAGCGAGACCGACTGTCACACAGATGACGCCTATGTCGCGGGGCATGAAAAAGTGGGGGAAAAAGTCCCAGCTGTTCATGAAGCTCGGCCAGCGCGTAGGGTGGTCAGTCTGCAAAACCAACTGGAAACCTTGAGCTGCCTGCGGGTAATTCTACTTTGGGAAGGTTGGGCCGTCCAGTTCCCTGGTTTTACATCCATCGTGATGTTTCTAATCCAGCCAAGGCGACGCCAGGAAGGGAAGCGGGCTCCCCAGCGTCAGAAGGCCGGGTCGGAGCGCAGATCTCAGTGCACGCACAAGAGAAAACGCCGCTTCAGCCAAACAGGCAAGCGAGCCCAGGCCCGGCTCCGGGGTTGTGTCCCTGTACCTTCAGACCGTCCGTGATCTTGGACCACGTGTAACGAAACGTCAAACTCATGCCGCGGAAAACGGTGTGGCGGTTCCTCAAAATATTGAAAACGAATCACCCTGTGACCCAGCCACTCCACTTCTGGCGTTAACAGGCACGCCTCGCTTTGCTGTGCTTTCAGACACTGCGTTTTTCAACAATCGCAGGTCTGCAACGAGTCTACCGAGGCCATTTCTCTAACAGCATTTTTGTTCACTCTGCGCCTCTGTGTCACATTTTGGTAATTACCGCACTATTTCACCTTTTTTTATATTTGTTATATTTGTTATGGTGATGTGCGATCTTTGCTGTTACCGTGTTAATTATTTTTAATTTTTTATTTTTATGTATTTATTTTTTGGCCATGCCTGTGACATGCAAAAGTTCCCAGGTCGGGACAGCAACACGCAATGCTACCACTTACATGTGGAAACTAAAAAGACACAATGAACTTCTTTGCAAAACAGAGAATGACTCACAGACTTTGGAAAACCTTGGTTTTTCCAATAAGACAATCTGGGGGCTGGGGGGATGCACTGTGGGTTTGGGATACAAAATCTATAAAATTGACTTGTGATGATTTATGCACACCTATAATTGAAATAAAATCCATTAAGAAAAAAAAAAAAGTTCCCAGGTCAGGACCTAAACTGAGCCACAGCAGTGACAACATCAGGCCCTTAATGTGCTGCACCACAAGACAATGCTTGTTTTTTCTGTTTATAGCCTTACCTGCAGCATATGAAAGTTCCCAGGCTGGGGGTCGAATCGGAGCTGCAGCTGCCGGCCTACACCACAGCCACAGCAACGCAGGATCCAAGCTGCACGTGCAACCTACACCACAGCTCACAGCAATGCCAGATCCTTAATCCACTGAGCAGGGCCAGGAATCGAACCCACACGCTCATGGATGCCAGTCAGATTCGTTACTGCTGAACCACAATGGGAACTCCCAGGTTTTTTATTTTTAAATTAAGTTATGTACATTGTTGTTTTTAGTTCTGTATGTACTGTGAAATCAAAAAATTCATGTGACTTTCTCTATTGCAACTTTCGATTTATCGCGACGGTCTGGACCTGCACCCCAAAGCAGTAAAAGCAGGACCTCGAAGAGATAGCTGTAAACCCACGTTCACAGAACATTACTCACAATCGCCACAGGGAGAAGCAACCCAGTGCCCCTCAGCAGACGAACGGATAAGCCGAGTGTGGTCAATTCGCCTTAAAAGGGAAGGCAGCGCTGACGCCTGCTCCCACACGGATGAGCCCTGCAGGTGTGACGCCGAGTGCAAGGACAAGTCCTGCGTGACCCCTCCTGTGAGGGACCCAGGGGAGTGCCGGGCGGGGGCCGGAGTTTGAGACGGTTCTGGGATCAGGGCAGCGACGTCTGCACGGCACTGTGGGCGTGCCCAATGCGCCCGAACCGCGCACCTAAAACCGTTAGGGCGGTGGGTTTTGTTCTGCGATTTTACAGTTACAAACACGTCACCCCAAAAGTCAAATGTGATTTTTCAAGTCACCCGTTCTGCATGTACCATTCGTCCCCTCTCTCCAGGGCCTCCGGTGGCCCCTGCGTTCCCCCCACTCCTGACACCCAGGCCGGCACCTGGACATCACGTCGCCCTGGGCACTCATGTCCTCTTCTCGGAGGCCTCTCAGGCCGCTGGGAAGTCCCTCCACCCGACGGGCCAGCCGGCACCCGCTGTCCATCAACTGTGCCTGTTTCCTCCCAAATCTGTGTTTGGGGACATCTCCTTGGTGGCCGTAAGTCAGCAGGGCTGGGAGTGTTTACGGCAGGGAAACGGGCGAGCGCTACAGACCAGGGCTGTTTGTCCAGGCGCCCGCGGCCAACACGCTGCGGCCTCCCCCTCCACCTGCCCCTGCCCCTGATAGCCCCCCACCCTCAGATGTGCCTCATCTGGCCAGCAGGTGTTTGGAGAAGTGCCCAGGCCACTCGCACTGGCACCTGGGTCCCTGCCAGCTGCCTATCCGAGTTGAGAACAACTGATGGCCTTGACTGAGGAGGCTGGGCCTGGACCAGGTGGTGGGTTGGGCCCCGAGGCCCCTCCAGCTTCAGGAACACACAGGCACTCGGCGACACGGTGCCCGGCCTCCACCGCCACAGACCGCGTGCACGCCCGGCCCAGAGCCCGCGGCCGCCTTACCGCCCTCGTAGTAGTGCTGCGTGGACTCCTCAAAGGACCGGTCGTAGCTCTGCTCCGTGTAGGACGACGGCTGGTACGCGTAATCGCCGTGTCCTGCGGGCAGATGGGGACGCCCTCAAGTCAGCGGAGGCCCCTGCCCACCCAGACCCGGGAGGGACAGCCAGGAATGCAGCCGTCGGGGTCGGCAGTGGGAGCGGGGTGCGGCCCGGGTGCCTGGACGGAACCCACGAGGTGCCCCCGCCGCCCAGCAGCCTCGGGCCCCCTGATTTAAAGTGCAGGCGGTCACCCGCTCCCGGGGGGGGCGCGAGGATGGATAAGGTAGGTTTACAAGGACGGAGTACGCTCGGTGTCCTCCGCTCTTAAGGCCACTACCTGGTCACTGTCCCACAACCGCTCTGCGGGGATCCGTCAGGAGCACACGGCCCCCACGAGGCCAGGTCACTGCTACAGGGAGCGGTCACAGCTCGCCGGGCACCGGCCTCAGCCACCTCCCCACCACCCGGTGCCGACCGGCTCACAAAGCTCCTGCCTGGGGTTCCCCCCAAATCCCACCCCCCCCACAGCCACTTTAAATGGCACCTCCACAAAAGCGGAATCTACTTAAAAATGCTCAGCGGTGACACAGCAAAGGAGAACAACCCACGGTGGCTGCGGTTGAGCGGCTGGGGGGTGAGTGAAACGGGATAGTCAGCTCAGGCTTGGCTCCGTCCCGAACGCGCTTCACAACTATTTTTTTTGGCCGCCCCACAGCATATGGAGTTCCCGGGCCAGGGATCAGATCCGAGCCGCAGCCACGACCTAAGCTGCAGCTGCAGCAACACCTGATCCTTACGCCACTGTGTCGGGCCGGGGGTCAAACCTGCGTCCTAGCACGCCCAAGCCACTGCTGATCCCGTTGCACCCAGGAGTCCCCGCTTCATGACTTTTATGTCCACTTTTGAGGGCATTTCCACTTGTCCACTCAGAGGACCTCACCCCAGCCCCAAGGGGGGCCCTGCGAGCTCTGCCAGCGGGTGTTGGGGTGACGGGGTCTGGACCGGGACGGCTGCGGCTCACCGTCGGGGTAGTACTGCTGGCTCAGGGGCTCCGAGGCGGCCTGGCCGTGGCCGTACTGCTCGCCGCCGTAGTACTCCTCCTGGCCCAGGTACTGCTGGGACGAGCCTGGGGGATAGCACCGGGCGTTAACCCCTGAACCCGAGAATCTCCCCAACGGGCCCCCAGGTGGGGGATGCCCGCCCGGGACCCCGGGCCTCTGCCCCCCTGTCCAGCACCCAGACCTCGCACCCCGGCCCCGCTCCCCCACGGACACCCCCACGGACACGCCCATGGGGGCTCGTGCCCGACCCGCCTCAGGAACAGCACTGGCTTCGGTGGTCACAGCTCAGGGCTCCGCGCCAGCCCCCACCGGTCCCCAAGGAGACGGAGGCGCGAGGCGGGCCTTACCTTGCTGGGAGGGCCGGTAGGGCGCCATGGGCCGCTGCCCTATCAGGCCGCTCCCCTGCCCGCTCTGGCCCATCATGGCCATGGACTGGCCCTGGTAGTGCTGGGCCCCGCCTTGCGCTGCGCCGTAGTGGGACGAGGCCGCCTGCTGGTGCATCATGGACACTGGGCGACACGACAGACCCCGAATAACCCCGAGAAGCTCCCGGGGCGGTGCCTCCCCCCCAAGGTCGGCCCCTTGAGGCCACAGCACCCTTCCTGCCGGTGCGCCCCTGGGCGACTCATAAAACGTGAACGGCCACCCCCACACCCTCAGCCCCCAAGGCCGGGCCCCGAGGAGTGTGTCACCCCCACCCCCAGACCCGGGCCGCGAAGGCCCCTGACAGCGGCCCCGTCACGGCCTGTCCTTTCCTGCCGCCCTGCTCAGGACCCTCCAGAGCAGGGCTGACCAGCACAGCGGGAGGTGAGCCACAAAGAGAAGCAAAGAGAAACAGGGGGGATCTAGTTCAGCAATGTGTTTTATTCAACGCAACGTATCCAAATTAGATCGCTGTCAATAAACCAGGCAGGGACCTCAGACCCGCTCTGTACCGAGTCTGACACTCGGGGGCCTTCCCAGTTCAGGCCTCATGCTTCCCGACTGCCCAAGGCCCCAAGCCGCCGCCGCGGCGGACGGCCAGCTCACGGGGCTCCCCTGGCCCCTCGGCCGGCCCTGCCTGCTTTCCGCTCCTGCGCTCGGCCACGCCGGCCCCCCACCTGTGGGAGCCGCACCCTGTCCTCCCCGCGGGGCGCATGCTGCTTCTCCCCAGCCTTCCCTGAAGCCGCCTAGCCCCGCCCCCACCTGGCCGGCGCCCCCGGGCCCCGCCCCTCGGGCGGCTGCCTGCACACCTGCGGGGGGGTGGCAGGGCCGGGCAAGGCGGTACCTGGGTTGGACTGCATGTTGATGTTGGCCCGAGACACGTAGTTGCTGATGGCGCCTTGGCCCTGCAGGGGCACGCTTTGCGAGGCCGGTCCCGAGTGGCTGTAGCCGGGCCCCGAGCCATGGCTGCTGCCGGACATGCTCATGGACGTGGTGGGCAGCGTGCTCGGCGCCGTCTGCTGCAGTGACACATGGTTCGGACCTGCCGGGAGGGGTGGGGGCGGAAAGCCATCGAGCCCTCTGATGGCAGCCCTCCTTGCGCTCACCCGAGCTTCCTTCCAGCCACCGTGGGTGGGAGGCTGACCACGGTCAAGGGCGCTGGGAATTGGGCACGTGACTGAGACGAGTGGGGTAGCTGCCTGCTCCCTGCGATGCCGCTGTTAATGGTTCCTGACGCCCGTTAATGGTTCTTAACCCAAGGATGCCAGGGAGCTCGCAGGTGCCCCCCACTCTGCGGTGCCGTGCCAGCAGGGGACCTGGAATAACGGCTTCGTTCCTCCATGTGTCACTGCACACGTGCACCTGCAGCGGGACCTCCAGGGGCCCAAGGTCCCCCATGGATGGCAGCTCTCGTCGGCGACCTCGCTCCCCAGAACCAGCCCCGGCCCACCGCACCCAGGCCTCTCACCGTTGCCGATCTGGGCCTGCATGAGGGAGGAGGGCGGCAGGCCGGCGCCGATGGCGTCGCTGAGGCCGCTCTGGGAGTGCAGGCCCTGGCCGGAGCCGCTCTGCGACAGACCCCCGGGGCCCAGCGTCAAGCTCTGCGTCGGCGGCTGTGGCAAAGGGAAGGCTGCTGAGCAGGTGGTTAACTCAGAGAACTGCCACCAGAAGCCACTCCAGGGACTCAGCCGCCCTAAGACCTGCAGCCACACTTCACGACCACGGGGCAAACGCCTCTACGATCCAGCAGCTTTCACGCTTAGCTGGACGACCAATGACCAGCCCGAACACCTCCAGCCAAGACGGAAATGACACGCTATGAGTTCACCAAGTTTGTCAACACACGCGTGGAGGTTTCATGGGACTCGGGGGACCGCCCTGCTGGCGACCAGGTCAGACTTGCTCCACAGCCCTCCCCACCCTCCTGGTCTCAGCAGGCTGGTGGTCTCCGTCCCTCACAGCCCTGGGGTCCCAGGACCCTTGCACAGCCTGTCCTGTGCATCAGCACCACATTCCCGGGGTGCCCCCCCAAGCCCGCCTCTGGCCACGGGATGTAGGGGAGAAGCGGCTCCCAGGAACCCCCACACCCACATCTCCCAGATCTGGACCAAAGAGCAGCTCCGAAGGCCTGGCTCGGCGCCCACACTGTGCCCCCCGCCCCGGCCCGGCGGGCACTCACGGCGGGCAGCAGGGACTGCATGTTCTGGTTGGAATCCGCGATCGTGGCCAGGTAGACCAGGTTCCGGTGCAGGATCTGCTGGTACCTGCGGGGCGCGGGCACAGGTGAGGTGGAGGCCGCAAGGGGACAAGGCCGGCGACATGGCACTCTGCGGCCCAGGATGGGCCACGGGTCGGGGGCAACCCTAACACGGGATCTGGTCAGAGAAGGGAGGTGGGGGTGGGGCCCAGGAGGGGCTGCCAGGGTTCGAGCCTCCCCCAGGCCCGGCCCTGGGCCACCCTGACCCCCAGCCTCTGAAGAGGCACTGGGAGGGCGCGGGGAGGCTCCGCTCAGCGGAGGACACGCGGGTGGCTGCGACGGCCATTCGTGCGCCCACTCCGCGTCCAGCCCTGGGGTCGCCCGGGGTCACGCCGAGAAAGGCCTGCTGTCCCTGGTGTGGCCGGCCTGGGCTTCCCGCAAACCTGCCCACTGCTCCGTGGGGGTGACCCGGGGGAGCAAGGCCACACTCACTGGGCGCACTCGGCCGTCTTGCCCTTGCTCTGGTAGTCCAGGATGCACTGGATCAGGTGGTGGTTCTCGTCCAGCATCTGCAGGAGAAGCGGGCCTGAGTGCAGGGACCCGGTCTGCGGGCAGTCTGGGCAGCAGGAAGGCCCTGGCTGCTGCTCACCCTCCCGGCAGCGCCGGCCGGCTCTCAGCCCCTGCCAGCAGGACGAGCGCCTTCCACACCCCTGTGCCCAGCACGCAGCCCTGCATCGGTGCACCTGTGCGGTGGGGGGACCTGGAGCCGGCGTGGAGAGCGAGACCCTCCATTGCTGCCACATGGGGTGAGGGGTCCCGGGGAGGCAGCCTGCACCCCGGGGCAGTTCCAGGACCACGAAGGCGCCTGTTCAGGACGGCCACTGGGGGGGCAGCAGCTGGGGCGCTGCGGAGGCCGGGAGGGGCGGAAGCCAAGGGGCAGGGAGGCCGGCGGTGGGGAGATGGAGACGGCCCGCGGCCGCGCTGCTGTCCACCGGAGGCCTCTGCTCAGACTCTCCCGAAGCCAAAGCCAAGCGTCCTCGGTCCTCCCGGCCGCGGGCGGCCCCTGTGGGCGGCTCAGCGCTGCAGGACCGGCAACACGCCGCGCTCCAACCACAGGTCCTGCTCCCGTGGAGCCCGGGGCCCAACCCATCCGGAGGGGAGACCAGAGCGCAGGCCCCCCACCCGCCCGCGCGCCAGGCCTCGCGTCTCCCTCAGCCCCGAGCCCCCAGGTCGGTTTCTCTTGTTCTGTTTCTTTTCAGTTACAACTCCGTCCTCTTCGCTTTACTTTTTACTCCACACCCTGGAGCTGATGCCCCAAGTCCAGCAATGACCAGCCGGGCCTAGGAGCCGGCCCCACATTGGAAGGCGCCAGGGGGCGCTGCGGGCCCGGGGCAGCTGCGGAGCCCACCCGCGGCAGCTGGTGAAAACCACAGGCAAGGCTCATCCAGGTTAAGAAAGGAAGGCGCCATGGCAGACCGCGCCTGCGCCCTCTCCTTCTTGCAGCCACCTTGAAAAGCCTCCCCGGGGGAGCTCCCTGGTGGCGAGGCAGGTTAAGGATCTGGTGCTGTCACTCTGTGGCTTAGGTCACCGCTGTGGCACGAGCTCAACCCCTGGCCGGGAAACTTCCAGGTGCTGGCAGGGATTCCCCCCAAAGGTCTTGCGCTAGGCATGCACACGTCTCCAGCACGGGACACTCACGTCGGCGTCACCCGCAACAGCTCACAACAGCGGGGGTCAGATGTCAGGGTGATGCAAGCAGGACGGCATAACCCCGGGATGGGGTGGACGTCTGTGTAGTTTTATAAGCAGGAGAAACTGCTACTCTGTCAGGGCTTTTTTTAAGCAAGGTCCTAGCTCAGTGAAGTTAAGTAAAAAGGCCAGGACACATGGAGTGAAAGAGAGCGGACTGGGTGTCCACTGAGCTCCAGACATGCCTAAGGAGTAAGTGATGAAAACAGAAACCCCTCATGTGGACGAGAGAACAGAGACAGCAGCAGAGGCTGCGGATTCTAGGAGCGAAATCAAATGTCAGGACAATAACTGGACAGTGCCCACGGCACCAGGTGTGACACAGCGCCACCCTGGGGCCCCACCAGGCTCAGAAGGTGGAGACCCCAGGAGGGGATTCAGGGACAGTGACCGGCCTGGGAGGAGGTGCCAGACACACGGGCAGCCGAGACCTCGGTGCCCTCTTACCAGTGCCCTGGTCCTCACGAGGGCCACGGGTGACGGTGACACACACCAGCCTTCCTGGGAAGCCTGTGAAGCAGAGCAAACAAAAGCAGCCAAAAGCTGGGGAGAGAGATGATTACACAAGAAAAACACTTAAAGTACAAAGACAGAGGAAACCGTAATTATTATTAATACCTTTAAAGATGAAAGAAATTATTGGACCTACTTGAAAAAAAGAAGCAGAGTTCCCGCTGTGGCTCAAGGGGTTACGAACCTGACTGCAGCAATTCAGGTCGTGGTGGAGGAGGGTTCAATCCCCGACCAGATGAGGTGCATTAAAGGATCCAGTGTTGCCACAGATGCGGCTCAGATTCGATCCCTGGCCTGGGAACTTCTGCTAGTACAGCCATTAAAAAAGCACTAAAATTAAAATGAAAAAAGATGGAGTTCCCTGGTGGCTCACCAGGTTAAGGATCCATGCTGTCACCGCAACAGCTCAGGTGGCTGCAGCAGCGTGGGTTTGATCCCTGGCCCAGGAACTTCCACACGCTGTGAGTGCCAGGGGGAGAAAAAGAAAGAAAAAAAAAAGACACTATTAAACACAACAGAGAGAGAAAGAAAACTCTGGAGCACTTAAAATACAGTGGCCACAGCAAAAAACTGGAAGGTGAGCTGATGAAGCGGCAGAAGAGCTCGACAGCAGAGCAAAAGCCGGGTAGAAACGGGGGCGAGATCAGAAGACAACCCTGCGGCCAAACACGGCCCCTCGGGGACTTGGGGCGAGTCGGAGAGCGGGCAAAGCGCCCCGAGGAACTGCCGGAGATGCCTCCTCAGAACGCGAAGGATGTGAGTTTCCAGAAGGGAAGTCCCAGCCCGACAAACACACTGGGCCCAGGAAGGTCCCGCAAGTGCAGGGAGTAAAGCCACCAGCCCCGAGCAGCCACACCCAGGGAGGACCTGCGCAGCGACGACGGGGCCTGTGTGACATCCTGTGGAGACCCTGGGAAAGGACCCACCCGATGGGAGCACCCGAAGAACGGCCTGACCCCAAGGGGGCCTCTCCCCAGATCCGGGTGTGAAGCTGGGATGAACACACTTTCTCCTTCTAGGCTGCCCCGCGGCACACGGAGCTCCTGGGCCAGGGAGCAGGTCCCAGCCGGAACCGCGACCCTGGCTGCAGCCGCGGCAGCGCTGGACCCTTTAACCCGCTCCGCCAGCCGGGGACCGAACCCGCGTACCTGTGTCCCAGCGCTCCCGGGACGCCGCCGACCCCGTTGTCCTGCAGCGGGAACTCCGGAACCCCATACTTTCTCAACACTGGCAGGAAAACGCGTCTTCCACCCAAGGGGAGGGCGACAACTGAACCGTGACCTCCAAAAGTGTTCGAGACAGAAGAGGGGAGCAGGTGGCGGGACCTTCTTTCGCGACCGCACTTGCCGTGCAGACGGAGCGCCTGCGGGCGGCCCACGGCCCTGGGCCGCTCTCGCGCCCTGGCTACGGCTTTGTTTTCCGGAAAGTGATCTTCAGACACTTGGGAGCGAAGGACAGTCATGTCTGCAACTTGATCGTGAGCGATTCCGGCAAGAACAGTATTTACTCCCGGGCAGAGCGGCGGGAGCCACCGAGGCGCCACGGTCACTTGGGGGCCAGGGGAAGACAAGGGATTCTTCTAGACATGCGTGCCTCACACGCCTCCTCTCAGGATCCCCAAAAGCACTGGTCCCCCAAACAAGGCAGCGAATGACAAAAGAGAAGGGGAAGCCCTCAGACCAACACGGAAGCCTCGAGAATCCGGGACCGCGGTGTGGGGAGACCACGGAGGCCCAAGAACGGCAGCCCCGAGGCCGCGACCCCGACGCGACACCTGAGCTGAGGAGGCTTCCACAGCCGCAGAAAGCCTGGGAGGAACTGGTGAAAGCGATTAATTAGAAAGGCAGATTGGAGTTCCCTAGTAGCTCAGCGGGTTCAGGACCTGCTGGTGTCACTGCTGTGGCTCGGGTTCGATCCCTGGCCTGGTAACTCCATATGCCTCGGGGCAGCCAAAAAAGGAAAAAAAAGGAACAAGAGAGTGGGCTGGACTGGGGGTCTGGGGCTAACAGAACCGTGAGAACACAGGAGCAGTCAGGTCCCGCTGCACAGCACGGGGACCCACATCCCGTCCCCTGGGACAGGACACGAAGGAGGATGATACAGAGAAAGAAAGGCGCCTGTGCGCACGGCAAGAGTTGGCACTGCACCGTGAGTCGACTACGCTTCCGTAAAAACAATGTAGCTGTTTGGTTTAGCAACAGAAACAGCAGCGAGCGCGGGCGTGGGGGAGGTGGCCGTGGGCTCCGTGCCCGCGTGGTAGCTGTGCGTGGGGTCTGGAGGCGTGGGTGGGGGGCTCCTGCCCCATGACGCTCATTAGCAGGTGTCCCCACCAGCGCTCTCAAGGCCCCCAGCCTGTTCCGTGGGCCAGTGGGTCGGGGCCTGAGCCTGGGCCTCTGTGCTGGGGTCAGAGGGCAGCGCCCCTCCGAGCTCCCGCCACCGCGGGGCTGGAGCAGGGCGGCGCTCCCATCCTCCACCAGAGGGGGCTCCCAGGACGCCACCAGCTCTGGTTCAAGCGCGCTCGGGGACAGCACCCTGGCCCGGGACCCCTGCCGCTCTGAAGGGGTCCTATCACCGCCCCCAACCTCGCTCGGGGACAGTACCCTGGCCCGGGTCCCCCTGCCGCTCTGAAGGGGTCCTATCACCGCCCCCAACCTCAGGGCGGGCCTGAGGACCAGAGCGAGGGGCCACCACGGCTCCCAGGAGAACCTTCCAGGCCTCTGATCCCAGGGAGGGCGTGTCCAGTAACAACTGCCCACCAGGATAGGGGGAGGCTTGGAGTCCCCAGGCCAACCCCAGCCGTGAAGGCAGCTCCAGTTTTCACAACAGCCCACTCATCCACCCCCTTACAAATCAGCCACCTTGTTTTTTTCTTTTTTTGGCCGCCCTGTGGCCTATGCAGTCCCCAGGCCAGGGTCAGATCTGAGCTGCAGTTGCAACGCAGGCAGTACCTGCTGCAGCACTGGATCCTTCACGCACCGCGCCGGGCTGGAGATCCAGCCTGCGTCCCAGAGTGAGCTCCTAGCCACGAGCTCCTAGCCACTTCTTTTCTTTTTTTTTAACTTTTTAGGACTGCACCTGCAGCATACAGAGGTTCACAGACTAGGGGTTCTAATCAGAGCTGCAGCTGCCGGCCTATACCACAGCCACAGCAACGCCAGATCCGAGGAGGGTCTGTGACCTACACCACAGCTCACAGCAACGCCGGATCCTTAACCCAGTGCGCGAGGCCAGGGACTGAACCCGAATCGTCATAGATCCTAGTTAACTTTGCTACTGAAAAGTCACGACGGGAACTCCCTAGCCACCTTCTTTAAGACAAGTTTCGGGTCTGAGAGCGCACAGGCCACCCCCAACCCAGAGGGCCACCCCTTACCTAGGCGCCCCCAGCCCGACCCCCGGACACAGAGGACACAGGGGCAGGCCAGCCGCCTGCTGGTCTCAATCTCCGACACCAGACCCGCCCCAGCAAACACGCCAGCTGCCCACCTGCCTGTCAGCCCCCACGGCCCATTTCCCAGCACAAGGACGAGACCATGTTCCCACCCTCCAGCCAAGGAAACCAAAACAATCAGAAACAATGAAACTACATTTATTAGGCAACTACTGTGTGCAGGGAGTCACCTGCCTGCCAGCAGAGGCTGGGCGCCCAGAGGCCTCTCCAGCTCACCTCGGCCCAGCCCCGAAGCCTAGGAGATGGCGGCAACCCACTCCCACTGGTGGCGTGGGAACTTAGGCCCCGGCCCACAAGCAGGGAGGGCGGCTGGCGAGGGTCCCGGCCACAGGGGCTGCTGAGACACTATCCGCCTCCACGTCAGGACCTCCAGCAAATTCACGCCCCCTGTGGTTCTCACCAGAGCCTCGTGTCACCTGCACCAGCACTGTGCTCGGTCACTACAAGCAAAACCTCCTCGCACGCGGCCCAGGCCCCCCAGCGCAGGCTGGCTTCTGGGCCCTGCCAACTTGGGTGCCTGTACCTGTTCCCTGCAGGACCAACCACAATGTCCTCAGTCTCTGAGCCCCGCCCCCTTGTCTGGAGAACCCCTCCCCCACGTCCTCTTTTACAAGTTGACCTGTGTCTCTCAAAATGATAGGTCCAGGTCCTAACCCGCTGTCTGTGATCAGGGCCTTATTTGGAAATAAGGTCTTTGCAAATGTAATCAAGGGAAACTGAGGTCGTACTAGACTAGGGTGGCCCCAAAATCCTCTGACCGGAGTCCTTATACGAAGAGGGAAAGCAGACACACAGAGAGGCCTCGTGAAGACGGAGGCCGAGGCTGGGGTGACACGTCTACAAGCCAAAAAGCCAAGGGGATCCAAGGACTGCCAGTCACCCCCTCAAATGTGACAGAAACGCAGGGACCCTCCTCCAGGACCCTAGAAAGGAACCAACCCTTCCAACACCTTGACTTTGGACTTCTCAGCCCTTACAACCGCAAGATTAATTTCTGCTGTTCCAAACACCTGCCTATCCCCAAATTTCCACTGATGGAACCAGTGTCACAGATGCTCCAGCCTGTACGAAGCACTAACTGTGCCAGATCCCATGCCACCTGGTGACATGAGAACAGGTCCGTGACCCGAAAACTTGGGAGCCCAAGTGATGTGTCAAAGCACTGTATTCATCACATGACCGTCAAGGGGGCATGAGGAGGGGACATTTCAGTGGGGCCTTGAAGGCTGAGTAGGAGTTTGCCTGGAAGGCTCGCATTCAAATGTACTCTCAGGACAGGAATATACTTTCTGCTGTCTCGCTACCAAGCAGGCTGCTATAGAACCCCTGGCTTTTCCCAGTGCTCTGAGCATGAGCACATGCTGCGGACACAGCTCCCACAGCACAGAACACACACCTCTCGCGCCCTCTCAGAATACCAGTAAAAAAACCCTTCAAACGTCACAGTGAGTACACAGACCGACCAGCCAGCCCTCTCAGGTCAAGTGAGATGACAGCCTAAGCTGAAGACCCCGCTCCGATGGCCAGCGGGCAGGTTTTCTGCCCTGGGACGCAGCTCTCTGATGCCTGGGACCAGCGTTCTCCTACACACACTCTGGCCTAGAGACTCTGGGGAGCTCCAACAGGGCGCAAGCGCAAAGTGCAGATCCGCGGATCAGTGTTGCTGCCAAGGTGGCTTCAGGAACAGTGACTATGCTCATCTAAAAACCCAGGGTCCCCAAAGGTGCTCTGAGCTGCCCACATGACCCAAGAGCCACTGTCTGGGTTGGACTCCGGGCTCCAGCCCTTACCACCAGGCACTTAGCCTCCGTCTGCCGGTTTCCTTATCTATAACACACGGATGATAGTGACCACCGAGAGCAGTTACACGTAAACGATCTGCAACGCCCAGAGAAGCGTGCCTGCATGCAGTAAGCACCGCTTAAGCATTGGCTAAACAAATAAAAATGCCCCACTTTCAAACCTGTATTTCTACTGCTTTTTATTTAGAGTTAACTGAGGCTCCCCATTTGTCAAAACCAGTCACAGCAAAAACAGTCTCAAAACAGTCGAGGCTGAGAACAAGTCCACAAGCCCTGCCTGGGACAGCATTCAGGAAGAAGGGCCGGACCTCAAGGCGAATCCCATAGGGAAACAAAAGGTTCCTGGAAACCAAGAGATTCTGCAGAGAACCCCAGACGAGAAAAGAGAGCAACCTAGCTCCCGACACTGAGAAAACTGAAGGGGGAACAACTGTTACCCACTTTATCTTCTGAAGAGAAACTAAAACTTTTAAATCTCAATTTCAAACCTAAGACTTTTACTAAGGTGCCCCCAAACCCACGTGAAGGTTATGTCTAGGAAAGCACAAGACCAAAATTACAGAACGCAGGCAAGGCTGTAAAGCCAGTCTGTAAAGTTTTTGTTAGGCGAAGAGACTGGAGAAGTGTCAACGATGAAAAGCAACATGACACTCGAATAAGAGCGGCGATGCTCGCTTGGCTAGCCAATCGGCCCCGCGCTCCTTAAAAGGCTGCAGGTTCCGCGACCCTCACTCTGCAAGCACCTCTTTGTGCCTCTTAATGCCAGCACCTAAGCGGCGGGCGTGGCCGGCGGCTGGGACGGATCCCTGTCGCCCCGTGTGCCCCGTGCACCCTCCACCAGCCAAGCTGCGCGCTGGGGCAGGGGCCGCCCACCGCGCAGCGCCACCACTTTCCCAGCCAGGAGGGTCCCCCTGGCGCACCGCGCTGCTCGCAGACACCACCCTGCGGACGCCCGGTCCGGACGCCCTGTGCCCCTACCCGCACCCCAACCCCGAAGGTGACGAGTCTCCACTGTCCCCGGCGGGGCCCGAGGTCGTCCTCAGCTTGGCTCTGCGGATATCACCCTGCAGACAGCATCCCTCGGACACCACCCTGCGGCACCGGGTCCTGCCGCCCTGCGCTCCTGCCCGCGGCCCCAGGCCCAAAAGACGGCGGGTCCCCGCTGTGCCCACTGAGGCTCGGGGTCGTTCCCGGCTGGGCTCCGAGGACACCACCCCACGCGCCGCCGTGCGCCTCAACCCACCGCCCGCGCGCGCCCCCGCCCACAGTGGCGCACGCTGGCCCCGGAGCGCGCGCGGGGCCCCAGTGGGGTCGCGCCGGTCTGCTGCGCCCCGGCTTTGTTCGCGCCCCGCGCCCGCCGGCTGCCCTCGACCCGGCCCCGCGCCCGCCCGCACCCCGTGGCCCCCAGCCCGGGACCACGGCCCCCAGCCCACCTTTTGGATGGTTTGCTGCGTGACCTCGCCTTTGCCTCTCGGCCGGGCGGACGCGAAGGCCACCGACATGGTCGCGGGCGCAGGATCAGCCCGAGATCATCGGGGTTTATTCTCCGGTTGCGCTCGGCGGCCCGAGGCGCTCATTCTCCGCAGTCGCTGGGGGGCGGGGGGCGCGGGGGGCGCTGCTCCGTGGACCCGCCCGCCCCGCCGCTGCCGCGCTGCCTGCGGACCCGCCGCGCCGCCGCCCCGCGCGACGCCGCAGCCTGAGGCCGAGCCCCGCGCGGCGCCCCCGGGCGGCCGCCTCGCGCTCCGTGCCCGGACCGCCGCCGCCGCCACGCCGCCCCCCGCGCCCGGCCGTCGGTGGTTCGGCCCGGCCCCGCCCCGGCGCGCGCACGTCGCCCGACGCCGCCGGACGCCTCCGGTCGCCGTCTTACGCCAGCAGCGCAGTCGGCGGCGCCGGGGGCGGGCGGGCGCGCGGCGAGGGCGCAGCGACGTCGTGAATCGCGGGCTGCGCGGGCCGTGAGTGTGCGCTTTTCCCGGGCCCCGCCGCATCGCCCAGCCGGCATGAGCTACGACCGCGCCATCACCGTCTTCTCGCCCGACGGCCACCTCTTCCAAGTGGAGTACGCGCAGGAGGCCGTGAAGAAGGGCTCGACCGCGGTGAGCGGCGGGCCTGCGCGGCCTGCACGTACGGGGATGGGCAGGGCCCGGGCGGCTGGGGAGGCCGCGCTGACCGGCGCCGACTGCTTCGGGCTCGGTGGCGCAGTGGCGTGGGCGCACACAGCAGCCGTGAAGCGGGCTTTGCTTCGGGAAGGGGCGCTGCGGGCCGAGTCCTGCAGACCGCCGGCCGTGGGGTTCCCTCCGCGTCCGGAGCCGAGCGCGCCTGCTGGCGGCGCCATCTTGGGGGTCCGGGGCCGCATCTGGGCGGGGGCGCGGGGTTCCGAGCGCAGGCCAGCCCTTTTCCCGAAACGCGCTTTAAGGGAGCGAGTGACTTAGGCGAACGGCATGCGGACCGTTTCCAGTGAGGGGGCCTCCCCACCGGGAAAGCAATTGTCCCCAGAGTCCGGCCAGTTTCGAGGACAAAGGGCGGCCGCCGGTCTCAGCAGCAGCCCTGCAGTCCCCGGGCAGCCCCGGCGCAGCTGACAGGTCCCTCCGGGGTGTAACTTCCCCCATTCGTCCCCTCGCACCTGAGAGCGGCTCTCTCATTTAGGCCGCGGTTTGAAACTTAAGTGCGTGATGTCTTTAGAGCACTTGACAGTTTACTTACTGTTCCAACTGCACGATGGTTCTTACCGATATCTCAGAGGTTTGAGTGGCCAGAGAGAAAACACGATTTTCTGAATCTTGGAAGTATTCCGGCAGTTAGGGCCCCAAATCCACCTTGTGACCTACCTCAGCTTAAGGACTAGTGGGGGAGTCACCTGACACCTGTTCGCCCCACCCCACTCGACCTGGGGCAGGCTGGCAGGCTACCTTTGCTTTAACTAGCGCCTCTGGGCAGGGCCTTCTTTCCCTTGGGAGCTTTAAAGACCACTTAGGTCAATTTGTAGGAAAGCTGCTTGAAACTTGAAAACACTGCCAGTGCTTTTCTGCAGCCCAGGGGGCATTTGACAACCGCAGGGAGACTTCTAGAGGCAGAGGCCAGGCTGACGCTAAGCATCCTTCAGTGAGCAGGGCAGCCCTCACATCCAAGAATTGGAAACTGTGCTCAGAAACGGTGCTCTAGAGTCAGGAAGCTGTCGCTCTGACAAGTGATCGTCTCACGTGTGTCTGTGGCTGTTTTGATTGGGGGCTGTTGACAGGCAGTCCATGATTTTTTTTTCTTTGCTTTTAAGACATTCTTCTCCCTGCTAAGTGTCAGCCGGTGGCCTCCCAGGGGTGGCCGACATGTCCACCGGAGCCCATCAGGCACTTCCCCACCGCTGTGCACACAGGTTACAGAGTGCAGGAGTGGGGAGGGTTTGGGTGTAATTTCACAGCCATGCAACACTGTTTTCAGGACACCTGTTTCAGTGTTAAGGACTCTGAAGGCTTTACACTGAATTCTGAATCATGGGGCTGAAAGGATACATACTACAGACAGGAGTTGCTTCTCTGTCGAACTGAAACTGAACCCTAAGGCACGAGAGTAGGCATCTGGATGGCGATGCCCGGGGCAGCCGCGCACAAGTGGATCCAGACGCAGGGTGTGCGTGGCCCCCGCCCCCATGGTCACAGGACCACGGTAACAGCCGCTCTTGGTGCCCTGGGCCCGGTGTCGTGTCCCTGTCCCTAAGTGCCCGTTGATGCTGCTGAAGGTCGGTGTTCGAGGGAGAGACATCGTCGTTCTCGGCGTGGAGAAGAAGTCCGTGGCCAGGCTGCAGGATGAGAGGACAGTGCGGAAGATCTGCGCCCTGGACGACAACGTCTGCATGGCCTTCGCGGGTGAGCCTGGGCCGGGCTGCGCTGTCTCCTGACCAGCGCCCTGGAAGTTAACCTGGGGAAGGAAGCGCTGCTGGGGACACAGACAGCAAAGAAACAGAGGCGGCGCTGCAGAAGAGGGCTGGCCGGTTTCTTGGGCGGGAGGCAGGGGTCCCTCCCAGGTGCCGAAGCACAGGGTCTAAGCAAACAGCCCGGGCTGAGGGGGCTGCGCTGTGGCCGCCATCGCTTTCTCCAGTGCGTCACCGGATCACGGTTGCCATAGGACAGGTGGGGCCGTCCGGTGCGCTGATGTCAGCGTGCGCTCGCGCGCTCCTGGTCTCGCTCATCTCCTTCCTCACGGGGAGAGCCCGCTAGACCTAAACTGGAGGTCCGCTTGCTCCGAGCCAGGCCTAGTGCTGGCCGTCCACCCGGCTTTCTCAGGGAAGCTCATGGAGGCTGCTGCTTCCGCTGTTGGTCGCTCACCCGCTGTGCCGGGAACCAGGGGGCAGGTTTTAGAATCTGCCAGAGGTTGACCGCTGTCCACTCCGTGCTGCTCTCGACGACTGACTGGGAGGTGGGCTCAGGCTGGTTCTGTGTGGTCATCGCAGGCCTCACCGCTGACGCGAGGATAGTCATCAACCGGGCCCGGGTGGAGTGCCAGAGCCACCGGCTGACTGTGGAGGACCCGGTCACCGTGGAGTACATCACCCGCTATATCGCCAGTCTGAAGCAGGTGGGTGTCGCCTGCCCTGGCTCGGCCCCGCTCATGGGGCCGTCTCCAGTTGGTTGTGGCGTGTCCTGCCGCCCGTGCCTCCGGGGGGTACTCAGCAGCATCCACACAGGCCGGTCTGTGCTTGTCGCACCTGCGTGGCCCTCGCCTTCCGCTCTGTAATTTCCCATCCTTCCTCCTTTACCGTAGCACTTGTTTACTAGGTGACATGGGCTCGTCCTAGAGGGGAACGCCTTAGCTTTTGTCTTGTCGTTCCAAATGATCAGTCACCAGACAGGTGGGAGGGGCTGAAAGTGTGTGTGTGTGTGTGTCCCAGTGAAAGCCTGGTCCCCTGTGAACCGAAGGTGTCTGTGGCAGAGTGACCCCGGGCGCCCCTGCCGTGCTCCGAGGGAGAATGCAGCCAGGGCAGGGCCTATGGCCTTCATCACCTGAATTGCAAATAGTCTGAATGTGGGCTCAATTTATTTTCACCTCTTTCCTGAAACCAGTGTTTGGGAACGTCATGTGTGTTTCACTTAGGTCAGTCCTCAGGGGGGGTCTTTGTGCCAAGACAACCGTGTCCCTGTGTCTGTTTTCCCACCAGCGCTACACACAGAGCAACGGGCGCAGGCCGTTCGGCATCTCTGCCCTCATTGTGGGCTTTGACTTTGATGGCACCCCCCGGCTCTACCAGACTGACCCCTCAGGCACCTACCACGCCTGGAAGGTGAGTCCCTGGCACAGCAGGGGGCTTTGGGCCACCTTGCCAGTAGAGGCACCTTGGAGCTGGCCTAGGTAAGTGAGTCCACACACTGGTTGTCGTGGGAGCTGCAGAGTCATCGAGAGTGCCATTTGGGAGAGAAGGACTGCAAGGTGTAAGATATGTGTCTTTATCGGTAGTCTCATTTTTTGTAGAGATCAGCGCCACCTCCAAGCAGCCCTTTGCCAAACGCAGCCACAGGGCAGGGCCTGGAGTACGGGCTGCCCCGCCTCTGCACGCAGGAGCGGGGCGGTGGCTGGCCCAGGGGTGGGCGTGTTCTCGGGCTGGCTGTGGACCGTCGCACCCCACATCACACACCCATTTCAGGCCAACGCGATAGGCAGGGGCGCCAAGTCAGTGCGTGAGTTTCTGGAGAAGAACTACACTGACGAAGCCATTGAAACAGACGGTCTGACCATCAAGCTGGTTATCAAGGCCCTTTTGGAAGTAAGTGTGCGTCTGGGGTCTGGGTGAGATGGTGAAGATGCCCGTGCGTGGCGGCGGGACTCGGGCTGGGCGGCGGGGACGGCACAAGGGGCAGCCGGGTTAGGCTTGGAGGTGCTGGGGGGGAGCCGAAGAAGCAGGGGTGTGGCTGGGCGGCCCGGCCGCGGCCAGCCTGCTGGGGCGCATGAGGGTCCCGCTGTGCGGAAGGGATGGGGCGCAGAGGGGTTTGCGGTGGACGCGCAGCGTGTGCTGGGGGCAGGGCGGGGCTGGGCTTCCCGGGGCCCCGTTTAAGGTATCTGTGGGCACTGTTGGGCCTTGAGGTGGGAGAGCTTTCTTAACACTCTTCTCTCCCCTCCAAGGTGGTTCAGTCAGGCGGCAAAAACATTGAACTTGCTGTCATGCGGCGAGATCAACCCCTCAAGGTAACAGCCGCGGTGGTCCAGGGGTCGGGGCAGGGGCGGGCTCGGGCTGTTGTGCTCTGGCATCTTGCACCAAACAGTTCTTTCCAAGGAAACCCCACAAACACAAATTCAAAAGAAAGCAGTCCAGTGTTGATCTCTTTGTTGAAACCTCCACTGCGTACCTTTGCTTCTGCTCTAATTTAAACACGTGCACTTCAGCACCAGCTGCTCCCGGGGTCAGGTGTGGTGGCCTCATTTTCCTGGATGGGGAGCTAACCATAAACTGTTTTTTGATAGATTTTAAATCCTGAGGAAATTGAGAAATATGTTGCTGAGATTGAGAAAGAAAAGGAAGAGAATGAAAAGAAGAAACAAAAGAAAGCATCGTGATGAAGTCTTGGCTCGTAGTGATTTTTAAATTTAAATCATGGATGATCCTTGAAATAATGTGCAGGCGTCTCCATTCCATTTTACTGTCCACGTGTCCACAATAAAACTGTTTTAGCCTTTTTCTTTCAGACTACGTCTCCTTTAGGTGCAGTGACAGTTCTCCAGAAAACGTCGCCACGTGGGGCTTGGAGCTCCCCCTCCGGCCCCTCGGTGCCAGGCTCTGGACCGCGGATGGTGGGGTGCTGTTCCTTCTGGGGGTTACGAGGGCCTTATGGTGCCCCACGCTGCTGTAGACAGAGGCCACGGATACTAAATCTTGGGGTCAGGAACAGCTTGTTTCTTCGTGGGCCTTTGCTCAGGTCCTTAACAAACGTCTAAGGCCAAGGACAAACAGCTTTCGGTTTAAACCTTGGAACTCGTTCTCAGGGCAGTGGCTGCATGCCCCTTTCTACCTTGAGACTTTGGTGCTGTTTCCTATCTTTTTTTTTTTTTTTTTTTGCTGCCCTGCACCATGTGGCGTTCCCAGGCCAGGGATCAGATCTGAGCCACGGCTGCAGTGTCCAGAGCTCCCGAAACACCACCAGTCCCATCAGCAGGAAAGGAAGCCACAACGGGAACTCCCACCCTCATTTTTTTAACCAGAAAGACCACCCTTCTTTTAGCTTCCAATCTAGAGGCAGGGTAGGTCATGGTCCTAAGCAAAGCCTTTTGCTTTTACAGAAAAACCCTAACCAGCCCTGGACCTGCACAGCTGAGGCCCCGCACGGCTGGATGGCAGTGCTTTCCGGCTCTGGGCCCTCAGGCTACCTGTCACACCAGCCACCCTGGTAGCTGAGACTCAGGGCTCTGCTGTCCCCACGGACAGGTCCTCTCACTCTGGGTTTAGGTTTAACAGCATGTATTCGTCAGGCTTCTCGAGAGGACTAAAGAGGCTGTCAAAGCGGTGGCCAGTTTGAATTTTTAGTATCAAGGTCAGTCACAAGAGGTACAGTGGGACTTAGCTGTGTTCAGTCTCCAGCAGGGAAATCAACTCTGGCTCAGGTGCCAAGTCTTCTGCCTTGTTCAGAATTAGTGTGGGATTAGGTGCCTCTAGGAGGTAAACTGCCAAGGATTTTTATTTTTAATTGGTCAAAGATGTTAGAGGCCACGAAATGAAAGGTTGCCAGAAATTTATTCAAATTCTGAAACTACCGCCAGTGCCGAGGCTCTGCCGGGGAGGAGGCGACTGGCCAGGACACAGGGCTGGGCCCAGGCAGGCCCGCGGGGGAGGCGACGGCCAGGACACAGGGCCCGCAACAGGCTCTGAAACATTGAAACGTGCGCGCTCTCGGGAGCCCGAAGCCGCGCTGAGGCAGCAAAGGGGCCACTTCTGGAGCAGGTTTTGTAACCAGTTCGTGTCCAACGTCTCTGGAGAGGAGCAGCGGTCACCCCAGGAGGCTGGCCCACAGGGAGCCTGGCCTGCCAGGCCTCACCCCAGGACACCCAAGGCCTCCCAGTCCTACCAGCTCAAGGCCTGGACAGCACCCTCCTGGAGAGAGCATGTCAGGCATGAGGTAACCCGGGCCTTTTCAAAGCAGAAAGTTTTCAAGGTTTGCGCGTTTATTTGTAATTACAAGTTTACATTACTCCAACAGGGCAGCCCCACTGCTATGCTCTAATGCTTAGCCACTGAATGCTACAAAAATAAACCTAAGCTTTTACAGTAACTTAACCATTACAGAACTAAAACCTTTACAGCTACTAAGGGGCTCAGTCACCGAGGTGCTCACGTCCCGCAATGCCCTGTCACCTGAGCGGCGCATGCTCTACTAAGTCGGCCCCGTTACTCATGCAGCAAATTTATATCACCCGCCCTCCCGCCACCCCCCCGTCAAACAAAAACACACAACTATTTACAACTGAGAGGAGATAAGCTCTCGGTCAACAGACCTCGCAAAAAAAAGACTGGCTCGTTTCCAAGTGGATGAGACACCGAACAGTGTCCCGCCAGAGGCCAACAACGACTGGCTTGGGTCAGGGTGGGCAGGAGGGGCAGGGAGGCGCTTGTCCTGGGCATTCACCCCCAACTCTGACTCCTCTGGAAGCCAGGCTCCAAGTGACAGCCCCCAACTCCCGTGGAGGGCCCTTCCTACACTTCCAAGCCCCACCCCACCCCCGCCAGCTCCTATCTTGACGTCGCCCCTCGACGTCAGCTTGGCTCGTACGACATGATCCGTGGGTCACCCCACTTCCCCTGCCCTAGGCCCACCCCCCCCACGCCCCCACGCTGGCCACGCCAGGCTCCGGGGCCCCACCCGCGGCAGTGCGGGCGCCAGGCCAGCCACGCTGGCGGGCAGCTGGGGGACAGAGGTGTGCTTAGTTGCTGCATTTGCCAAATGAAAT
This sequence comes from Catagonus wagneri, assembly GCA_004024745.2. Lineage (NCBI taxonomy): Eukaryota > Metazoa > Chordata > Mammalia > Artiodactyla > Tayassuidae > Catagonus > Catagonus wagneri. The sequence continues at coordinate 136,006 of PVHT020000031.1, forward strand.
TTGGTTCCACTTTAAAAATCAAAGCTGTCCAAAAAGGTCACAAAATGAGGACCAAACGTTCGCTCTAGAAACCTTTCTGCAAAACCCCAAAACCGTACAATTAGGTTGTCCGCAACTAAAAAGGAAAGAGACCAAGAAACCTCAAGGAGGTTACCCATGAACGCTTTCCCCAAAACAGTGGTTCTAACTCAGACCACGTCCAAGCCCGGTTCTGTCCAAAACATAAGAAGTGGCATGAAAACTGTCCAAACCCGGGAAACCGGGTGCCGCACGTCCGCCCGGGAAGCGCAGGCTCGTCGTCCTCGTGGGCGCAGCCTGTGAACAGGCCGCTCCAAGCACCTGCGAGAGGAAGACCAGCCCCGTGAGCAACTGCCGGCCCGGCCAGGGCTTCCCAGACCATCCCTCGAAACCCACAGGCACTGCGTTTGTTCACGGGGAAGGACAGCTCCAGGTCCCACCCACCCTGCAGGGGCGGGTCAGCAACAGGCACCCGGAGCCCACTCACCGCCCAGACCCTCAGGGCACGCGGGTCACCCTGGACCCGGTTAGAGGTGCAGACCCCGGGTCGGTGCCGGGCCCCTGGAGCCGTAAGCGTCTCCCCTCGCTGCCGTCTGAGCAGGAAGCGCCCGCCCGCTGGCACCGCACCTTCACTCGGACAGCCTGCTGCCCCAGCGCCCCCAGCCCTGCTGGCTGATGCCGAGGGGCCTGGTAGGTCTCAACACCCCCCGGCTTCTCCCACCGGGGCCCCCCATGCCCAGCACCCCCCAAAGGCCCGGAAACCCCTCACTCACCGGCAGCTGCTGCCTCACACCCGACCAGTCCCAGCTCTGTGGGACGTTGGGTTACGACGGGCCGTGCCGTTGCCCCGGCCCCCTCGAAATCCGCCCCGGAAACTGCGGCCCCGGAGCAGCCTTCCTGACACCCCAAAGGTCTCCGTGTTGAGCTTCCTCTCCTCTGCCCACGTGGTTCGCCTAGAACTGAACCACAGACAGAGCACGTGAACCTGACCGCGGCGACACCCCTCCAGGCCCTCCCACACCCGGGAGGAAGCAAGCACAGGTGGGGGCCATGCAGCCAGGCCCCGGGGGTCTGAGACCCCGACACGGCAGGGCTCCAGCGCCATTTCCCACCCAGGCCTGCTTCCCTCTGGATGGGGCTGCTCAGGGTGGAACTCACACCCCATCATCCAACGTGCCTCAAGGCCGGCTCCAGCGCCAGGGAAGGCTCCAGGACCCGACGCAGATGCTGAGCAGGGCGGGTAGACGGAGCAGGGTCCCCGAGAACACGATGCTTACTCAGCACCCACGCCCCATGCCGCCCCAGCAGCCCCTCTGGTGGCTGTTCACAGGCCGCTCTCAGGCAACACGCCCAGCCCCACCCCTGCCCCGCTGCCCCCAGGCCCCCTGGTTCAAGGTGGCGGCGCTGTTGTCATCCTGGCTCTCCTCACAACCCACCAGCAAACCAGCAGCCCACCCGCAGGACACATTCGAAGCCAAGCCCCTCTCCTCCCCAGTGGTTCCAAAGGGACCTGAGTGACCGCTCGGCTCCCACACCTGCCCCACCTCAGCGCGTCCTCAACAAGCAGCGACGAAACCGCAGAAGGCACTGCGCCCGTGCGGCTACGGGATAAATGCCGGTCGTTCCCACGACCCACAGAGGCCAGCGCAGACGCCCCCCGCCTCCCGGCCTGGCCTCCCCCGCCCCTTGTCCTTCCCCTCTGCGCACGCCGGCGCCGAACCCTCGCCTGAGACCACGGGGCCCGCTCCCCGCGCCCCCCACCCCCGCGAGGCTTCCCCCAACGGGCTGTCCCCTCGCGTCCGCATTTCCGCGTCAGCTCTTCCCCGCAGAGGGCGGGGCGGAGGGGCCCCCGCCCGCCTGGGCTGCACCCCCGGGTCCCGCACACCGGGTCCCGCACACCGGGTCCGCCTCTGCACTCGCAGAACCAGTGCCTCCGAGTCTCTGTTCTACAGGCCCCATTCACCGTCCAGCTTGTTCTGGGGCAACATGTGGGCCCGGCTGTGGGGCGCCAATAACAAAAGAAGCACAGGACAGAGTGCCGGCCTCTATCAAGCAGGTACTGGGGACGTGCCTCCAGCCTCCTCAGGCAACAAGGGCCTCACGCCGAGGCCAGGCACTGGGGAACCGAACCTGGACGCGGCCAGCCCAGCTGGGGAGGGCAGTCGGCCCAGCCTTAACGAAGGAGGGGCAGCCGAGCAAGGAGCCCGGACCTGGGTCAGACCCTCAGGTGCTGGGACCGCTGGGCTGCCCGGGCCACCACCTGCTACTGTCAGCACCGGGACTCACGTTAACTGCCATGGAGAAGACGTGAGCGGGACCCTAGAAGGTTTGCCTTGAACCTCAGATCTGGCTGTGGTCTTCAGGAGAGCAGGGCCGACCGCAGGGCCCCGAGGCAGAGCCAGCGTCCCCCCACAGCAGGCCGGCGCCGTCCCGCCCTGCCTGACCTGGTCTTGAGCTCGGAGGAGATGTTGTCAAAGAAGGACTTGGACTTGTCGTAGTAGCAGCTGGGCCCCAGGTGGTCCTCCTCGGCGGGGGCCTCCTCGCTCTGCGTCACCACCGCCAGGTCCTTCTCGTCCCCCTTCTCCGCCTTGTCCTCTGTGCAGAGAGAGCCTGCTGAGAGGCCAGGGGCCAGCGAAGCACCTGCCCCAGGCCTCGGGGGATGCCGCCAGAGGGCCCTGTGCCAGCGGGAAGCTCTCTAGCCGCTACTGGGGGTCTTCCCGGTCCCTGGGCCGTGCTCCCCGCTCCCGGCACTGTCCCACGTCTCCCGAGACCCCTGGGCCGGTAATTCCTCTGACGTTGCGGCTGCCACCCCACCCCCCACCCCCGCTGTCTCTCCCTGAACCGCTCTACCGACACTCCTGGGTGGGGACAAACTCCAGACCTTTGAAATTCAGTTTCTTCTTAAATTCTTTGTCCAGCTCCTCTCGGTTGAACTGGGCGTTTGCGCTCTCAAAATCAAAGTCGCCTTCAAACTTGATTGTGTTTTCCTTGACGTTAGTGGGACGGCTTTGCCCTCTGGAGCGATTCCTCGTTCGTCTGTTCCCTGTGAGGAGCAAGGCGGGCTGGTGAGCCGCTAACCCGCCTTACTGCGCGGGGAACAGAAGACAAGCGGGGCAGAGCGCACGGAGGCAGCCGCCGAGGCCAGCCCGGACACGGCCGCCCTGGGAAGCAGGCGGGACGGCCGGCAAGGCATGCGGGGTGCAGCTCGGCGCCCCGGAGCTCCAGGGGCAGCTCTCACCTGATCGCCTCCTCTGAGGCCTTCTGTTCTCGTCATTCACCTGCCCTTGAGTTGGCGCGGCCGGCGGCTGGACTACATCTACGGCGCAAAAGGGAGGAGTGAGGCAAGTGCCTGCCGAAGCAGAGCCCAGCGAGGGGAGCAGGTGGCACCGCGGGGGACACGCAGCCGGACCAGCCCTGAGAGCCCGGAGGGGCGGGGGGATGGACTTCAACATAAAAGGAGCCGGGGAAGCGGGGAGCCACTTCGAGGACGCGGGGGAAACCCCAAGGGAGCGAGCATCTAGGTACCGCTGGCGGTCTTGCTGCCGGGCGGGGCCGTGCGCCCGCTGAGCTGAATCCCCGCTGGGCCCTTGCCGCCGGGGAACAGCTTCTTGGCGTTCAGGTTGTCGAGAGAACCAGTCTGGACAGCCTGTTCCACCATGGGGCTCTTCCCAGCCGAGACAGACGGAAAACCAGCTCCTGAGTCGAGGAGAAGACGGGCGTTGAAAAGTGGAGGAAAGGAGAAAGGCTCAGCTCTGTCTCCCAGCGGGCGCCAGGCAGGAGGAAAGCCGCCGCGCCGGAGAGGGCCCAGCAAACCAGGCAAAGCCCCCGTGCCAGGCCAGCCCGCTGCGGAGCCCGGCAGCAAACGCTGGCAGGCTCCCCAGAGGGAGAACACCCCGCCCCAACGAGCCCCTCAGGCGGTCTGGAAGCAGCTCCCCCAAACCACACAAGCTCTAACCCCAACGGGGCTCGACAGTCCCGAGATGCTGGTGGGTTCATGGTCTGAGAACACGTGTCACTCTGGTCCACGCTGGACAAGAACCACCCCGGTCTGGCATCTTCCACAAAATGCAGTGGTGAGGCTTTCAAGTTAAAACTCTAGAACACTGTCGCCTTGCTCAAGGCACAACAGAATCAAAGAGGAAGACGTGACGACGAGAGCCGAGGAGATAAGCAGCGGCCTGCGCCACGCACACAGCAAGGGCGGCTCCCGGCCGAGCGCAGGCAAGGAAGGCTGCCGGGCGGAGCGGGGCACCATCGCGTCAGCCGCTCCCCTGCTCCGGGACCTGGGGCGCAGTCTAATCTGGCACTAGGTGGGGGCGCCCAGAGTTTGGCGACAGAGAAAAACGCCGTGGGGCAGCTGTTGTTAAAGGGGCCTCCTGGCACGAGGGGACACTGGCTGTTCTGCCCGTTTCCCCGCTTGGACAGACACCAGAGAAATGACTCTGAGAACCTCCTCGTAACCAGATCCAAAGCCTCTGGGGGCAGGGTCCACGCACCAGTAGGTACTCGGAAGCGTCCCCCTGATGGGGATTAATTAACCCAGGGGGCGGCCCCTCATGCAGCAGGGCCTTCCCTGCACAGACACTGCTCCTGCTCCCTGCTCCCACCCGGCCGGGCAGCGCAGGGGCTGTGGGCTCTCAGCTTGTTACCAACAGACCAGGGAGAACAAACTATCCTGCCCCGGGCACAGCTCTACGTAAACAGTCCTGAGAACGAGAACTCTCCTCCCACAACCTTTAAGGGGGGACAGAAAGTCACTCTTCCGGGACTCAGGTACCCCGGTCTCTGCACATGACAGCAACACGCGCAGAGTAACAGCCTGATGGCAGCCGTGTGCCACGACCCAAGCCCCCGGGGTCCTGGGGACGGTCTCTGTGACGGTGAGAGAAGAAGGCCAGGGACCCCCGCAGCTGAGGCCCGGCAGACAGGTGTACGCAGCCATGTTAACAGGCCAGAGATTGGGCCCGCTGTCCACCTGGCCAGCAGCGCCGGCCTGTCCCCCGACTGAGGAGGGTGACTCATTTACAAGGACACCAAGGATCTGCGCCCCGGATGGGTGAGGAACGTGCCGCACGGGTCCCAGAGCAGCTGCGTGTGCACCCGGGGCCCGCGCTCTCCCCAGCAAGCCGGAGCGCGCTCAAATGGCCTTCCGGGCAGAGGTGAGTCGCCCATGCCTGATAAGCACAGCACAGGCCGAAGCACAGCCTGAGCCCGAAGAGGGAACAGAGCGCACTGCTGGTTCTCTCTAACCCTGCTCACACCACGGGAGCCAGTAGGTCAGGGTCACGTGCAGAACCAAACGGAAGCAGGGTAACCGAGGCCCGGCTCGGCGAGCTATCTGGTCTACTGGTTTACCCCCTCGCTCTCAGGATGCCTCGCAAGACAGCATGCAGTTCTCCAAAACTGCTGTTACCCTTGGAAGTGAGCTGGTGTGGCTCTGAGGACATGTCAAGCTCTGAAACGGGCTGTGGAGATGGAGAAGAGCTAGGGCTGGAAGCCGCGGCCGAGGCTGGAGGGCTTACCAACTTCTCTAAAACAGGATAAAGGAGAAAAGAGCAAAAAAGAAAGTATACGAATAAGTCATGAGAAACTCATCTCGCGTACAGCAGGCTTGGAAAAAGCCAAGCCTTCTCTCCCAGGACACTGCTCACCCAAACCTAATCCGGAAACTGGGAGCCAGGATGGGACAGGCCCCTGCACCCTAGGAGCAGCAACCGAGACAATGTGATTTTTAGAAGCATGTGACTGAGTGAGCGAAGGGGGCGCTGCCTGCCACTCCGTGGTTTGCACTCACTGTACGGCACAACTACGGCGGGGCACGGGTGCCCAGGACCCTTCGAGACTATGCGCCAGCTGCCTCGTCCTCTCTGAAGCACACGTGCCACAACCTCCACCCAGACCCAGGCTGACCCTGCGCGTGAACCCTGACTCGATGCACCTGTTCCGAAGCTCGGCCTACTGCCCCTTTCGCCCTCGGGTAATTACTAAGCGCTCTAACCAGCCAGGTGCGCTGTGTGAGGCCACACAGGACAAGAGCACCTTGTCCCCACCCTCAGGGCCTGGGCCCCGCCGCCGGGATGCCACAGCACAGGTGGCGTGGCCGAGAGGGGCAGTTACTCACCTAGACCCAGGGAGGCGGCGTACTGCTGGCTGAGCAGGGAGCTGGCGGCCAGCTGGCTGTAGGGCGGCATTCCTCGGAAGGGGCTGTAGGGCACGTGCGGCTGGAAGGAGGCCGAGCCCGAGCCCAGAGAAGACTGAGCAAAGGGACACACACGTGAGAGTGGCTCCAGCTCCAAGCCCTCCTGTCACCCTGCCCACCCCACCAGCCGGCACTGCGGGTGCCGCAGCTTCTGGGATGGCTCCCCGGGTCAGCTCCTGGAGCTCAAGGCCGCCTCTATACTCCACCCCCGCCCCGCAGGCCCAGGTGATTCAGCTCCAACTTCCCACTCAGCCCCTCCAGCAGCTCTGCCCCGTCCTCTGGGCCAGGCTGTGCAGAGGACGCAGATGGCATCCTCACAGTGGCCCTGCCCCCAGCACACAGGGCACGCCCCTGGCCTCTGGCTCCGGCCTTCAGGCACAGAAAGGCCGCTCTGTCCCCCAAACCCTGGCTCAGGTACTTTCCTCTTGGGAAGTTCCTAAGGACCCTCTCTCCAAACCTTTCAGAGGTCTGGCCTGGGGCTTCTCCGTGTGTCCCCAGAGCGCAAGCCCCCACCTTCGGGGGAACGTTCAGCCCCGGAGCCTCCTGCAGGGCGACCCGCAGAGAGGTCAGTAAATATCCAAATTTCCACGCCCCCAAAGTATTAAGCTGGGCTCCCGAGTGATCCTGGGCAAAACATGCAGCACGGCAGGCAGGCCCGGGGCGTGTGCCACAGGCTCAGCGCCCCACAGCGTCGAATTTAAGAGCAAACCCTGCTGTGCCAAGTCCCTACTAGCATCTCTGCCTCTCACACCAAGCCACGGGCGCTTCAGGCTCAGCCAACCCAAAAGGACAAACACAAACGCTGTCCCTGGCAGCTCAGGTGCTGCCCGGATCAAAGGCACTGCCCCCTCACCAAAGCACATCACCAGCACCCTAGACAAAAAACTGAACCCTTTTCATTAAAAGGCTGTTCCTAGAGAGGAACGCTCTGGCCAGATGACACCAAGTTCCAACTGGAAACCAGCGTGTCTCCAAAACAAGGCCCGTGACAGACAGAACAGGCGCTGCACTTACCTGAACGATGGCGGGGTCCTGGGGGAGCGCGTGCTGGGCTTTCGGAGGCTCACACACGGTGATATCCTTGATGTCGCTGCCCCGGAAGATGATGTACTCGTAGATCTCCTCCCTCGGGGGGGCAGGCCGATCCGTGGGACGGTCTTCAGTACCGAAGGACCTCACTTTGGAGTCGAGAAAAATAAGGCTAAGTGGCTGTCCTCCAGGAGCCAGTCACGGCGCCTGTGCCACCGATTCCGCGCGCCCCGCACGCCCGCGGCTGCTCTGCCCAGTGGACAGCACCTACGAGACCCCAGCTGGCAAAGCTGCAAAAGGCGAAAGGTCACAAAGACGACAAGGAGCCATTCAGAGCCTGACAGTCTCACCAAGCTCAGCGTGCCCATGTCCAAACACAGGCGGCCACCAGCACTCCCCGCAAAACAACATCTGCTCTGCAGAGCCCGGTTCCGACTTTGCAGATTCGGCAGCCCCACAGCTGCTTTTTGACGGAAACCTCACAACGCGTCACCCCCCGCCCCCGGGAGTCTGTTTTCTCCCGAGAAGAGCCAGCAGGTCGTGCTCTCCCCGCCCCTGCCCACAACCAGCCTGGGAGCAGCAGCGACAGACAACGGGAGAGGGGGGCCCGGAACGGGGACCCGCAGTGCTGGCGCCCGTGTCTGGGGGGCTTCCCCAGGCTATCGACCCAACTGGCAGGGTTCAAGGAGCCCAAACAAGCGTCTCCCACTCGGGTCTCTGGGGCAGAGCTGGGCGAGGCAGCCTCTTCTACCTAGTGTGCGCACAGCTCCTGCTAAGGACCGGGGACCACTCTGGGCCTTGGTTTCTCCAGCCAGAATCTCATGTCAAACGCAGTCAAAAGGCGAGAGTGCAAGTGACCCCATGACCTCAGAACGCTACGCCCTCCTGGAGCAAGGCGGGCTACCCACGTGCTCCGGTGCCAGGCTTTAGGACAAGCTCCGGCCAGAGCCCACGACTCACTGTGACCTGAGGGCCCGGGACTCCCTCTAACACAGAAGCGTGTCCGCCGTGCCCTGAGCTGTAAAAGCCCCGCACAGCCTCTCTAGCCCAAGAAGACCCCTTAAACGAACAGGGTCTCTGCAGACCTGGCTGCACCCAAGGTTTCTCAGAGGCGGGCAAGGGCACCACCACCTTCCCTGCAGAAGGAAAACAAAGTTTGAGGCCACCTCCTGCCTCCACACACTCAGAAAGACTGGACTCCAGTAAAGCCGCAACACAGCCATCTGCCTCCAGTCTCCCAGCGACTTCAGTGCGGCCACCAGCCCCTGCAGGGAGGGGTCGGTCACAAAACGGTAAACCCGCAGGCGGAACGTCTGAACACGAGCAGGAAAGAGATTTAAATGGGCGCTCCCAGCCGCCAGCCGCCACTCCTACCCTGGCAGGAGAATCCATTAAGACGTGGTATTTGTTCAGGCTCAAGGCCCCAGCCGCTTAATAGGTTCCAGAAGGGCTCGCAGGAGTCGGGTTTTCTCAACCCCAGGCTTCTGGGGAGGCCCCAGGGAGACTCCCCGTGCCCCCCCGCCCCGCCCCCGCGGGGACCGGGCTGTCCGCGCCAGCTGGCCCTCCGCCCTCGGGCAGGTGGGGAGGAGGCGGCCCCGCAACGCCGAGCCCCCCCACCTGCAGAGGTGGGCGGCGCCGCGGAGGGGGCGGCGCCGCGGCAGCTGGACCCGCCCCACCTCCCCTCCCCAACCCCGGGCTGGGCGGGCCGGCCGCGCATAGTAACGCCGCCGCCGGGGGCCGGGCAGCCCTTTGTGCGGGCCGAGCCCCGCGGGGCCGCGACGGCAGCCGCGCGGAGGCCCGGGGAGCGGGGCGGGGGGACGGCGGCGCAGGCCCCGCGGTTGGCGGGGGGCGGGGCCGGGCGGTTGGGGCGGCCGCGGGCCGCTACCTTTGGCGAGCGCCACGGTGGAGTTGTCCGTGTCGATGGTGTAGAGGATGCCCTCGTAGCGGATCTGCGCCTTGGAGATGAGGCTGATCTTGCTACCCAGGTACGGGGTGCCCGAGGAGCCGCTCATGGCGGCAGCCGGCCGGGCCTGGCCCGCTCCCCTCCGCGCGGTCGCCTCGCCGCCCGCCCCGGTGCCTCGGCGCCGCCTCACCGCCGCCCGAGGGCCTGCGCGGGTGCCAGCGAACGAGCGAGCGGCGGCGGCGGCGGCGGCGGCGCGCGGCCGGGGTCTGTGAGAGAAACGCGGGGGAGGAGGGGCCGCAGCAGCCACATCCGGGGCCTGCGCCGCCACGCCCCGCCCCCGCATGCTCGCCGCCCATTGGCTCGCCGCGCCGGCCTCCCTTTAAATATGGCCGCGCCGCCGGCTTGGGGGCGGGCCCGCGCTCCGCGCCTGCGCAGCCAGCGCGCCGCTGGCGGAGGCGGGCTTTCCTCTGCTCCCCGCCCCACTTCTCGGCCCGCTCCCGACGGGCTCCGCGCGGGGTGGGAGCACGAGACTGGGCGGGCGGGCCTGGGGGAGGGGTGGGAATCGACCCCGGCGGAGTGCGCGTGCGCGGGGCGGGGACGGGTCAGGAGAGGCGAGCCGCACGTGTGTGTGGGGAGGGGTGGGCACGGGAAGCCCCGCCCGCCACGCGCGACCGTCTGACCCGTACCTAGGCTCCCGGAGCTTATAGACAGCTTTCCCGAGTCTTAAGTTTCACCCCTAGGGAAGCTTGCGCGGAAGCTTTTCCCATCCCCGGATGGGAGGCTGGCTGCAGAGCCGGCGTGTGCCCCAAGTCTCCCCTTGCCTGGGGGCGAAGGCTGGGGGGTGGTCCCTTCTTAGGGGAAGGAAGGGGGAGAAGTCCCCGCCCACGGAGATCGCGGTCACTGCCCTTGGAGTGAAGATGGGGTCCCAGGGGTCTCTTTTCCCGGGGGCAGGGGTGAAGTCAGGGGGGCGGACTCCCTGCCCACTGAGATCGAGGTCACTACCCGTGGAGTGACGGTCAGGGAGTCCGGGGGGCAAAGGCAGGGCCGGGGGTCACTGCCGGCGAGGTGAAGGCGGGGTGGGGTTTCCTCCGCTGGTGGGGTGCAGTGGTAACTGCTGAGAACTGGCGCTTTGGCGCGTCAGCCACTAAATATAACGTGCTGAGCGCATCTTCTCCTTTAATCCCGCCCCTCCCCCAAACTGCCTGTCCCTGAAAATAAATCCCAGCCCCGCGCCGGGGCTTCCAAGGGCCTCCCGTCCTGGCCCGTTGGCCGTGCCGCCAGCCCTGAGGCCTCGCGGTGCAGTAAGGGGGCAGAGCGCCCCTCTGCTGTTCGCAGGACCGTATTTTGTCTGTCACAGCCCTCTGCTCCATTAGCGTTTACGTGGGCGCCTGCTTTTTGTCTCTCTCTCCCTCTTGACGTCAGGTCAGTGACCAGGACTGGGTCCTGAAAAACACTAGTGAGTGGTGACCAGCATTTTATAGAAATGAACCAGAATGAGATAAATAGCAGAGAGCTTCTCGTCGCATAGAGTGCTGTTGCTCTGTGAAGCGTTTATTTCACTTCCATGTATTTAAGTGGGTACTTGATCAAGGTGTAAAGTGTATTACTTGCTTTAAGTGCCAAACGGAAAAGCCGGTAGTTACCGTCGTGGCTCAGCAGTAAAGAACCCGACTAGTATCTATGAGGACTTGGGTTCAATCCCTGGCCTCGCTCAGTGGGTTAAGGATCTGGCGTTGCCATGAGCTGCGGTGTAGGTCCCAGGCAGGGCTCGAATTCCAGGTTGCTGTGCCTGTGGCGTAGGCTGGCAGTTGTAGCTCTGTAAATTTCCATATGCCACAGGTGTGGCCTTAAAAAGACCAAAAAAAAAAAAGTAGAAGCCGCTGCAGAGAGCAGCTTGTGGCGCTGTGCACATAGACCTCTGACTCCCAGAGAGACAGCGCTGAGAGATGACTTGAGGTGAGATCTTAATTCTCTGCTCAGGAACGGAACCTGAGGTGGAGACCAGGAATCCCAGCCACGAGACCAGCTAGCGGCTGAATCGCCCTGATTCTTGCTCCCTGTTGAAAGCAAGAATGTTTCAAGGAGGCAAAGTCTGTGAAAACAGGTCTAAAGTTGATTGTTAGAGTCCCAGAACGATGTGTGTGTGGGCGAGCATGCGGAGAAGTACTTTAAGTTGGAAGTAAAGCAGTAACAGCCCTGGGTCAGGAGTGCACCAGAGAAGTGACTTAAATCGCATGTACGACAGTTCTTCCGGGTCTTTGTTTTCCTTTGGCCAGTTATTGTGTTTTATTTCTCACACCTGACCCGACACCGGGCCTTCCCCAATATGTGTGCACATCTTTTGGCGAAGATGGCTTCCAGAGCAAGAGGTTCTGGGACGGCATCAAGACTTATTATGGGAGTTCCCGTTGTGGCTCAGAGGAAAAGGATCTGACTAGAGCCATGAGTTGTGGGTTCGATCCCTGGCCTCACTCAGTGGGTTAAAGATCCAGCATTGCCATGAGCTGTGGTGTAGGTCGAAGACACTGCTCAGATCCCACGTGGCTGTGGCTGTGGCTGTGGCTGTGGCTGTGGCTGTGGCTGCGGCAGAGGCTGGTGCTGCAGCTCCGATTAGACCCCTAGCCTGGGAACCTCCGTATGCTGCAAGGGTGGCCCTAAAAAGCAAAAATAAAAGAGACGTATTATGGCCTGGTGCTCCCTCCCTTTCAACCCTTAGGCGTCTTACTGCGCACGTGTAATTTGGGAGTGACCCCGAGGTGACCGACATGGCCATCTTCTCTTTCTCCTCTAGTCCAGCTCACACCATTAACTTTTTCTTTGAAGTGTCACAGAGAAGCCGGACCCCATTTGCTCGGCTTGGCCCATCCCAGCTGTGCTCAGCCCAGGGCCACTGACGTCCTAACTCAGTTCCACAGAGGAAGCGCACCCAGCACAGGGCAGTCGCCCACAGGCGAGTTGCAGACCCTCCAGACTCCCACCCTTTGTGAACCCCCCTGGTCCCACCAGCACCCCAAAACAGTAAGGAAGTAGGATTGGGTTTGAGAAAAGGGACCACAGAAGAAGCACAAGATGGAAAAGTCGTCAACACTAGTCTGCCAAGAGTTGCTTCTCTGCTCCTGCGAAATGGTGCTGCTAAGGAGAACACGGACAGTGAAGCCCCTGGGTGAGCCCAGTTCCTGGGTCAGGGGGTCCTGTCCTTGGACGTGAGCTAGGACTGACACTCGGCACAGTCCTCCCCAAGTGCCCCTGTCAGGGGTCCTGAGCACCTCGGCAGCCATCTGGCCTGGTGGTCCCCTACACAGCCGAGGTCCTCCCCAGCGCCCGCTTCTAGGTCCAGGACATGTCTTGCTCAAGGTCACAGGTTCTGGGCCTCACACCTCCCGCCCCAAGACTGTGTGTGCCGGGCGTGGGAATGCTTTCTTCCCTAATAGGAGGTGGTTCTGATTTGGAGAGGGGGCAGGAGCCTGAGCTCCTGGCCCAGGGCACTGGCAGTTCCTGAGGACCTGTCAGCCCACCAGCCTCCCAGGGGTGCAGCTAGGTGGTTCCCTGAGGGTGTCGGTCACAGCACAAGCACCCAGGCAGGGCAGAGGCTAAAAATATATATGACGCACAGGTCCGGGAACGCTGGCCCTGCTGTTCGTTCCTCGGTGACCTGCCCACAGCGGAGGGCACTGACCAAAGGGCTCGGGGTACTTGTGTGGGGACCTGAGCGTGGCCCAGGAGTCCATTGGTATGGCCTGTTTACCAGGTGAGGGCTCCCGCCTCCAGCATCTCCACCCTAAACACAACACCCGCTTGGGCATCACTGAGCTGGGGGTGCGGAGAGAGGAGCTGAGAAACTGGAAACCCAGGCAGGTCGGACTCCCTACCTTCGTTTCTCCTTCACCTGCGGCGGATGGAGGTTCCCAGGCTAGGGGTTGAATCAGAGCTGTAGCCACTGGTCTACACCACAGCTCACGGCAACGCCGGATCCTTAACCCACCGAGCGAGGCCAGGGATCACCCCTGCGTCCTCGTGGATGCCAGTCAGCTTCGTTTCTGCTGAGCCACGACGAGAACGCATTTCTCCTTTTCCTGACGGAGGTTGCAGCTGTCCTGCCCATCTCACCGGTTCTGTGAGGAGCCCAGAAGGTAACAGCTGCCGTGGGCCGAGGGGTCGGGAGTAAGGACACAGAGAACAGTTGTCCCGCAGCCCGGCGCAGGGCCCGACGGGCTGTTCTGCAGAAGCGCCGTGGGCCGAGGTTCCCGCATATCCCCCCCCCCCGCTTCCTGCCTCCGCTCCCCTCCTCGCCTGCGCTCCTCCCTCCGGCCCTGGGCGCAGCGGCCTGGGCCCACCTTTGCAGGTGCAGCTGGATGGGAGCAGGGAGCAGAGTCGATAGCACTGGCCGACGCCGTCACTTGGCCCCCAGGGTCAGAGTATAGCATGGCAGCCCCTCAGAAACACATAAAATGCTTAGAGAACATCCTGGAAACGGGAAGTTGGAGAGGCGGGTGGGCGCTCCTCTCCTGGTGACAGCGAAGCCTCTGGACACCGGAGGTTGGAAGAGCTGGGAAGGGCTGGGAAGGGCTGGGAAGGGCTGGGAAGGGCTGGGAAGACCTCGGAAGAGCTGGGAAGACCTGGGAAGACCTGGGAGGACCTGGGAAGACCTGGGAAGGGCTGGGAAGGGCTGGGAAGACCTGGGAAGAGCTGGTTCGCGGTGTGTGTTAATTTCCATGTAGTTGGTCTGCAGTGTTGTGTTAATTTCGCTGTGCAGCAAAGGGCTTTGGTTACTTCACTGAACATAATAGCTAATATAATAATCTGTGTTGCTGTGAACGGCATTACTTCATTCTTTTCATGGCTGAGTAGTGGTCCATTATTTTATTTATTTTTTAAATTTTTATTCATTTATTTTTTGGTCTTTTTGTCTTATCTACAGCCTCACCCGCGGCATATGGAGGTTCCCAGGCTAGGGGTCCAACAGGAGCTGTAGCCGCCGGCCTTCGCCACAGCCACAGCAACGCGGGATCCGAGCCGCGTCTGCAACCTACACCACAGCTCACGGCAACGCCGGATCCTTAACCCACTGAACAAGGCCAGGGATCGAACCCGCAACCTCGTGGTTCTTAGTCGGATTCGTTAACCACTGAGCCACGAAGGGAACTCCGCAATGCCAGATCCTTAACCCACTGTGCCGGGTCGGGGACCAAACTGGCATCCCAGTGGTCCTAAGACTGCTGGTTCCGTTGTGCCATAGCGGGAGCTCTTTGATTTTATTTATTTATTTTTTTCCTGTACTCGTGGCGTATGGAAGTTCCTGAGCCGGGGATCGAACCCGAGCCGTAGCAGCCACAATGCCCAGTCCTTAAGTGCCAGGCCACCAGGGAACCCCTGTACCACGTCTTGTTTTTTCCTTCTTCAGCCACGCCCACAGCAAATCGAAGGCCCCAGGCCAGGACTCAAACCCGAGCCACATCTGTGACCTGTGCTGCGGCTGCAGCGGCCCTGGACCCTTAAGCCACCTCATCACAGCGGGAACGCCGTTGTTTTTACTTAAAAGACGGCTTTGGAGCCCAGTGGTGACACATTTATCTGTTTGGCAGCAAACCCAGCATGCACTGAAATGTTTTCACAGCAGAGCTAAACCCCGTGACCACCAGGACAAAGCCCTGTCCTCGGTGCAGTCACCCGGGACCTAACGGTGAGGAGACCAGCCCGGGCCAGCTGCTCAGCCAGGGTCACACCGCCAGCGAGCGGCCAGGCTGGGATTGCAGTCTGAGTGCTGGGCTACTGGCCCGGACGCCCTGCCTCCCGGTCCTCTGCTCAGCCCCAGGAGACACGGGGTGCGTTTTCCTCGGCAAGGAGTTCACGCTCTCTAGGTGCCCCGGATGCAGGCTGTCCTGAGGCTGAAGCCGGGGAAGTTACATCCTCCTGCTCCGTCTGAACCCACACACAGGATGCAGGGGGTGTCCCAGGGAGTTGCCATAGTAACCCAGAGGCCCCCCCCGGGGAGCATCCTAGGGTGTGAACTCCAGGTCGGCTCCAAAGCCGGACTCGTGTCTTTGCACCTGCCCGGCAGCACGCGTGTCCGGCCTGGCAGAACCATGGCCCCGAGAGTGAAGTCGTGTAAATAAAGAAGCAGTAGAGGAGCCCTGTCGTGGCTCAGCAGAAACCACCCTGACTACGACCCCTGAGGACACGGATTCGATCCCTCGGCTCCCTGGGCAGGTTAAGGATCCGCTGTTGCCGTGAGTTGTGGGGGAGGTCGCAGAGGTGGCTTGGATGCTGTGTTGCTGTGGCTGTGGTGTAGGCTGGCCACTACAGCTCTGATTCAGCCCCTAGCCTGGGAACCTCCGTATGCCGCGGTGCGGCCCTAAAAAGACAAAAAAGTAAAAAAATAAAATAAAAAGGGAAGAAGAAGCAGTAGGGATGGCTCGGCGCGCTCCCCCCACCCCGTCTCTTGTCACTGTCACCCAGGAACTTCCCGTTTGAGGGCCCCTGTCACACTGCTGTTCTCACCTGGCCAGAGTGCGGCATCCTCCTGTGAAGGTCCAGCTTGTTACTGCGGGAAACTGAGGCTGCCTTAACCCTCCAGACGCAAAGGCTCCATGGCAAGAAGCCCCGTGCGCTGGGAGCGCGAGGCACTGGACGCAGAGTGGCCGGGGCGTGAGTGGCTGGAGGGGCAGCGTGTGGCTGGGCTGAGAAGGAAGCTCTGTTCCAGGAAGACGGCTTCTGGGTCCAGCTTTTCCAGGAGGTTCCAGCCTCAGGGTGGGGGACGGTGCCAGAAACACACCCCCACAGCTCGTGGCTCGTACCTGAGAGCACAGTCGTGTAAGTATTTGCCTTTCCTGAGCGCTGAACAACAAGAAAACCACATTTGCCGGGGGTGTCTTGCTGCATTGGGGGCAGTGTCTTGACAGATGGCGTTTAGCATGCAGCCTGGGACCTCCGGGCCGGAGTCTCGTCTCTCTCCACGCTGGGCTGGACCAAACTCATGCTTAATTCATTCGTTTACTTTTGCGTTAGCCATGTCACTAGGCATTTACATGCTGCGTACCCACCCACTGAAAGTGTTCATTTCAGGGTGTTTAGCAGAGTCAGCACTGCTTCATTCCAGAACACTCTCCCCATGACCCCCCAAACCCTGTCGGCATTTGTGGTCACTCCACACTGCCCTGTCCTCTGAGGCCCAGGCAACCTCTGTGGATTTGCCTCTTCCGGTTGTTTCTCATCCATGGAGTCATTTGTGCCTGGCTCCTTTCACTCTGTGTGCCTTTGTAAATATTTCCTTTTTGGGGCCGTATGGAAGCGGCATATGGAAGTCTCCGGGCCAGGGATGAAATTCAAGCCACAGCTGCAACCTACACCACAGCTGTGGCAACACCAGCTCCTTAACCCACTGTGCCACAGTGGGAACTCCTATAAATATTTTCAGGGCTCATCCAGGTGGCAGCCTGTATGAGGACTTCATTTATTCCCACAGCCGAATAATATTCTGTTGCACCACGTTTCTTCCATATTCATCAGCTGATGGGCACTTGGGTTGTTCCCACTTCTCAGCTCTTCTGAATAAAGCTGCTGTGAACACGATGCACAAGCTTTTGGGATTTTTTTCTTTCTTTCTTCTTGGCCACCCCGCGGCTTACAGGGTTCCCGGGCCAGGAACCCGATCTGAGTCGTGGTTTCGACGAAAGCCGCAGGTGCGGGAAGGCCACGTCCTTAACCCACTGTGCCGGGGCTGGGGCGCGAACCCGCATCCCAGCGCTCCCAGGACGCTGCCAGCCCCGCTGCACCACGGCGGGAACTCCTACACCGTGTACAAGGTTTTATCGGACGTATGCTGCCTTTTCTCCCATGCAAACCTTGGAGTAGAATTGCTTGCTCAGAGAGTTCCCTGGTTGGCCTGGTGGTTACATGGTTGTCACTGCTGTGGCATGGGTTTCATCCCTGGCCCAGGAACGTCTGTGTGCCGCAGACATGACCAAAAACATTACAGAGAGAGAGAGAAAAAGAGAGAACTGCTTGCTTGTACAGTGAGTCTATGTTTAATATTGTGAGAAACCACTAGGCTATTTTCCAAAGTGGCCGTACCTCTCTATACGCCCACAGCAACGCGTGAGGGGGCTCCACCCTCGCTTGATGCCCTCTGGGCACAGGGCGTCGGCGTCACAGCCAGGCTGTCCCTTCGTTCAGGGATGAGAGGCTTTGCTCTGCTCAGATGACCGCCTCGGCGCCAGGAGTCCAGGCCTCTGTCTGCAGTCTCCCGAGGAGCTCAGAAGAGCAGGGCACGGGCCTAGGGGGAGCAGGCGGCCGGCTCCCGACAGCTGCACTGGGGCTGCTGGGCACAAGGCCCCGATTTTCCCCTGCGTCTCGCGAGCTGCGCGTGAGACGCAGGCCGGCAGCCAGAGTCCCTGGATCAGCCGCGGGTCTCCAGCCTGTCCTCGCTGTCCAGGTCCTGGCACACGGGTCATGGGATGGCTTTTGGTTTCCCAGTGTAAGTAAGTGACCTGCTGGAGTGCTGTGCAGCGAACAGACCGGCCCTCCTGCCCGTCGGTCCTGCCTTCGTCACAGAGCAGCCGGGGGAGGAGCCCCAGAAGGCCGGAGCTGAGAAGTCGGGACCCGAGGGGTTCTGGGGTCGGGGGGCCACGGGGGTGAGATCTGGGTGGACCCCCCAAGCCGTGGCCGGGCATCAGCCCAGCTCGTGTTGGGCAGGGCGGCTCTCTTTTGCTCGCTGATTAATTAACTCACTCGTGGCCGCAGTGGGCAGTGTCTTGATGTGGGACCTCGATTCCCAGACCCGGGGCTGAGCCCGGGCCGCAGCCGTGAGGGCGCAGAACCCTAACGACGGGCCCACCGGGGAGGTCCCGGGGAGTGGCTTTCGGCAGGGGGGTCCCCGTGACGCGCACGCACCCCGTCCGGTGCCTGGGCTCCCTCCCTTGCATGCGGGCGCACCCGGCCTGTCTTCCTGGGGGAGACAGGAGGGGGCCCGTGGACGTGCCTCCCCCGTTGCTGCGGCTGGTGGCCGGCTCCACTGCCCAGCCCAGCCCCTTCCTCAGCCGTCACCTGCAGGTCCTGGGGGTGTGGCCCACGCCCTCCTTCCTGAAGGTCTGAGCCCAGCTGCCGGTCCTTCTCAGACCAGGGGAGCTGCTCTGTCCAGTCACGGCGACACCCTGGCACCAGCGCCCCAGGCACCCCCTCCCTGTCTTGGCCGCACGCGCCAGCAGCGCCCCGCTGAGCCCCGCTGCCCCCCTGAGAGGCAGCCCCTTTCCTCCCGGGACTGTCCCAGCCGTGTTGTGACTTGATTCTGGTTCCAGGCCCGGTGGCCGGTAAGGGGGAGGGGACAGTGTAGGGACAGGCACCTGCTGTTTTGTGGGGGCAGAATTCTGCATAATTTCCCTCAGGGGCGAGGCCGGCTCAGACGGTGAAAGTTCTCTGAAGGAGTCGCCGCCCCTGGGGGTCCCGGGGTCCCAACCAGGGTCCTGACGTCGGCGCCACCGTCCCGCTCCAGCTGAGCGCTCAGGCGTCTGTGATTTTCAGCCATTCGAGCTATCGAGTCTGAATTTGAACTTGAGCTTCCCTTGCTCTTCTGCCAGAGCGAGGGTTCCCTTGAAGCTGCTGATTAGACTTGTTGGCTCTCACACTCGGTTTTCAATTGTCTAATTGCCCTCAGCTTGTCATTAGCATCTCCAAGTCAATGCAACTTAGTTAACAGCGCTCCCGCCCGTTATCTCCTCCGGCCTCCACTTTGCAAACAAACAACTGAATCAGTTTGAATCGGCCCTGCTGGCGGGCTGCTGGCCAGAGCCGCCTTTCCGCAGGCTCCTTCCCAGAGTCCCCACGGAAAGTGCTGGCAGTTGAGCTTGGGGCCAGGGAGGGGCTGCTCCTCCCTGACCTGGTGGTGAGGGACCCAGTCCCCGCAAATCCCGCTCGCTGCCCGCTTCCCTGGGCCCCGCTCCCCCTCTAGTCCCGACTTGTTCTCCAGGAAGCAGAAGCCGAGCTGGAGCTCGGGCGGCAAATGTTCCTCAGGAGAAACACCTGCAAGAGGGAAAAGCGAGGCTGCAGGGCTGGGTGGGAGGGAGCACGGGCTGTGATAGGCCTGCCCCATGGGCATCCACACACACCACCTCTCGGAGGCGTCCCACGCTGAGGAGAAAACACTGTCCATCTGAGAAGGGCGTGACCTGGGCTCGAAGCCAGCGCTGGAGGCTCCTGGTCGCCCCGCTCCTTGCAGCTGGGCAGGGGAACATCTCTGCGTCTGCCGAGAGCGTCAGGGCCTGTGGAGCCCTGCCCTTCTGGGAAAGCCCTCAGCACAGTCACTTTGGGCTTTTCTGGAGAGAGAAACACACGGCCTCCGGGAGACTGGCCCGGTCCTCGCCCTCCTCTGAGAATCTGGGTCCCGCCCAGACGCCGAGCAGCCTTTCCTGTTCATATTGGTCCTTTGTACTGTCTCCTTTGGAGAAATGTCAATTCAAATCCTTTGCCCATTTTCATTATTTTTTTTTAATTTCTTTTTCCTTTTTTTTTGGTCTTTTTAGGGCCACACCTGTGTCTTATGGAAGTTCCCAGGCTAGGAGTTGAATCAGAGCTGCAGCTGCCAGCCTGCACCACAGCCACAACAACGCCAGACCCCAGCCACATCTATGACCTAAGCCACAGTTTGTGGCAACACCGGATCCTTAGCCCACTGTGCCTAGGGATCCACCTGCTTCTTCATGGATACTAGTCAGGTTCTTTTTTCTTTTCTTTTCTTTTTTTTTGCTTTTTAGGGCTGCACCTGCGGTATATGGAGGTTCCCAGGCTAGGGGTCTAACAGGAGCTGTAGCCGCCGGCCTTCGCCACAGCCACAGCAACGCGGGATCCGAGCCGCGTCTGCAACCTACACCACAGCTCATGGCAATGCCGGATCGTTAACCCACTGAGCAAGGCCAGGGATCGAACCTGCAACCTCATGATTCCTAGTCGGATTCGTTAACCATTGAGCCACAACGGGAAATCCCACTTCTGGGTGTTTGTCCAAAAGAACTGAGAGCAGGGGCTTGAAGAGATATTACATTTATAGCAGTGTTTTTCACAGTAGCCAAAAGGTGGGACTAACGCGTATCCGCAGACGGATGAAGGCTCAGAGGGCCACTCTGTCCACGCGCTGGGATGCTAGTCAGCCCAGAGAGGAAGGGAGTCCTGTCACATGGGGAAACTTGAGGCCACACGACCGACTGACGAGGTAAGCCAGGCACAAGAAGATAAATACCTGATGATTCTGCTTGTACGAAGTATCTAAACTCATCAAAATCACCCAAACAGAAAGCAGAATGGAGGTTACCAGAAGCCGGGGGAGGGGGGAGGGGACTAGACTAATGGCGACAACCCAAGATGAAAACCTTCTGGAGATCTGTGGCATAGAAACACAAATATTCCTAGCAGCACTTAACTCTACACTTAAAAGTTGTCAAGATGATAATTTTTTGGCCACGCCCATGGCACGTGGACGTTCCCAGGCCGGGGATTGAACCTGTGCCACAGCAGCCACCAGGGCCACAGCAGTGACAACGCGGGGTCCGTTACCCACTGCACCACAAATGAACTCTCAAGACGATAAATATTATGTCACTTTAAAAAAAAAAAAACTCCAAAAAGGATTTGCAGTTCCTGCCTTGGCACAGTGGGTTAAGAATTCCACAGCAGCAGTTAGGCTTGTTACGGACGTGCAGGTTGGATCCCACTGTGCCCGGCACAGCGCGTTACCGGACCCGGCATTGCTGCAGCTGTGGTGCAGGTCACAGCTGTGGCTCAGATGCAGTCCCTGGCCTGGGAACTTCCATATGCCGAGGGTGCGGCCATAAAATTGAAAAAAAGAAAGAAAGACAGAAAGACAGAGAAAAAGGATTTGACAAGAGCAGATTACTGCATTGGGGAGAGCCCTGGCCGGGAACTCAGGCGTGCCTTTGGGGCCGCATCCTGCCATCGCCCGGTGGCCTTAGGCGAGTCGCTGGGTTCCGGTTCCCTTCCCTTCGAGGACGAGGGGTACATTTTAGGGTTTGCGGCTCAGAAAGCTGGGTACGCACAGAGCCTGGCATATTTCCTCTTTCACTGTCACTCAAGTGTGACATTTACAAAAAAACTACACACATCAACAGGTGTTCTCCAGCCAGACACTCCACTCACAGCCGCTGGATGAAGGGACTGCCATTTGCTCGTCGGTTTCACGGGTGATGGAGACTTGGGTTGCTTCCAGCCTGGACCGCGTGGGAACAGTGCGGCTCGGGCCCGTCTGGCCCTTCCGCGGACCAAGGGCGCGCGCGTGTGGGGTGGAGGAGACCGGCTGGGCCCCAGGCTGAGCGGTTACATGGGTCCAGCAGAAACTGTCACCTAATTCCCAAGGCGGTTGAACCAGGTCCTGCTCTCACCAGCAGCCGCCCTTCCTCCTCGCCAACTAGGCCGCGTCAGTCCTTTGGGATTTGGCCTTTCGGGCGGGTCTGCGGGGGGTTCAGGGTGCAGCTCCCAGGTGGCCATGTGGCTGGGCACCTTTTACCCCCCAGCCACCCCTCTGTGAGTCAGAAGTGACACACCCGTGTTTCCTTGCCATTCCTTTTTTTTGCTTTCCTGGCCACCCCATGGCATGTGGAGTTTCCGGGCCAGGGACTGGATCCGAGCCATACGCTGTGGCTGCAGCAACGCTGGGTCCTTTAAGCTGCTGAGCCAGGCTGGGGATCAAACCCTCGTCGCTGGAGAGCCGCTGTTCTCACTGCGCCACAGCGGGAATTCCTCCTTTCCATTTTTTATTGTTTTAAATTTTTAAATTTTTTATTTTTTTGTCTTTTGTCATATTAGGGCCGCACCTGAGGCATGTGGAGGTTCCCAGGCTAGGGCTCTAATCGGAGCTGTAGCTACCGGCCTACGCCACAGCCACAGCAATGCAGGATCTGAGCCGTGTCTGCAACCTACACCACAGTTCACAGCAACACTGGATCCTTAACCCACTGAGCAAGGCCAGGGATCGAACCCGCAAACTCATGGTTCCTAGTCGGATTCGTTAACCACTGAGCCATGATGGGAACTCTCTAAGTGTGTTGTTTTGAATTTCGTCCAGAGTTCATAGTACTATCTGTGGGAGGTTAGTTCAATAGGAGTTTACATGCTGGAAATGAAAGCCTAACTTGTCCATTTCTGTGAGAAAAATCATGCCTGGAATCTTAAAACCCACTGGCATTGAATTTGTAGATTGCATTGAGGAGAAATGACATTTTTATGATATTGAGTCTTCAAATTCTTTTTTTGGCTATACCCATGGCATGCGGATGTTCCCAGGTCAGGGATGGAACCCGAGCCACAGCGGTGACCAGTCACAGCAGTGACAATGCCAGGTCTGTAACCTGCTGAGCCATTAGGGAACTCCAGTATTTGCTTTTTTTTTTTAATGCTTTTATAAATGCTGTCATTGAAAAAGTTAAAAGAAGTGTTTTCATCATTAACTGACATTTAATGGTGCCTATTGGCTGTGTGTGTGTGTGTGTGTGTATGTACCATCAAGTACTGCTTTTACTAACTGAATGTTGTCAGTGATGAACCCTATAATTTGCTGCCCCTCCCAGAGCACCTGAAATGAGGCTAAAGGTTTTCAGGAAGGTGGGTTTTCAGGGCTTGGGGCTTGGGTTTTATAAGCCAAGCATTTGAGCTGAATGAGGGTCAAGTTATGTTAGGGATTAACCAGAGAATGAAGCAATTCTAAGAAACCACCCAGATGTGCTGGTGTTTAGAAAGTGGAGCCTGTGGCGTTGCAGCTCTCCAGGGGGAGGGGGACTCGACATGCCCCCCAGGCTCCTGTCACGTGAAGGCAAGACTGTTTCTTTTCTTTTTTTTCTTTTTTTTTTTTTTGACTTTTAGGGCCACACCTGCGGCATATGTAAGTTCCCAGGCTAGGGGTGGAATCAGAACTGCAGTTGCTGGCCTATGACATAGCTACAGCCACGCCAGATCTGAGCCACATCTGCAACATACGCTGAAGGTCACGGCAATGCCAGATCCTTAACCCACTGAGCAAGGCCAGGGAATTGAACCCATGTCCTCATGGATTCAAGCTGGGGTCATTACTGCTGAGCCACAGCGGGAACTACAGCCAGACCGCTTCCTGCTTGCGCTTTAGCAGGGAGGGCTGGCTGGCAAAGCAGACATCGCGGGGGGGCTGACAGTCCAGGGCTTTTTGGAGAGGGAAGTTCCTGCCCGACAAGAGCTCCTCTCTGACTTGAGTAGACTCCACACACACGGCTGTGATTCGGCTTCCCTGGCAGTCGGCCAAGACACGGCTCTGTATGAATCTCTTGAGAGCTGGCACAGAGAGCCCCGTCCGGGAGATCCAGGCCAGCTGCAGAGGAGGCAGGCCTGACTCTGCCTATCGCTTAGGAGTGGACATCTGACCAGTGGTGTTCGACGGCTGTGTGGACGGCAGCCTGGAAAGTGCAGCACCAGGCCTATGGCTTTAGGGTTGGAGTTCTGGGTTTCTGTCCACAGCAGGAGACACCTTGGGCCAACAACTTAGTCTTCCCTAGCATCAGTTCCCTCGTCTGCAGAACAGGCTCAGCCTGGGGCAGAGGGAGTGACCAGTGCCTCAGTTTGGTTGTCACTGGTGCCACCCGGGCAGTTTTCAGCACGGACAGACTGGGCATGTGGTGTACTGGGGTGAAAACGTCGCAAGTTCATGTCCACCCAGAACCTCACATGTGACATTATTTGCAGAAAGAGTCTTTGTATGTATAGTTAGTTAAGGAACTTGAGATGAAATCACTTTGGATTTGGGACTTACCCTAAATCCAAAAGGACCCGGGGACGGGGGAGCCCACGTGACGGCAGAGGCAGAGACCAGAGTCATGCCTGGGGCCACCAGAAGCTGGAAGAGGCAGGAAGGCTCCATGCCTAGAGCCTCTTGGAGGAAGTATGACCGTGCCAACATCTTGGTTTTGGATTTTTTTGGTTTCTGGAACTGTGCCAATAACTTTTTTTTTTTTTTACTTTTTAGGGCTGCACCCACAGCACATGGAAATTCCCAGGCTAGGGGTCGAACTGGAGCTGTAGCTACCAGCCAGAGCCACAACAACGCAGGATCTGAGCCATGTCTGCAACCTGTTCCACGGCGGCGCACGGCAGTGCCAGCCAGGGATCGAATATGTGTCCTCATGGATACTAGTCAGGGTCACTTCCGCTAAGCCAGAACGGGAACTCCCGTCAACAGCTTTCTGTTGTTTTAAGCCCCCAAGTTTGTGATGATGTTATGACCGGCCTGACGAGGAATGCACCTCCATTTACAATCAGTTCTGCCTTTCTGATCTTGCCCTCTGGGGTGTGAATCCAAACTTGACCCTGCACACACATTTAGCTGAGTCTGCAGCTCTGGGGCAGGAGGCCAGGTGAGCAAGACTCTGGGAACAGGGCAGGGCCACCAACTGCCAGGCTTTTTTTTTTTTTAATTGTTTTATTATGGAGATTTCAGGAAGACAACAAAAGCATGGGTAATATAGCAAACACTGTACGTCCTTCACACAGCCAGAGCAACACTGAAACTGACCCGTGGCTTATCTTTATTCTTTATTATGTTTTTTTGGCCGCCCCGTCGCATATGAAATTCCTGGGCCAGGGAACTGATCGGAGCCAAAGTGGAGACCCAGGTGGAGGCTGCGGACAAGGCTGGATCCTTAACGCACTGAGCCCCGCCAGGGAATGGAAGCTGCGTCCCAGCGCTCCCGAGACACCGCAGATCCACGTTGCACCACAGCAGGAACACAGCAGGTTATGTTTATTCTTATATTTAAGAGAGCGTCTGATGCTGTCTCTATTTTATTGAAAACATATACTCCTTAATAAGCCTAAACGTCCCACACAGCTGCCGGCCTGGGCAGCTGCCTTTTTGCTCACGGCCCTGCACGTTCGCATGGCTGTAGGTGGCGAGGGTGCCCTGTTTGGGGTTCTGCTGTTCTCACTGTACAGCAAACGCTTTTCTGTGTTTAAACCTTTTTTCTTTTCATGCTAGGTGGGATTTCTGTTTCAAGAGGCAGAAGTCGCAGCTGCTTTTGGAAACAAGTAAAACCATTCCGAGACGTTCAAAGAAAACGCTCCAAGTCCCCAGGGAACCCAAGGTTAACAGTTTAGCAGCACGTCCCCGCCCCCCACCAGGAGGGGAGGAGCCACGTGGCTTCCGCCCCCACCCCCGCTCCGAGGTGGCCGGTGCTCCGGCGCCGCCTCTGCTGTCCGCAGCTCCCACCATCCTGGGAGGGGGCGGGGGGGGGCCCGAAGCCCTGGGAGGGGCGCTGCGGACGGGCGGCGCACCGACTCTCCGCCTCCCACACTTCCTGTCGGACTGGAGGGTGCCCCGGAGGCCTCTGGGGGTGATGTCAGCAGCCGTGCGGGGAGGCGCACGCTGAGCCCCGCCCGCTGAGGCCCGTGGCCGTGGACGCGCGCACCGGGTGGAAGACGGGCCTGGCGGGCCTTCAGGCAAGGCCGTGGGGGAGCAGGCGTGGCCAGAGATGGCACCCCCAGCCCCCTTGGCCGAAGAGCTCAGCGACTGGAGGTGCGGACGTGAGGGGCCACCTCGGTCGCAGTCTCACGGCAGGGGGGGGTCTCAGCCTTGCGCAACCCCCAACTCCAATCTCAGAGCGTAGACCCCACTACGCAGGTCGCACACGGGCCTGAAGCCAGCCTGCTGACGCTTTTGCCCGGCCTACCTTAACCTTTTCTAATGGGCTGTCGACAATGAGCGATTACATGATTTACGAGAGTTTACACATTTCTGCTCTCCTTGGAAAACCAGGCTCTCTGCTCACGCTGGGCTCCAGGCGCGGTGGGGACGGGGCCCGGGAACCTCGGGGTCGAGGCCCCACCCCTTTCCTTTGGGCCCGGTGCAAAATCCCGATTCTCTCTTTGCAGGGATTCCCCCTGCCGCGGCCCCGGGGAAGCCCCTCTCCAGGCTCCACGCCCCACGCTCATTGTCTGGAACCCGCCCCGCGAGCTGGGCCTGCGGGGGCCGGCGGGCGCCTTTGTTCAGGCGGCTAGAAAGGATCATTTATATGTCAACAGCTTCGCTCATTGTGCGGAGGTCTGAGTGACCGCAGCGCGGCCTCTCTGGCAGGAGCCGGAGATGGGAGGCCTCTCCGGGTTTCCCCAAAAAAAACGGAGAAAAGAAAACCGCTAGGGATGTCCCAGAATACCATCTTTTGGTGAAAATACAAAAAACACAGGAAAGAACTTTACCTGAACTCATTCTATAGAGAAGGTGCTCGCAAGGTTCTTTTCGACAACTTTGTCGAAAGGACAGAACGGGAAATGAGGACCCGAGAAGGAGCTCCAGGCGACCGGCTCCCTACGGGAGCTGCGGGTCCCAGCCGGCGCCGCCGTCTCACCCAGTAATTTAGGGCATTCGCGTCCCGGGCCGCGCCGCCGGGTGAAGTGAGTCACCCTGGCGCGGCTCCGGCGGCCTCGGGCGCCGACCCCCACCCCGCCCCGCCCCGCCGCCGGAGCAGCGGCCTCACCACGCGAGACGCCGGGTCTCGGGCAGACCCAGGCGCCAGCCGAGGACGGGCCCGCGCTCGCCCCGCCCGGTGCGCCGACCTCCGGGGCCCGCAGCGATGGCGCCGACACTCAGGCCGCCTCCCTGCCCCGGGCCCCGCCCGCGCCCTCCCGCGGCGTCCGGCCCCTGCGAGACGCAGCGGCTGCGCTAAGGGGCGCGGGGGCCCGGGGAACACGGCGTCCCCGTTCCCTCGCCTGCTTGGCGCTCCCACCAGCTCCGACCGCAGCCATTTTGGAGCAAGCAGAAACAAAGCGCGAGTCACCGCCGCCGCCCCCACCAGGCCCCGGCCGCGGTCCCCGCCCGTTTCATCCTCCTGGCTTGTCGGCATGCGGCTCTCCCCGCGGCCGAGACCACCGCAACCCCACCGGCCCAAGGGCGCCGAAGCCCACCGCCCACTTGCCCCCCAAAGACCGGACGCCCGCGCGCGCCCCGTGCTCTGTCGCTCGCTGCCATTGGCCGCGCCTTTTAAGCATGCGCCGCGGCCAATCGCCGGGCGCCGAGCGGCCGGGCGGGGGGCTCCGCGGCCAATGGCGGGGCGCCGGACGGCGGGCGGGGGCGGGCGCGCCGCCGCGCCTGCGCCTCGCGCTGCCGCCGCCCTCCCCCCCCCGCCAGGACGCCCGCGCCCCCCGCCCGCCCGCCGCCCCCGCCCCGCCCGGCGCGCGCCGCCCCCCGCCCGCCCCCGCGGCCGCCCGCCCGCCCGCCTGCCCGCGCGGAGCCTCCTCCCCGCCCAGCGCCGGCCGAGCGGCGGCGGCGGCGGGCCGAGGAGGAAAGATGGCGGCGGGCTCGGATCTGCTGGACGAGGTCTTCTTCAACAGCGAGGTGGACGAGAAAGTGGTGAGCGACCTGGTGGGCTCGCTCGAGTCGCAGCTGGCGGCCAGCGCGGCCCACCACCACCACCTCGCGCCCCGCGCGCCCGAGGCGCGGGCCGCGGCCGCCGGCGCGCTCGGGAACCATGTCGGAGCCGGAGCCGTGCCGGCCGAGGGCGCGCCCGCAGCGGCGCCGGAGCCGCCCCCCGCAGGTAGAGCGCGGCGCGGCCTGAGCGCGGGCGGCCGCCGGCCGGGCCTGCGTCCTCACCGCGCTGCCCCGCTTGTTCCCGCAGGGCCCGCCGCGAAGCTGAGCACGCTCGAGGCCGGCGCGGGCGCCGCGGCCGGGGCCGGGCCGGGCGCCGCGGCCGGGGCCTGCGCGCCGGGGACCGCGGCCGCGCCCGAGCCCGCCGCCAAGCCCGCCGCCCGCAACGGCCCGCCCGGCGGCCCCGGCGCCGCGCAAACTTTGAATGGGAGCGCCGCGCTGGGGAACTCGCTCCGCGCCGCCGCCGCACCTGCTGTCAGCCTGCTCCACAACGGGCCCGCGCCCGCGCCGCCGCCGCCGCCGCCGCCCAAGCCAGCCGCCGCCACTGTCATCCAGACGCCGCCCTTCCTCGGCGCCCCCGGCGTGCCCGCGCCCCGCGCCCCCTCGCCCCCAGCGCCCGCCGTACCCCCCGCGCCCCCCGCGCCCGCCGCCGCTCCGCCGCCGCCGCCCCCCGCCGCCGCCAGCCTGGCCCGGCCGCCCGGCCCCCCGGCCGGACCCCCGGCGGCCGCGCAGAACGGGGGCAGCGCCGCGCCCGCCCCGGTCCCCGCGCCCGCGCCCGCCCCGGCCCCCGCGCCCGCGCCCGCCCCGGCGCCCGCCGCCAACAGTCAGCCCGGGCCCGCCGCCGCGCCCGCGCAGGTGGCCAAGGCCGACTCGCCCAAGACCGCGCTGCAGCCGGCGCCCCCGCCGCCGCAGACCCTGGCAGCCAGCTGCCCGGCCGGCGCGGGGGCCGGCATGATCCTCGGGCCAACTATGCAAGGGGCGCTGCCCGCCGCCGCCGCCGCGGGCCTCCCGCCGCCGGCCCCCGGCACTCCCACCGGGCTGCCCAAGGGCTCGGCCAGCGCGGTGACCCAGAGCCTGCCCAGGACGCCGTCGGTCACCACCGGCGGGATCCGGGCCACGTTGACGCCCACGGTCCTAGCCCCACGCCTGCCGCAGCCGCCGCAGAACCCGACCAACGTCCAGAACTTCCAGCTGCCCCCAGGTGAGTGGGTGCGTTGCCTGCCGGCGGGTGAGTGCTGCCCCAGCCGGGAGTCCGCGAAGTTGCAGGGCTGGCGGGACGCGGGGGTCTCGTACTGGCCTGTTGCGAGCGGAGCCCCGCTTCTGTGCGGGCGCGGGACGGTTCCGGGGTGAGAGAGTGAGTGCGAGCGCGTATGCGACGGGACCTGGGGCAGGGTTGCCGAGCTGCTTTCCTTGCTAGGCTCCCGGCCTGGCCAGAAAGTCCTCGCCTGGCTTCACGGTCCTGTGTGTCGCTGCCCAGTACCCCGGAGTGGGGAGCAGTGGCAGCCAGCGCTGCGGGGACAGCTCACTGGGGTCTCCGGGGGGGGGGCCCGTGGCTTTCCCACGCTCGGCCTTTGCCTCCTCTGGTTTCTGGGGTCAGGCGTGTGGGCTGTGTCCTTGCTCCACCTTCCTGTGTGTTGTTTTTCTGGGCTGTGATTGGTTCCCCTGACGGTGGGCTAGAGACCCCCTTTCCCGGTGAGGTCAGGGGAGAGACTCCCCCCTCGAGGAGCCTGGGCAGGTCTGCCTGGAAAACTATGGCTTCCCTGCGGACGCCAGGATGGCAGGGTTCCCAGGTGAGCCTGGAGGAGTCCTGGGGCTCACGCCCTTCCTGGTCGGAGCCCTTGCCTCGCGCCTGCTCTGCAGTCGTGTTTCAGCACCTCCCGTAGCCACAGGGTCGGTCTTCACGGTGTCCTCCTCCACCGTGTCATCACCAGAGGACGTGGGTCGCCCCAGGCATCTGCTACCTTGGAGTCGGGATTGGGGGGCACGTGCCCTGTGATGGGGGGGGCTTGAGGTGCAGCCGGTGCGGGGACAGGGAGCCTCTTCCGTCCCACGCCCTGTCTCCTGTCACCTCGGTGTCCCTTTGGGGTCCCCCGGCCCGCTGCGTCACGCCGCTCTGTGTTGGGATTCCCGACTCAGTGTTTTCCCGTCCGTGCTCCCGGCTCGCCCGGCCTGTGTGGACTTGGGAGAGCTCCTCCCCGCGTGTAGTAACATGTGCTGCTGTAGCGGCCGCTGCGGCGGCGGCGCAAGTAGTAGAAACAGCACCGCCTGCGCCTGTGGCCCCTCGTGCACCGAAATGAGCCCTTGGTCACCTTGCAGGGACTTCAGCGTCTCAGAAGGGAAGGTTCCCGTCACAGTGACACGAGGCGGGGGGCGGGGGGAAGCTGGGCAGGAGGAGGGAAGGCTCCAGCCCAGAACGGAGTTTCTGGGGTGATGGTGGAGGAGACCATGGAGGAGACCATGTCAGTGACCTGAGAGGCGTGGGGAGCCCCTTCCGTTTCATTTGTTCTCAAGTTTGTAGGAGTGACTTACCGAAGGCTCTGTTTTGCTCATTATGTGTATTTTGACCTTTTAGTGGAAAATACGGCTGATCTTTAGTAATGTTTAAAAAAACAGAACTCATAGTTGTAGCGCGTCATGTAAAGTGTCAAAATAATTTTTAGCTATTTATTAAAATATCCTCCCCGTGGTGCCCCGCGCTGCCCTTTTGTCATTGAAAACTGGCGTGAGCTTGTCAGTAAAGTTGGCGAGGCTGGCGCCCTGCCTGGCTTGTGGAGCGGTGATGACCCGCTGCGGGTCTGCCTGTCCCGGTGGTGCTTTGGGTCGACTGGGTCCCCTTGGTCTGAGCCTTTATGTGGGTGAAGCTCCCACCCCCTTTCTTCTTCTGGGGGGCGGGTGCCGTGGGGGGAAGGGCCCCTCTGTTGTCTTTGTCGTGATCGACCCCGGACTCGCTCTCGTCTCCTGTCCCAGCATCGGCGTCAGGGACGTCTGTGTGTGGCACGGAGGCGACTCCTTGGAAAGACTGAAGAGCGGTGACCCTGCACGAGTGCTTCTAAGTCTTTGCCGTTGTTCCGTGTGTGTGAGAGCAGAGACCAGCTCCGGCTGACGTTTGGGGGACAGATGCCGAGAGCTGTGCCTCGAAGGGGTCAGATGCTGTCCAGAAAATGAGGTTCCCGGTGCCCTTCGTGCTGCCCCTCCCCCACAGCTGATCTGCTGACTAGGAGCGCTGATTAATTACGTTGCTTCATTTAATAGCGGCAGAAGCAAAAAAGGGTAAAGTTCCAACGAGAACCTGGGCCGCAAGTTACTTTTCTTTAGTACAAATCAGTTCTGTACGTCAGAACGACAGGTTGTGGATTTTCTAGGTATGTCGTATAATTGATTGACCAGAAAATATTAAATTCTACTTGATGTCTCCTCTTCGTTGAACATTTTCGTCCTAAAAATGTATGAAGTGGAGGTGGAAGTAACTTGCGAAAATAACCGCCGCTTGCCGGATAACTCATTCCTGTTTCCACTCGGGGACTGGGGCAGGCAGGGTTTTCGAAGCTACGCATAGGTGTCGAGCAGAATAACACCTGGCCGCTGGAGTGTGGGGGAAGAGGCCTGCCCCTCCGGTGCCTTCCCTTCCTGCAGGTCAGTGTCCGAGGCGAGGGACAGGGACAGAGGCCTCGCCAGGTCTCGGAGGGCCAGTCTGGCCTGAGTGTTTCAGCCTCGCGGCCCACCCGGAGCTCATGTTGAGTCTGGCTTCAGCAAGCTCAAGTCTTGATGATCTTTGCCAGGACAGCTCTGCGAAGAGGTGTTTATGTCATTGTAATGAACTTGCTTCTTTGAAGGTACCAGAGTCTCAATTTGCTCGACTTCTGGGAATCACAGGAACCGTAAGTCTTCAGAGTTGCGCTGCAGCAAAGGCAGTGGTCCCGAGAACACCAGGGAGCACTAGTTAGTTCTTTACAGCTCAGGATAGTCATAACATCAAAGTAATATTATGATTATAGTCGAAAGAAGAGAAAAGTGATATGACACCAAAATTAGCATGTGTGTAAATGGTTGTAAGAGAGCTTTTCAGATAGGTGTTACGTTGGAGATGCTCGCTTCTAAAGGTTATCTTTTGGCAGATTTGCATTTTCAGGAGCCTGCCTCTGCTCTGCTTTTGCAGAGAATTCCTTCTCCTGTGGCTCTCAGCTCTGGCCCAGGTGTAGGTCTCATTCCAGGACCGGACGCCTCTGGTGCCAGGGTGCCTCGGCTTCTTCGGGAACCACTGCCCGGGGCTGATGTGAAGTGAATACTCCTGAGCCCGCTAAGCTTGGGAGGACGGACTCTGGGGCAGGCTTCCCAGCCTGGGTGGATGTGCTGGGTGGCGCCCAGATAGAGTCTGGGGGAGCTGAGCATGCAGCGTGGTCTGGGTTGAGTTCCAGGCGCGCTGGCCCCGAGCCGGGGCGCAGGGGTACAGGCACGGGCAGTTCTGGTGGCCAGTGTTGGCAGCAGTTGCTTTGGCACAAGGGACGCCCCTAGGACTCTGGGTTGCGTTACTTGAGGTGATCCTGGCTTTGTGGCCGCGGATGGTGCGCCTGGCTCGCCGGGGCCTCGGTCTCCCCGCTGGAGGGCGGTTGAGCGTGTGTGAAGCCGCACTGGGGTGAACGGTGCCTGCTGCTCTCCAGCAGCCTTTTTTACCTGCCACCTGGGTTCCGCTCCGTTTCTCCCTGGTCTCCAGGCAGTATGTCGCTGTACAAGGAGCAGAGTCTAGAAGAAGACTCTTTTATTCCCATCAAAACCGTGCCCAGGAGTTCCCACTGTGGCTCAGCAGGTTAAGAACCCGACTAGGATCCGTGAGGATGCAGGTTTGATCCCTGGCTTTGGTCAGTGGGTTAAGGGCCCAGTGTTGCCACGAGCTGTGGTGCAGGTTGCAGATGTGGTGTGGATCCTGTGTGGCTGTGGCTGCGGCGCAGGCCTGTAGCTAAAGCTCCGATTTGACCCCTAGCCTGGGAACCTCCATATGCCGCGGGTGCAGTCCTAAAAAGCAAAAACAAACAAACAAAATAACAAAAAAACTTCCCAAAAAACAACCCCCCCCGAAAACCATGCCTAGGAGTTCCCACTGTGGCTCAGCAGGTTAAGAACCCAACTAGGATCCATGAGGATGCGGCTTCAATCCCTGGCAGAGTTCGGAGGGAACTCTGTGCGTGCTTCTGCGCAGGGCTCTGGAAGACGCGCTGAGGAAAGCGTGCTCCTGGCTGCGGGCCTGGAGGGAGGGGCTCCCCGCACACCTGCCCAGCGGTTCCGAAGGGGGGGCTCTGGGCCCAGCAGCCATGCCCGATCAGAACAGGGCTGACCGGGTTCAGACCCTGCCCTAGAAAGGAGACAGCTGCATGGAGGCACGGCAGGCACACCTGTTTCCTTGAAATGGTGACGAAATGAAGACAGGTGCTGGTAGGCTCGTGTCAGGTGGAGATGTGAGCGTTCCTCGTCCGAAGTGGCAGGCGGGAAGAAGGCTTCCGTGTAAGTCGCTAGTCACGTGTGAGTTGATCACAGCCTAATTCAAACTGGTTTTGAACATCTTGAAGCAGAGATTTGAAAGGTCCTGGAGAGGCTTGTCTGAGCTGTGGGGTGATTTGCCTGGTTCTCAGAAGCGCTTTTCCTCATCTTCACATTGATCATGGGCTGGAGTCTCCGATTTTCCACATCGTCCCGGGAGTCTGTCACTGTCCAGGGCCCTCGCCTCTGAAATCTGTCTTGGGCTGGAGGTTGGCAGCCTCTTATTTAATCAGGCCTTGGGTGGTCATAAAACAGTTCAAGGAGGAAAAGCAAAGGGGCGGGGGTGGGCTGGCTGCAGCAGGGCCTTCTGTCCGGGCGCTGGGCGCCTGGCGGGCAGCTGACCTGTGTTGTCCCCTGCTGGGTCGGAGGCGACTGAGGCCCGGCCTGTAAGCTGCACCGGCGCACTCCAGGACCTCTGGCTCAGGGTCGTTGCTCTGAAAGGCGCGGGAAGCCGATCAAGTGCTGTGAGGTTAGGTGTGAACTTCGGGAGCTTGGTGTTTCTAGGGTAGGGCTGTGAGTGCTTTGGATGAAAATTTTTGATTTTTACATATCCTTGAATAATTCCACCAAGAAATTACACTTTCAGCAAAGGAATAAAAAAGTTGTCTACAGTTAAGGCTCCTCCCCTGCCCTGATCTGGAAAACGCAGATGCCCGCCGTTTGTCCCGCTTCCTTCCTGCTCTGGCTGCCCCCTGGCCACGCTGCTGCCTGGAGCGGACCGAGGCCGTGGATGGAGGCCGGTGCCCCTTGCCCTCCCCGAGCCCCCCCCCCCCCCAGCTCCCTGCGGCTCTGCAGGCCTGGGAACCTGACTCGGACTTTTGTTCTTCGCTCCCGAAGTTGGGGCCTTGCTGGGATCTCGCTGCCTCCTCCACGTGGCCTGGGAGGAAAACACCTGCGTGCTGACTTTGAGCCCCAAACGTGTGAGGCTTGCCACCAGGTGAAGGGGAGCAGGTGGGGACTTCCAGGCTGTCTTAGGCTGGAGGTTGGCAGGTACGTGGACCCCTGCTCAGGAAACGTGTTTAAAGGGCTTTTCAACTTCTCAGAGGAGCTTCTTTACGAAGTTTATGCAGACGGATGGGAAAAGGAAAGCAGCCTTGGTTTTTAAATGTAACTGTTACAGAAATTATTAGTCGCTTGAAAATGACATCTTCTCCCACCTGCTCCTGGCCACACAGTTGGTTTTAGTCATCGGGGGACGTTTGGAAAGAAAGGGAGACCGAGGAGGACAGTGCGCTCAGGTGTGACCCCACCTTGGCGGCGGCGCGCGGTTTGGGGTGTTGCCGCCTGTGTCGGGGGCAGGAGCGTGTCCGGCTTCTGCGGAATCAGGGTCACGGGGCCCGGCGTGTGCGGCCGGCCTTGTCTCAGGTGCACCCTCAGTGGCGTCCGCCTGGTCCCCCACCGTCTCCGGCCAGCTCTGCAGCGCAGGTCCCGTGACAGCTGCTGTGCTAACGTCCTCGGGTCTGTCACCGGTGACCCCCAGGCGGCTGTTCTCTGTCCCCTCTGTGAGTGCTGGGCCGAGTGTTTTCAAGGCTTTGATACTGGGTGCCTTCCAGAGGGCTCCACCATTCACGACTTCAAAACCATGGTTTTTAGAAACACGGCCAAAACACGACTTGTTAGGAAGCGGCAGCATCTTAAAGGCGTCCCTCGGAAAGTTGTGTAGGTTCACGGTGCGTTTCTTCCTCCGGCTGAGGTTCAAGCCGCCGTTGACCAGGGTGTTGGCGGAGGCAGGCCGACTGCACTCATGCCTGCCAGGCGCGCCCCGAGCGGGGAGCCAGCTGGGTGGGGCTGCGGTCCAGGCCGCCTGCGACCCCCGGCCGGCAGAGCGCCCGCTGTCAGGGTGCCTCGCCGTGCCGGCCGCCAGCCGGGAACAGACCTCGGAGCTGGGCAGATTCTCGCCCCGAGTGTGAAGGAAGAGTGGCCCGCGGGGCCAGGCGGTCGCTGCGGGCCGAGACCGGGGCTCAGGCAGGCCTGGTCCAGACTGTGCCCGGTGTGCGGATGGCCCGGCTTTGTCCCCGGCGCCGGGGGGGCGTCTAGGGGCTTCGGCAGGGCAGGCGCTGAGCTGCATTTTCAGGCCCGTGCCCGGACTGCGGAGTGGGGCTGAGGCGGGCGCGGGCGGGACTGAGGACACGCAGCGGGACGTGCTGGCTGGTGGGTTCAAGCCGGGGTGAGGACAGAGCATCCTGGGGGGCCGAGATCGGGACGCGGTGACACGGAGGGAGGTGGAGGGTCCGCTGGGGGCGGTGTCCGGTTTGAGCTGCGTTTTCCAGAGGAGACCTCGGAGGTGCCTGACGTCTGACCGTGAGGCGGGAGCCTGGGGAGAGGTCGGACGAGGCCAGCATTGGGGATCCCGGCCTTTGATGGGACTTGCGGTCCCCGGGGGTGAGGCCCCAAGGGAGTGTCAGCGCGGCCCCGCAGGGCGCCTGGGGGGCGCGGGCCTGGAGGCCGCCAGCTCTTTGGGGAAGAAAGCAAGTGGCGCTTCTCCCGCCACTGGGGCTTCTCCCGGAGGCTCTCCCGTCCCGGCCTCCTGCCGTGGGAGCAGGTCCCTCGGAGGTGGCCTCGCGCGGTGAAGGTGCTGGGACCTGTGAGGTGGGTGGCTTTTCAAGGACCCAGGGATCCTTCACGAGCGCGTCGCGGCCCAGGGACCGGCCCCGCGGGGAGGAGAGCCACACAGCCGGGTGCTCCGAGGCCTGGGGACCCCGGTGTCTGGGAGGGGTGCGCGGTCAGCGCCCGCCTGTGCCCGGTCAGGGCAGCGGTTTGCGGGTTGGGTGGCTCGTGGGTCAGCGAGCGTCAGCGGGCACCAGGTCCGAGTGGGCCTTGTGCTGTGGAAGGGTGGTCCTGTCCCCGGGCCTGCCTTGCTGAGGGGCCGCGCTGTGACCCGCCGGTGCGGCCTCCCCACGGCAGCTCCCCTGCAGGCGGTCTGGCCAAGCCGGCTGTGGACCCTCCGGGGTTTGCGACGCTGCTCGGGCTGGTCGCAAAGTGTGCATTTGGCAGCTAAGAAACTCCCTTCAGGAGCTCCCGTGGTGGCGCAGTGTAATTGAACCCGACTAGGATCCGTGAGGACGCGGGTTCCATCCCTGGCCTCGCTCAGTGGGTCAGGGACCCGGCGTTGCTGTGAGCTGTGACGTGGGTCGTGGATGTGGCTCGGATCTGGCATGGCTGTGGCGGCGGTGTAGACTCGTGGCTGCAGCTCAAATTCAAGCCCTGGCTTGGGAACCTCCCTATGCCGTGGGTGCGGCCCTAAAAATATGCACACACAAAAAAGAAACTCGCTTCAGAATGTCCATGTGATGTCCTCAGGTCGCAGAGGAAAAGCAGCCTCTGGCCGGGCCGCTGGGAGGCCAGACGGAGCCCTGAGCCAGCTCAGTCGGGCCAGGCAGGGCTCCTCACCTCCTGGGCCCGGGCCTGGGCTCCCGGCAGGCTGAGCCCCCAGCCCTGCCCTCCTGTCTGCTGGGCAGTTGGGACCCACCGCCTGGTGCTGTCGAGGGTCCTGGTCCTGGACCTGTGGGGGCTTCACAGTCCGAACGCTCCTCTGTGGGGCTCCGAGGCCTGTGCTTGGGATGGTGTTGGCTTGGTGGCCTCAGGGGCTGCCCTGCCGGGGACCTGCGGCCCTGGAGAAGCTGCTGTGTCCTGGGGGTGGCCTGAGCCAGGGACCCGGCTCGGGTCTGTGTCCCGCCGACGTTGTGTGGGGCCGCCCAGAGGAGGACTCGCGCTCCCTGCACGTGGCCACTGGGGGTGGGGCCGGGTCTGTGTCTGGGCGGGACCTTCCCCTCTGTCTGTGATGTTTGGTCTCAGAGACCCGGAGCTGTTGTCACACCTGCCGCCCTCAGCTGCTCTGGGTGGTAGGCCCTGGGCATTTGTTCTTGTTCTGGGTTGTATTTTGAGACTTTCCAGGGTGACTCCCAGATGCAGTCACAGGCGGAGGCTCAGTGCGGTGTCGCGAGCTGTCCGGGCAGCACTCCAGATGCTGGCTGGCGTGGCGTCGGTCGCCCAGCTGCTCCCTGTTCACCCAGCTCCCCTCTGCTCCGCTTGAGCCCCCACAGGCTCCTCCCGCTTTAGGACCGTGCGTGGGCTCCTGCCCGCAGGGGTCACGCTCTGGCCTCTGCACCTGCACATGGCCAGCACCCAGGTCACAGCGCCCCTTCCTTCACCAGGAACTCCCTCTTGATGCTGCCGTGCTGTGTCATCCGGGGGTTCTAGGGCTGTCCCCGAACTCTGGCCTCGGGGGCCCGCAAGGCAGGGCAGCTTTCCTTGGAACTGTGTGACTCCCATGCGTCTCCGTGGGCCCCGAGCCCAGGCAGGTGGGGCTGCCCGTGGGTTACCTGTTGGTTGTGCGTCAGGGGGCGGGGCTGGCTCTGGCTCGGCGTTGACTGGGACAGCAGTGTGGCGTTTGGTGGCGTGGGTGCCCCTGGCTGGGTCAGGTCCCGGAGGTGTCTGTGGTCTGTCGGCTCAGCAGACGGCCGAGCCCTGGGGAGGCACCGGCTGGATGGGGGGCCGGAGGGCAGGTTGCAGGTGTGTCGTCTCTGCCGCTGCGCGTGGTCGTTGTTTATGTGGTCGTTTGACAGCCGACAAGCACCTGCAACCCCCCCAGGAGAGGGGGCCCTGCCGCCTGGGTCACCGCCGTCGCTTCCCTCTCCTGCCTGCTCGTGGCCTCGTCCGAAACGTGGCTGAACAGTGTTAGATCTGCCGTCAGCGCGTCAGGAGCGCGTGCTGTGGCCGTCTTCTGGGCCCGGGGCGTGGATGTCCTGCCACAGGCCCCTCCTGTGGTCTTGAGGTGTCTTCCTGGCGGCGTCTGCCTGTGGCCCCTCTGAAACCTCTTTAGTCTGTCGGGAGTGTTCCCTTGTGTCTGCTGGTTTGTGGTCCCTCCTGAGAAGGGAGGCCCCCGGTGCTCGGCGCCCCACAGTGCTCGGCACACAGTAGGTGTGCAGGCCCCTGAGCAGGGGCCCCGGCAGCCCTCGTCCTTGGGACGTCACGTGGGACCAGACAGGCCCTCTTGTTGCCAGAATATCTTCAGTTTCATAGCAAAGGACCTTCCAGCCGTTAGTTCTTCTGCCTAAGACCTGGACACGCACTGCTGTGTGTGTGCTGTCCAGACTGTCCCCCACTGCTGCCCGCGGTCGCTGTGCGGCACACCCCTCCCCGAGCCCCTGGCAGTGCTGGGCAGACCCTCCGCGCGCCCTCCCGTCTGGCGAGGCGCCCGTGCTGTCTGCTGTTGGCGCCTGTCCGCTCCTTTTCTTGGGGGTCCTGTCCCTTTGCTCCTTTACTCTTGGCTGTGCGGGTCTTGGCGGGAGACCCCGGTCAGCCGGCCACCCAGGGGCTGCTTCTCAGGGGCCTTGGCAGCACTCCCTGCACTCTCCAAGTACTAGCAGAAGCAGACTTCAAAAAAACGACTTATTTTGGAGCTCCCGTTGTGGCTCGGTGGAAACGAGTCTCACCAGCATCCATGAGGACGCAGGTTCGATCCCTGGCCTGGCTCTGTGGGTTAAGGATCTGGCATTGCTGTGAGCTATAGTGTAGGTGGCGGATGTGGCTCAGATCTGGCTTTCTTGTGGCTTGTGGTGTAGGCCGTCGGCTACAGCTCCGATTTGACCCCAGCCTGAGAACCTTCATGTGCCTCGGGTGCGGCCCTAAAAAAAAAGCCAAAAAAAAGGGAGACTTCCTTTTTGGAGCAGTTTTAGGTTCGCAGCAAATTAAGAGGAAAAAGTACAGAGATTTCCTGTGCCCCCTTAGTCCGCCCGCAGCGCCCCCCGTTATGCTGGTACCCCGGGTGGCGCATCTGCTGTGACCGATGAACCTGCCCGACGCGTCGTTGTCACCAGGGCCCACAGTCTCCCTGAGGGCTCGCGCTTGTGCTGCTCCTGCTGTGTGTGGGTTCGGCCAGGGGTACGGCGACGGTCGTCCACGTGGCGGTGTCGCGCAGCCTGTTTCCCTGCCCGGAGTGAGCTCTGTGCTGCCCTGTTTATCCTTCCTCCTCGGCTCCCGGGGCCACGCGTCGCCCCATCCTCTCCATGGATCTGCCTCTTCCCGGATGTCGTAGAGTTGGAATCGTAGAGGATGGTAGTTTTTCCACCATGTCTTTTTTCTTGGCCACACCTGCTGCGTGTGGAAGTTCCCACACCACAGCAGCGACCTGAGCTGCAGCAGCGACCGCAGTGGGTCCTTAACCTGTTGAACCACCAGGGAACTCCTCACTGTGTCTTTTCATGGCTCGATAGTTCATTTCTTTTTATCTCTGAATCACATCCCATAGGCTGGGCGCTCCACAGTTTATGTGTCACCTGCCAGAGGGCACCCTGGTTGCTTCCAGGTTTTGGCAGCTGTGCCTGCAGCTGCTGTACACGTCCCCGTGCTGGCTTTTGTGCGGACGTAGGTTTCAGCTGCTTTGGGTAAACACCAAGGAGCAGAGTTGCTGGACCGTATGGTAAGAGTGTGATTGGTTTTGTAGGGGACTGCCCAGCGGTCTTCCACGTGGCTGCACCGTTTTGCGTCCCCAGCAGCCGGGACTGAGAGTCCCTGGCGCGCCACGTTCTCACTGGCGTTGAGTGTGGCTGGTGCTGTGGGTTTTGGCCGAGAGTTATACGGTGCTGTGTTGTTGCTTTAATTTCTGTTTCCCTGATGATGTCTGATGCCAGCGGCTTTTCCTGTGCTTACGTGCCATCTGTATCTGTAACAGATAAGATGGCTGTTAAGTCTCTGGCCCATTTCTAATTGGGAAGTTTGTTTTCTTACTGAGTTTTAAGAGTTCTTTGTATGTTCTGGACAACAGTCTTTTATCATTTATTTCCTCTTGTCTGTGGCTCGTCTTCACACTCTCTCTCATGCTGTCTTTTGTAGAGCAGATGTTTTAATCTTATCGAAGCTCAGCTTATCAGTTTTCTCTTTGACGGGCCGGGCCTTGGGTGCTGTTGTCCTGGCCAGGCCGTCTTGGCCTTGGGTTGTCTTTGAGGGTTTTACAGTTGGCACTTTGCTTTGAGGTTGTGCTCCACTCTGAGTTAGGTCCCGCAGAGGCTCAGGGCTGTGTCTGGGCTCATCTTTGGTGCAGGGGTCCCAGCACCATTCGCTGGAGAGACTGTGTCTGCTCGACGGTGTTGGTTTGCCGCCTTGTCCCAGGTCAGCGGCTCTGCGGAGGCGGGGCTGCCTCAGGCTTCTGCTCCTTTTCGGGGTCTTTCTCCTTCCCCAGCGCCGCGCGCTCTGCGTCGCTGCAGTTTTGTGGCAAGTCTTGTGGCCAGGAGGTTGGTCCTCCGCTTTGTTCTTCTCGCGTGGTTAGTCAGCTGTTGGGGGTCTTTGCCGCTCCTCCGTGTGAACTTTGGAGTCAGTTTGTTGACGTCCGTGAAATAACTTTCTGGGACCTTGGGAATGCAGTGAATCTATAGATCAAGGTGGAAGGAGCTGACGCCCTGACAGTGCTGTCTTCTGTCCGTGAACGTGTCTGGGACCTTCTCTTCATTGGTTTAGTTCTCCTTTGAGTTCATTCATCATAGTCTTGTTCATATACACGTTGTATGTGTCGTGTTAGATTTATGTCTAAGGGTTTCATTTTGTGGGTGCTAATGTAGATGGGATTTTGTTTTTAATTTCAAATTCTCTGTTTGTGGCTGGTTTATAGGAAAGCAAATGGCTTTTATACGTTAACCTCGTTTCCTTCGACCTTGCTGTAACCGTTTATTAGTTAAGGGAGTTGTGTTTTTTTTGTTTTTGTTTTTGGTCAGTTCTTTTGGATTTTCTGCATACTTGGTCGTATGACCTGTGAACAAAGACGGTTTCATGTATCCCTCACCCCCTTTTCTTTCACGCACCGGCCAGGACCTCCAGCTGACGAGCGGCGGTAAGATGGGCGTCCTTGTGTAGATCTTGGTGGAAACGCTTGGAGTTTCTCACCATGAAGTCTGATGTTCGCTGTTGCTTTTTTGTCGATTATCAGGCGGAGGAAGTTCACCTGTTGCTTCCCTGGGAGTTTTCACCACGAATGGGGAGGCGGGAGGAGAGGGCCAGGCAGGGACGCTGGCAAGGGTCCCGCGCGTCCGTCTCTGGAGGGGCCGTCGCGCTCCCCGTTCCCGGCGAGCCCAGTGTTCTGAGAAGGGCGCTCTGGAGCCCCGGGCTCCCCGAAGGCAAGCTCCTCCCTCGGCCTGGGGTTCAGGTGGGCAAGTGCCGGTGTCAGGGCCTGAAGGACTGTCCTGCCAAGCCCCCCGGGAGCCTTGGGACTCGCAGGGGTGATCGGGGGGATTTCTGGTGCTTGCACGAGGGGCGCCCTGCTCTGGGGAGAGGGTGGGCGGGTGCCCATACACTGTGGCTGCGAGGAGGGAAGTGCCCGCTGGGTGCCCGGGCTGGGCGAGCCCTGATGGAGAGTGAAGGGGAGGGGGAGGGAGGGCCGGGGCGGCGCTGGACGTGGGGGCCCAGGGGCAGGGTCGTGGGTGATGTGTTGATCGGGCAGGCCCTGTGTGTGAGGAATTCGGGCGCCGTACGGGTACGGGAGCGCTCTGTCGTTTTCCGTACGCCTGGAATTCGATAGCGGGCGCTTCTATCTACCGTACGCCAGCCACGGAAGGCCGGGCCTCGTGCTTATGGCGAAGCCCGACTGGCCCACTGCGGGTTGAAGCACTTTGGGGCTGGTGGTGTGAGCGGCCAGTATTTAAGCATCCTGGGCAGCTGCGCTTTGTAAGGCTTTACCTCCCCTGCCGGTAAGCCAGATTCCTTACCAGGAGGTGGATGAGGCCCTGTGAGGCTGGTTAGGGTCCTCTCGGGGCCCACTTCGGGGGGAGGCGAGTAAGGCAGACAGCGCCCCGTGTGCCCTGCGCCCGACCCGCCCGCGCGGAGCTCCGTCAGTGTTCACCGCTTCCGACGGCCCCTCGCCCTGCTGCCCCCTCTGGGGGCGCTGCTCTGGGGAAGGCGTCTTGGGCCGGGGCACAGGCCGCTGGGGTCCCCGCCCGCCGTGGGATGGCAGACGCTGGCTGCAGAGTCCCCCTCGACGCTGCCGTCGCCGTCCTAAAGCCAGGGAGAGAGCGTGGGAGGCGGGGTGGTCCTCACGCCTGCAACCTGGGAGAGAGTTCCTGGGACACGGATGGCACGGGCCCTCGAGGACGGTCCCTGCGCTGGACACGGAGCTGAAGGGAGGCCATGGCTGACGCCCGCTGCCAGGAGCACGGAAGGCTGGCCCTGAAAGGCCACGCGTCCAGACACGGCCGCGCCTCGAGCTGGGCACACAGCGCGGCCCGGGCGGGAGGCCAGGCGGGCGGAAGGCAGAGGCGGAGGCGGAGGGGATGGCGGGGGCCCGGCCGCCCCACCTGCGGCCGGTGGGTGGGAAGGGGCGGCGGCTGCCTGGGTGCAGAAGCAAGACGCGGCCACGCGGGACTGGCTGGCAGTGTCGGCAGCTGTCCGGTTTTGTTTTGTTTTTCTCAAAGTTTTATTGAAGTGAGTTGATATAAAAAGTTACATTAATTTCTGGGGCACAGCAGAGTGACTCAGTTACGTGTTCTTTTTCATGTTTTCCCGTGATGGTTTATTGCGGGCTGGTGAATCGTGTCCCTGTGCTGCAGAGTAGGGCCTTGTGGTCACCATCCTGTGTGGGTTCGCCTCCCCGCACGCCCTCCGCCCGCAGGCCTGCTCTCTGTGAGGCTGGGGTACTTCGGGGCCTCAGAACAGTCCTCCAAGCGCGGAAAGCCAGGCAGGAGACCTTCTGTGATAGGAATCCATGTGTGGAAATTCTAGATGGAAATTGGTGGAATGTTTAAATCTCGATGATGGCAGTGGTCACACAATTCTACGCGTTTGTCCAGACTCATCAGATTGTACATTTAAAGTGAGCGTATTTGGGGAGCTCCCCGGTGGTGCAGCAGGCCGAGGATCCGGTGTTGTCACTGCTGTGGCTCGGGTTTGATTTCTGGCCCAGGAATTTCTGCATGCCTTGGGTGTGGCCAAAAAAAAAAAAAAGTGGATGTGTTTTGTTGTGAGCTGTGTTTCAGTAAAGCTGTACAAAACAGTTCCTGGTGCCTTTTCGCCTTCCTGCCCTGGTGTTGCAGGATGCTGTGGGGGAATGGCAGTCAGGAGTCACGGTTTGTGTTCGCAGTTATTTGTTCAGAACACCAGTGGCTGCCGTCTCCTCAAACCGGGGTGCACCGAGCGAGGGTCGGGACTGGGATTCAGGGCCCCCTTGAACCCCCTCCATTGCCCTGCAGGTCTGATACTGGCTGCTTAATCTCGCGGTTCTTATTTTTAAAGCGGAACGAGCACTTGGTAGCCTTTTGCACGAGGTATGGGGACGTTTCCTAGCCACACTGTATTGGAAGCGCCTGGACCCCAGGAGCCCCTGTGAGCAGAGGGTCAGAGACTGGAGGTACCACCCGAGTTGTTTTCGTCTTGCTTCTGTTCAAGTGGAAGAGAAAGTCGAGTGTCCATCAGGGCTTGGCCCTTGGCCGTGCTCTTGACCCACGGATCTGGTGGGGTTTCTTCTGGGCTTGCACGTGCCCCAAGCGGCCGCTGTACGGTGCAGCTTACTTAGTCCCTACTTTCAAGCCGGTGGCATCTGGTCTGTGAGTACTTGCCCATCATAGAAGATTTGGTAAAGACACAAAAGCGCAGGGAAGGAATGCGCAGTACCCTGTGGTTCCATCGCCAGGCGGGCGTCACGATTATCTTGACACGCTGTTTCCCGGTTTCCAGAGTTCCAGGTCCTGAGCTCTTCTCTGGTAAGCATGGTTTTAATGCACATGCACCTGTTCTTCAGGATGGGTCCTGTGCCAGCTGCGTGCCAGGCCTGTTGGGGGTGGTGGAGGGCCACGCCGCGGCGGGTGTCTGTCTTGGCTGCACCTGGGACGCGTCTCCATGTAGCAGAAGGCGAGGGGACTCTGTGAGGTTTCTGGAGGCTGTGGCCTGGTTGTCCGCCATCTTGCTGGGCGGTGAGCGCTGTGCTGTGTACTGTACGCTCTGGGCCCAGGCCTAGAGGAATGGTCTTTAGAGGGAAAGAGCTGGAACAGCCCAGGGCTGGGGCTGGGGCTGCTGTCACCTGTCACTGCTCTGGGGTCTGTGCATGCAGGGCGCTTCTGTCCGTGTTTCTAACAGCAGACTCCCCCCCGCCATAGATTCTTTGAAATAATATTTGTGTCTCTTTTGCACAGTGCATCTTAAATCCTGACTATATAGATAAACATTCATTACTTGATTTATTCTCCCTTATAGTTAAAAAGTTTCAAGATTACAAATAAAACTAGAGTAAAGCTTAATGTTTCTTTGAGGTTCTTTGTGTGTGTCGAAATAATTCTTTGCGTGTGTGTGTTATGCTGCTAATTTGACAGCCTTTTCTTTGGTTTTACTTTGTTTCTAACTTTAGTTCCTATTTTTTCATTTGTTTTAGC
Organism: Catagonus wagneri; assembly: GCA_004024745.2. Taxonomy (NCBI): domain Eukaryota; kingdom Metazoa; phylum Chordata; class Mammalia; order Artiodactyla; family Tayassuidae; genus Catagonus; species Catagonus wagneri. The sequence goes on from PVHT020000031.1 coordinate 180,414, forward strand.
TTTCTATTTTGCAGGCTTTTTTTTTGTCTTTTTAGGGCCACACCTACGGCATATGGAGGTTCCCAGGCTAGGGGTCTAATTGGAGCTGCAGCTGCCAGCCTACACCACAGTCACAGCAATGCCAGATCCAAGCTGTGTCTGTGACCTACACCACAGCTCAGAGCAACGCCGGATCCTTAACCCACTGAGCGAGGCCAGGAATCGAACCTGCGTCCTCATGGATGCTAGTCGGGTTCGTTAACTGCTGAGCCGTGACTGGAACTCCTTAACTTTATATATACATATATATATATATTTTTTTGTCTTTTTGCCTTTATGTAGAGCCTCACCCGCGGCATGTGGAGGTTCCCAGGCTAGGGGTCTAACAGGAGCTGTAGCTGCCGGCCTTCACCACAGCTACAGCAACGCAGGATCCGAGCTAAGTCTGCAGCCTACACCACAGCTCATGGCAACGCCAGATCCCTAACCCACTGAGCAAGGCCAGGGATCGAACCCGCAACCTCATGGTTCCTAGTCAGATTCGTTAACCACTGAGCCACGAAGGGAACTCCCTTAACTTTATATTTTGAATGTGAGATATCTTCATGGTATGAAAGGTGGACTTTTTATATGTACTTTCATCTCTCTTCCCTCCCCTGGAGAGAATTTAAAACCTTTTTACTTTTCTTAGTTTGAGGACCGTCCTTCCACAGGCCTTGTTGTGAAAATAAGGGTATGTGCGCAGGGATGTGTTCTTCTTGCCTTTTTTCTTACGCCGGGTGGGCGTGCACACTGACTTGAACCTTGATTTTTTTTTTTTTTATTATTTTTTGAGAATGTAAGCTGGAGATCATTTTCTGGTGGCATTATATTTTATTTATTTTTGGCCATGGCGTATAGTGGCTTCACAAGGGATCTCAGTTCCCAGGCCAGGGACTGAACCCAGGCCGTAGCCGTGGAAGCACCGAGTCCTGACCAAGAGACCGCTGGTGAAACTCCCCTAGGTTGAGCTTTGACAAGTGGGCACCTGTCCGTCCCCCATCACGACCAGGCTGCCTGGACCCTGGGCTCTCTGTCACTGCAGTTGCATGTCGCCTTTATTTCCTTTTTTTTTTTTTTTAGTAGGGCTGCACCTGTGGCATATGGAGGTTCCCAGGCTAGGGGTTGAATGGCAGCCACAGCCGCTGGCCTACACCACAGCCACAGCAACACGGGATCTGAGCCGCGTCTGCAACCTACACCACAGCTCACAGCGACACTGGGTCCTTAACCCGCTGAGCGAGGCCAGGGATGGAACCTGCGACCTCATGGATGCTAGTCCGGTTCGTTTCTGCTGCGCCACGGCAGGAACTCCGGGTGTTGCCTCCCTGAGGTCTCTTTTGTGTGGAATCTTACACGTGTGCGCCCTGGTGTCTGGCCTCCTCTCCAGCTCAGGCCCATCCAGGCGCTGCGTCCGGCGGCGATGCTGTGTCCGTGCGGGCAGCGTCACTCATGCGGCTGCGCCACGCGTCCGTCTCTGCGTCCGCGGGTGGATGGTGCTTGTGTCCGACTTCGGCTGTGCTGTTGGCGCTTCTGTGACCGCTGGGGCAGGTGGCTTTGTGAGGGCGTGTGGAGCCCTTTCCTCCTGGGGGCTGTTAGGGGTGGCGGTGACGGGCCGGAGGGCAGGTGTGTGCTCAGGCCTGTCGGAAGCCACCAGCCTGTCCTGGGGGTTTGGTGACTTGGCTGCAGGTCTCCAGTGCCCAGGGGCGCAGCCAGCGCTCAGTGTGGGGGGCCCCTTCGCTGTAGCTGTTCCAGCGGGTGTGCAGGGCAGTGGTGTCTCACTGCCTTATGTTTTAGAGCCTTGCTGGAGCCGCCTGGTGGCCAAGTGGTTAAGGACCCGGCATTGTCACTGCTGTGGCGCGGGTTCCATCCCTGGCCAGGAACTGCAGCTAAAAAAGTTCTCTTATTGACGCGTACTTTTCATACAGTGAAATGTAGCTTTTCCAGTGTATCGTTCTGGGAGTTTTAGCAAACATGTACCCGCACCTCTAGTCAGCTTGTGTCACTGGGAGTGTGGGTTCGATCCCTGGTCCGGTGCGTGGTGGCTTGGATTCAGTCCTGAACTTCTGTGTCCCGTGGGTGCAGTCGTAGAGCTAAAAAAAGATCTTCCTTTCTCTGTCGATTGTCCTGCGCTTTTACTGAGAATCAGCTGACCACGCATGTGTGGACTTGACTTCTGGATTGTGCTGCGTCCTGTCCATTTGCCCTTATGCAGTGCGGCGGTGCCTGATTAGTGCAGCTCCATCACAGGAGGCTTTTACAGTTTTTTTCTGTCATAGTTGATTTACAGTGTTCTGTCAGTTTCTGGTGTACAGGGGGTGACTCCGTCATAATACTTACATGCCTTCTTTCTCTCACGTCGTCTTCCGTCACGTGTCATCACAGGCGATGGGTTGCAGTCCCCGCGCTGTGCAGCAGGACCCCATTGCTGACGGGTAGTCAGCCTGAACTCGGTGTGGATCCTCTGACTGTTCTTTCTCAAAGCTGTTTTGGGCTACTTGTGTCTTTCACATTTCAATGTAAGTTTTAGAATCAGCTTGTCATTTTCTACAGAAAAGTCTGCTGGTATCTTGCCTGGGATTATGTGCAATCTGTGAATCAGACCTGTGGTAACTGACATCTTAGTATTAGCTTCTGATCTATGAACATGGTATACCTAGCCTTTCAACATTTCTCTCAGCCTTATTTTTATAGTTTTCAGTGTTTATGACTTTCACATATTTTGTCAAACAAACGTGTCTTTAAGTATTCATATATATATATTTTTTGTCTTTTTTGTCATTTTAGGGCCGCACCCATGGCATGTGGAGGTTCCCAGGCTAGGGGTCTAATCGGAGCTACAGCTGCCGGCCTACGCCACAGCCACAGCAACAGAGCATCCAAGCCGCGTTGGCGACCTACACCACAGCTCACGGCAATGCCGGATCCTTAACCCACTGAGCAAGGCCAGGGATTGAACCCACAACCTCATGGTTCCTAGTCGGATTCGTTAACCACTGAGCCATGAAGGGAACTTCTAGAAATATAATCACTTTTTAAGAGTTGATCTTACATCCTGTGGCCTTGCTTATTAACTCAGACGTTAGTTCTCGTAGCAGTTTTGTAGATTCCTTAGGCTTTTCCACGAAGACGCCCGTCTTGTCTGCAGTAAAGAGAGGCCTCCTCCTTTCTTCCTGCTCTGCTGCGCCGGCTGGAGCCTCCAGTGTGACGTTGAAAAGGAGCAATGGGAGGGAATTTTTGCCTTGTTTCTGGTTTCAGAGGGCGTGACTTCAGACTTTTCCCATTAAATGTATATGAGCTGTGGGATTTTTTATAGATGTTCTTTTTTTTTTTTTTTTGTCTTTTTGTCTTTCTAGGGCCACACCTATGGCATATGGAGGTTCGTAGGCTGGGGGTCCAATTGTAACTGTAGCCGCCGGCCTACGCCACAGCCAGACACAGCCTCGTGGGATTGAGCCGTGTCTGCCACCTACACCACAGCTCAGGATCCTTAACCTGCTGAGTGAGGCCAGGGATCAAACCCGCGTCCTCATGGATGCGAGTTGGGTTCGCTAACTGCTGAGCCACGACGGGAACTCCTACAGATACTCTCTCTTTGGCTGAGGGGTCCCCTTCTGTTCCTGGTCTGGTGAGAACTTTTGGATTTTCTAACTTGTCAGATGCGCTTCTTCACGCATCGAGACGCTTGCAGGCCTTTCCTTTTCAGCCTGTCACCAAGGTGTCATACGGAGAGTTAAACCTTGGGGCACTCCTAGGATAGACCCCGCGGGCCACGGAGTGGTACCGTTTCACGCCTCTTACCTTTGATTTGCTGAAAGTTTTGTGGGTGTCGGAGGGCTGCTGGCGATGGTCTCTTGAGGAGCCGTCGGCTTTGGCCGTGAGCGAGGCTGCCTCTTCCTGCTGCTGCTCCCCCGGCAGAGGTCTGCCCTCTTCAGCCCACGGCACTTGGAGTTGTCAGACGTCCCAGTTCTTCAGACCCAGCGCGTGTGAGAGACACTCGCGGCGTCTTGTCATTTCCTTTCCTTCGGTGTCGAGGAAGCAGACGGCGCTTTGTACCCCTTCTGCTGTGCGTGGTGTCCTGGGAAGTGCTCAGGTCTTTCTGCCCAGTGTTCCTGTGAATTTTCTCACTGATTTGCAGGGTTCTGTCTGTCTTCTGGTTACAGCTCCTGCTAGGTCAGATTCGTGACCGGCATGCGTGTTCGTTTTATGTCTGTCCACTTTAGGTGTCTTGTGGTGAGTAGGAGTTCTTGACTTTGCTGTGGCTGAATCCGTTTTTTTCGTTTTCTCCCTTCCTTCCTTCCTTCCTTTCCTTCCTTCCTTCCCTCCCTCCTTCCTTCCTTCCTTCCTTCCTTCCTTCCTTCCTTCCTTCCTTCCTTCCTCCTTTCTTGCTTTCTTGCTTCTTTTCTTTTTTTCAATGGCCACACCCGCGGCGTGTGCAAGGCCCCTGGCCGGGGTTGAATCTGAGCCAGAGCCGCGGCGACCCCTGCTCTTTCGACCCGCTGCGCTGGGCCAGGGGTCAGACGTGGGCCTCCGCAGCGACCCGAGACACTGCAGTTGATTCTCACCCTTCCAACCCAGCGGGAGTTCCTCCATCTTTTCCTTTACGGCAAATACCTTTCTCCTTCACGTTTGAGAAGTTCTCTCTAACTCCAAGGCCGTAGGGATTGTCTCCTGTGTTTTCTTTGCTTCCGTTTTCCTGTCTTTAACGCTCCTGGAATCAGACTGGCAGGCGGTGCAGCAGCTCCATGTTCATCTTCCTTCCGACTGGATGTGCGGTCCTCCTGGCGCTGTTTGTTCGGGTGGCCTTCCTCTGCTCACCGGTCTGCTTGTCCCTTCTGTGGCGTTTCAAGTTTTATGTTATGTAGGGCTGTGTTTCTGGATTCCCAGTAGTTTTTTCTTGGCTTATTTCTTTCCGTCAGTCCCCTCATGTCAGTAAATAGTGTGGCTTCGTTCGACTCTTGGTACCTGCTGGGGCCGGCACCTCTAGCTTTTCCCGAGGTCCGTCTGGGCCGGTCTTGATATTTCCATCTTGCTGATAGGTTTTTGAATGAACCCTCTGAGGCCTGGGCAGGTCCCTCCAGGTTATTTGATCAGAGCTGTGTTGATCTGTGGGTCGATCTGGGGAGGATTCTCAGCGCCAGGGCAGTGCTTACAGCGCGCCGCCCCCACCGCCTGGCAGTTGAGTTTATCTTCTCCCCGCGGGTCCTGCATGTGATTTGTTGGATCCGCCTGGGACATTCCTGTTACTGTAAGTTTATTCCTGTCACTGTAAATAGTTCTTAAAAATTGCATTTTCTAATTCTTTGTTGATGAGATGTTGGATTGTATTTGAATTTTGGATATTGATGCCCCCCGCGCCCCCACGGCTTCCTGGAGAGCGCGAGGTCGTCAGCCGGGAGCCCCCAACCGCTCCTGGACGGTGGCTGTGGGAGGGACAGCCCGTGGTCCTCCAGCTGGTCTCTGCCACTTTGGGATGTGCTCCCCCTCGCCCTCCTGACAGCCGGTCCCCACTCCCTGCCCGAGGCGTTTTGGTGTCACTCCCTGCGGGAGCCCTGTCAGGCCCCTGGGATGGGACCAGGAAGGTCCCCTGGGTGCACACTGTCCGGCTGCTGGGTGCCCCCAGGGGAGCCGGTCAGTCGCGTTGGTGCTGAAGCCCGGCCGCGTGTGGCGGGCTGGGGGCTGGTGCTGGCCTCTCCGCCTCGTAGGACGCCCAGGACGCGGTGGCCGCTCGGTGCGCCTGGCCGCGGGAGCAGAGCCGCGGCAGGGAGGTGGGCCGAGAGGCCGCGTCCTCCATCGTGCCGTCAGGGCACCGCCCCGCCCTGTCTTCTCTGGGGGCGTCTTCCCTCCACACCCACAGAAGGAGTGAGGTCCGCAGGGGCACCTGGAGCCCCCGAGCCTGCGCTTTCCAGGCCCCGGGGCGCCCGAGGCGGATGGAGTGTCCAGGACCGGGGCTGGCACGGGCCACGGGCCACGGGCCACGGAGCAGCACTGGAGCCCCGAGCCGCGCAGGCGGCGCCCTTGGCGGTGGACCCGGGGAGGGGGGTGGAGGCGCCCGGAGGGTGGCCTCAGCAGCCTGTGCCGCCAGCGAGCCTTTCCGTCGCAGGTCCACGGGGCTCCGGGGGCGCCTTAGCGCGTCACTAGGTGTCCTCCGGGCTCCCAGGAGGGAGGGTCGCGTGCACTGCCCGCTCCTCCAGGCCGGAGCTGGGTGGTGGGCGCTTGGCTGGGGCCGGGGTCGGGGGCAGGCGGGGAGGCTGGCGGGAGGCGGGTGCTCTGGCCGTCAGGCGTTCTGTCCTCTGTCCGAGCGGTCGTTTCACATGGCTCTGAGCTGCCGGCTCGCACGGCAGTGACGGCGGGAAGACACCTCTGTGTCAGCGGGCACGATGACGCCTGCTCTGTGCTCGTGCCGGCCGTTACCTGGGGTCTGTGCGCCCCTACCCTGTTCTCGCTCGGGACATCGGGGAAAAGGTGGGCTGTCGACTGATGTGGGTGCGTGTCTGTTGGGACACTCGTCTCGCGGCCATGAGGTGAGAGCGGACGCCGGGGGTGGCTCCCTGCAGCCCCCTGGCACAAGCCAGGGCACAGACGGGCCACAGAAGGTCAATTTTAGGAAAAAGCCATAGCACACACCATGGGGGTGGGGGCAGGCACGTGTGTCGTCGCTCGGCGTTGTTACGTGGCTGGAAAACCATTTTTACATTTTAGGGCTGTCTCAGATTATGTCTGTTTACACCGTAAGCAAATCTAGGTTAGTATTAGACTTTTATGTAAAAAGCTTTGCTCTGGAGTTCCCGTCGTGGCACAGCAGAAGCGAATCTGACTAGGAACCCAGAGGTTGTGGGTTCGATCCCTGCCTGGCTCACTGGGTTAATGATCTGGTGTTGCCGTGAGCTGTGGTGTAGGTTGCAGATGCAGCTCAGATCTGGCATTGCTGTGGCTGTGGCATAGGCCGGCGGCTACAGCTCCGATTCAACCCCTAGCCTGGGAACCTCCATATGCCGTGGGTGCGGCCCTAAAAAAAAGCTCTGCTCTGCTACTGGAGAGACGTACCATCTGCAGTATTGATGCCGTTCCCTAAATCTGTGGAGGTGAAGGGTCTGATGACCAGCCGCAGCACACAGGCTGCTCTTTCCTGGCTCTTGGAGGGGTGGCGGGGTGGCCCGGCTCGGCCCTGCCCGCTCCTCACTCTCTGCTGGGCTCCAGCTGTGCCGGCCCCGTGGGCCTGGCCAGCCTCGGACGCCCCTCCACCTGGCCGAGCTGGGCCGCAGGCCCTGCCCTCCCCTCCCCTGCAGCCCCGAGTCAGCCCCGGGCCGCTGCAGGCCATCGGGCTTCCGCCCTGTCCGCTGTTAGCCTGCGGAACCTGGAGGCCTGGTGTGACTTGGGGACAGCCTGGCTCCGGCTGCTCTGGGCGGGCACTGAGCTCACGTCGCCCGTGACCGCGTCTCTAAGAGCAGAGCGTCTCCCTTCTTCAGTTTTCATTTGGGAAAATGTAAAACTTACCGTACAGACTCTGGTGCGGGAACGCCCTGTGCTCCGAGATGCACCTGCCACTGCAGGGTCTTCAGAGCGCTTTGAGCTGCGGCCGGCAGGGGCCGCCGTGGACGGGTGTGAGGCGTGCCGCTGCTGTGTGTCGGCTGGAGGGGCCCTTCGGGCTTGGCCGTCCCGGGCGCAGCTCCCGCGGGCTTGTCTGCCGTGGGTTCGGCAGCTCGCGGTTGCAGTTGTGAGAGCTTTGCGTCCAGCATGAGCTGGCGTAACAATCCTGTACGCAGATTGTGTCACATGTAAATATGTTGACACGTTAACGACTTCTTACTAAAGTGTAATCATTTCAAGGTAACTTGTACTTAGAATTTAAGGAGATGACATTCGAGGGGCATACTGAGGCCCACCAGGTGCCCAAGTGTCCTCTTTGCAGGGAGCCCCAGCTGCAGGAGTGGGGTGCACAGAACCCCGGACTGTGGGAAGGGACTGCAGTGAGTGGGGTTAAGAGGCGACCGGGAAAGGAGGCATGTTCCAGGCGGAGGCCTTGTGTGTGTGTGTGTGTCTCAGTGGGTCTGAGTGTGTGCGTGCGTCTCTGTGTGCATCTGAGTGTGTGTGCATATCTGTGTGCGCGTGTCTGTGCACCTGCGTGTCTGCGTGTGTCTTTGTGCATGCATCTGCGTGTTTGTGCGTCTGAGTGTGCATGTACGTGCATCTGAGTGTGTGTGTGTCTGTGTGTGCATCTGAGCATGTGCATGTGTGAGTGTGTGCGTGTGTGTCTGCATCTGAGTGTTGTGTGCGTCTGAGTGCGTGTGTGCTTGTGGGGCTGTGACTGAGTGACCTTCATGTGTGTTCTCTGCTGAGGCGTCCCTGAGACAGGCGCTGGGGTCCTCCAGCCTCGTTCTTTCTCAGGCTCTGTCGGGTGCTCCAGGAGCTTTGCATCCTCCTTTGAATTTAGAATCGGCTTCCGTGTTTGCACAGACGAGCCTGCTGGGTTGGGTGGATTGTGTTGCGTCTGCAGATTAGTTTGTGGGGAGTTGACGTCTTTTTTTGTCTTTTTAGGGGCACACCTGCGGCATGTGGAGGCTCCCAGGCTAGGGGTTGAATCGGAGCTGTAGCTGCTGGCCTACACCATAGCCACAGCCCTGTAGGATCCAAGCCACGTCTGCAGCCTACAGCACAGCTCACGGCAACCCCGGATCCTTAACCCACTGAGCGAGGCCAGGGATCGAACCCTCGTCTTCATGGATACCAGTCCAGTTCGTTACTGCTGAGCCATAGCGGGAACTCCCGAGAGCTGACACCTTATGGTTCTGAGTTTCCCAACCCGTGAGTAGGTTCTGGGAAACCGCTGTTTAGGTCTTCCTTAATTTTTCTCAGTAGTTTTCAATGTAAGAATTAAAAGTGCGTGACTACAGCGTTCGCGATCTGTAGGGAGCTGCAGATGCTGGACCATGAATTAGGTCAGCAGCCTCGTCTTTAGCTAAATGTTCAGAAGTGCAGCAGCGTCAGTGCTCTCAGCAGGTCGGTAACAGCACTTTTTCCTGTGCTGTTCTCGCTCCGAGCCTTAACTGCCCCCTGAAACTGATGACAGAGAACACTTCTGGCTTAGTGTGAACTGGTTTTAGAGACCAGCTGCCTTGTGCACCTGCAGTTACATGGCGGATGCCCCTCGGAGGAGCAGGACAACCTCTTCAAGGAGGGGAGAGGCCAGCTTTGGGCTGGATCCCCCCCCTTTGCCCTGGGTCGTGGCCCTGCTCGCCGCGGGTCCTGCCCCGTCTGCGGGCGCCACAGGGGCCAAGAGGGAGAGTTTTCAGGAATGATGGTGAGAGTTGTGTGATGTCGCAGGCAAGGCGGGGGGCAGTGTCCACAGAGTATGGCAAGGTTGAGACGCTGCCCGGAGACTCTTGAGCAAAACCCTGGGCTGGGGCTGGAGTCGGTCCCCCTCAAGAGCCGGGTGGTGCCGAAGTGGCACACAGCTTGGTGTGGCCGATGGCCCTGCCCTCTGAGCTGGTGGCCGTGAGGTCGAGCTTGGGGCCAGGACATGGGAGTCCCACTCCTGAGTCAGCCCTGAGGCTTTAGGCACTTTCTTTTATTTTTTTTATTTTTATTTTTATTTTTTTTATAATAATCTCTTTCACTATCCATCCTTTTATTTTTTTATTTATTTATTTATTTTATTTTTTGCCTTTTGTCATTTTATGGCCGCACCCGCGGCATGTGGAGGTTCCCAGGCTAGGGGTCTAATCGGAGCTGTAGCCACTGGCCTGCGCCGCAGCCACAGCAAAGCAGGATCCGAGCCGCGTCTGCAACCTACACCACAGCTCACGGCTTAGGCACTTTCTTTTAGATGATTTGAAAGGCGGACAGCTGTAAGAGTAAAAGGGGCATTTGGGCCGTAATCTATTTAGTTACTCAGTTTTTTGGCCACGCCTGTGACGTGTGGATGTTCCCGGCCAGGGGTTGAGTCTCTGCTGTGGCTGCGCCCCGTGCCACAGCTGCGGCAGTGCCAGGTCCTTAGCCACGTGGGAATGTCCTAGGCTATAATTTTTTCCTTTTTTGGCTTCACCTGTGGCACATGGAAGTTTCCGGGCCAAGAATCGAACCTGTGCCACAGGAGCGATCTGAGCCACTGGAGTGACAGTGCCAGATCCTTAACCCGCTGACCCGCAGGGGAGCGCCTCCTCGGCCGTGATTTAAATTGCTTTGTCGTGTTCGTGTTGGTCTTTCTGAGTCTGCTTCCGCTGGAGCAGCTGGGGGCCCTTCCTGTGGGACCTGCGGGGCGGGGACCCCGGACCGGGCTGGGGGTGGGGCGGCAGCAGGGCCCCCCCCACAGCATGGCCGGTGGCTGTCCTCCCAGGCCCTTGCGCACGTTTAATTGTGGCGGCTGTGCCCTCGTAGCACCGCAGCCCCTCAGCACGGTCCGGCGGGGGCAGTGCTGGGGACGCTGGTGGGGCCGCGAGCGGGGGCAGGCGGTGGCCCCTCACCTGGCTGCCGCTCCCAGCTTGTGCCGCACAGGGGGCTCTTTCCTGGCCCGGGGCCCCTCGGCCGGGCTGGAGGCAGAGCACGTGTGCTGAGGACGAGCTCGGGGCCCCAGGGCTTCGCTGAACGTTTCCCAGAAGTGACATTTTCCAGGTAGAGGTTCCAGGCAGAAAATGCCCGTTTAATGTGTAGAGTAGCTTTGGCTGACCTACATCCTGGTTAGAAATACAGTGACAAGCGTTGGTGTGGCAGGGATCGGAGGAACTGCAGCCCGGGCGCGAGCGCTGGAGCTGGTCTTGAGGCCGGTGCCCGAGCGAGCGAGGCGGGGCCTCGGGCCTCTGAGGACCGGTGGTTGGACCGGTGGTTGCGCGCAGGCCGAGGCGGGGGCGGGGTGCCAGGGGAGGCCGCTGCCGCCTGCTGCCCGCTCCCGGTGCGGCCCGGCCCGGCCTCCTGCCCACGGGGCCACAGCCTGTTGGGCGCGTGAGCGCCGTGGCCGTGCAGCGGCCAGTGCTGGTCTTAGGCTGCGTGTGGCTTGTGATCGAAAAGCCTGAGCTTCCACAGGAGCGAAAAACAGAAAATAGCCTGTTTCCAGTGGTAAAGAAATTGTGAATATGGTTTGGATGAAATAACACGTAACCAGTGAAAGTTATGGTTTTAAAAAGAAAATAAATACCGAACTCAATATCAACACAGGTGCCTGGTTTCCTGGTTTTCCTTACAGTTACCAACCAGAGCACGCATGTCATACATGTGCACCCAGGACAGAGGCCGGAGAGCGGAGTGGGGGTTTCTGGGGAACGCCGTTTTCCTCGGCCTCCTCCGCTCGTCTAGGTTCCCTGTCGTGGGCACCGATTTCTGTCCTGAGAAAGACGGTAAAAGTCTTTGAAGAGGAAACCCCAGCGGCTCTCTGGCTGCTGGAACTGCACGTGTCATGGTGGTTGCTTGTGGCACGTTGGCTGGTTCTGGTTTTAGCGCACCCTGAGTGCAGGAGGGGAGATGAGGGGGTGGGCCTGGGGGGCCTGGAGGGTGGCCCGGGGCGTGCGGCTGGACCGGGAGGGGCCCGGGTGCGGGGCTCCGGCCTGCGCTGCTCACCGCCCTCGGAGCGGACCGCTGGGCGGAGAGCCCGAAGGGCCTTGGAAGTGGGGGTTGTGTTGAGCAGGACAAGCCCCGCCTAAGGGCTGGGGGTGTCGCTCGGCCATGGGCCCTCTTCTCGCCCGCTGTTGAAGCCAGGCAGGCGTGTGTGGTGGGGGCTCGGGCGGCCCATCGGGGAAGTGCTGTGGGGTGTGCGCGGGGGCCCGGGGAGCCACTGCCACCTGCCGGCTCCCAGAGCTGCGTGCCGAGCCCCCCCATTACTTTTCCGTGGCCTCGTATTTGGAATGTGTTTGCTACATTTTAAGACAGAGTCGTGTTTCTTTGCCTGTGCGGGAGTAGGAGCTGCAGTTGTCTGTCTGAGGGAGTGGTTATAACCAGAGTGTACGTGGTCCTGAGCTCTGACAATGTTGCCGCATGGCTCTTGATGCTGCGTTGATGTTCTGATTGTCCCCGGCCGTCACGTGCCTGTCCGGCTGCTTTGTGTCGGAATCAGTGCCTGTCCGCGTGGTAGCCAGGGCAGCCGGCCGCAGAGTGGTCCCCAGGGTGGCCCTGCCCGTGGGCATCTCCAGGCTGGAGCAGCCACGTGGCCTCCACGCGCTGTGGCAGCTGTCACGTTTCTCGCTTACCCATGTAAATGCCCACTCCAGCCTCTTTTAATGCCGCAGAGAGGCTATGTCACTGCAAGGGCCATGCCGTCACTGCTGCTAGAAACCTTTGCTTCTGTCCCCAGCTGTCCCTCTCGCGTGGACACGTCACACAGCCCAGTGTCCAAGAGATCCCTGTCGCTTCGCTGACATGTTAACCACATTGCTTTTTGTGACTATTTACTATTTAAATATTTCTTTCAATTTCCATAGATGTCTTTTTTTCAGTGGAAAAGCATTTGATAATCAGTGTTTGACACTGGGGTTCCCAGCCTGGGACCTGGGGGCTTGGCTGCCCTGCTCCTGGCCAGCTGGCACCCCTGCAGGAAGGGGCCTGTGTGGGCTGCAGAGTGAGTGCTGGGTGTTCCCTGAGTCCCCTCTTTGGGGGCCCCGGATAAGCGTGGCCCAGCGTGGTGGCCCTTCGAGCTGCCTCCTTGCCCACCAAGCCTTCTGAGCACTGTGCCCACTTGTTAGGGCGTGGTCATCACTTCAGCCCTGAGCCTTCCAGGCCTTTCTCCCTTATGTGCTTTAGCCCTCGGATTTTGGAGGTTTCAAAAGAGTGAGTTTTTTGCTTTTCTTTTTTTTTTTTTTGGTGAATTTCAGTCGCGCTTATTGTAAAAGGCATGTTTGGGAGGGAGGCTCACATAGCGGCCTAAACGCGGTTCTTGGGGATCAAGCGCCGCGGGTGTGGACCTGGGGAGCGGCTCTCACTTCTGGTGCTGTGTTGGTGCTGCAGGAGCACCCGGGACTTGCAGGTCGGTGGTTCAGGAGGGAGCCTCACATCACGAGCGAAGGCTGGCCGTGGTCCTCGGGCTCGAGGGCCCATTGGCAGCTCCCTGTGGGAGAACGCAAGGTGCCCTGCGGCGGGCTCCCTGGGCGACACCCCTGGCAGCTGCTTGCTTGGTCCTTTAGTGGGTGTCGGGTCCCGCCGAGGCCTCTCTCCGTCGTCACCTCTGTCCCAGGAAGTTAAGTGTGAAAGTGTGTTATTGTTGCTGATGGGGTCTGGGAGGTAATGGTCGCCGGTGTTTGAAGCCAAAATTAACGGCAGACCTGACCACTAGGACTTGATTTCCAGCAGTTGAGCTGAAGCCCCATGAGGTGTTGGTGGTCTTCGGGGGTCTCTGTGTCTGTGAGGGGTCATTCCGGGTCACCGTCGGCCCGGCCCTGCCCCCGCCCACGAGGAGGCTGTTCCCAGAGGGGTGCTGCGGGCTTCAGGGCTCAGGCGTGAGGGCTGCGGGGAGCCCTGTCTTCTGGGGCCCAAGCCGGCCCAGCCTGCCTGGACGGCAGAGAGGCCAGACTGCCTCCTTCCGTGGGGGTGAGGGCGGGGCGACCTGCCCCAGGGCAGTGCTCCAGCCACGACCTCTCACCAGACACTGCTGCCCTGTGAACCTGGCTGTTCCTGGTAGCCTGTGTGGGGGGAGTGTGTGGCCGTGGGGACACTCAGGCCCTAGGCGTCTCTGCCCACCTGTAGGGGCGCGGGTGGCTGTGGGCAGGGGTGTGGCTGGCCCGTTTGTGAACGGGAGGCTTGGCCACTGTTCGATATCCGTGACCAAGTCTTGCGCTTTGCGTCCTCTGCGCCGCCTTAGAGCTGGGTGACCCTGGCCGCGTCCTCCTCCCGAGCTGTTGGGCCCCCCGTAGAATCGGGCCTTTGGGGGCCGCCTCCTGACGCCCCCTCTTCCCCAGGTATGGTCCTCGTGCGAAGCGAGAACGGGCAGCTGCTGATGATCCCTCAGCAGGCCTTGGCCCAGATGCAGGCGCAGGCCCACGCCCAGGCCCAGCCCCAGACCAGCATGGCGCCCCGGCCGGCCACCCCCACCAGTGCCCCCCCTGTGCAGATCTCCGCCGTACAGGTGAGTGTGCGCGGCCGCGGGCCCGCTGCCCCTTCTGTGCTGGGACTCAGCCCCCTGGGCCTCGGCTTCCCTTCTGCAAAGGGCAGATCCCGCCGATGCCGCTCGCAGGGCCGTTAGAGGGCCCGGTTAAGACACTTCGTGCAGGAGAGTGGATCAAGTGAACACTGAGTGAGCGTGGCTGTTATTGTCGGGGAGGCCCGAGAGCTTCACAGGATTATGTTAACCCCCCGCAAGGGACTGAAGCCTGTAGCGCTCCTGCCCCGCTGCCAGGCTGTGGTGGCGCCAGGCCGTGGGGGAGGGTCGCGATGCCTGCCGCCCGGTGCCCGACTCGGCCCTTCCCCAGCGCCCGCCCTTAATTTCCGTCGGGGCGGCACCAGCGCAATGCCCGCTTCCGCCCCGCCTCCTGCGGCCCGCCTGGCTGGCTGCTTAGTGACGGGTGTGGGTCGGGACGCTCTGGGAGACCTCGGGGACCGCGGCTGCGCCCCTCTGGGGTGGCCCCCGGGCTGTGGGTGCTCGGGGCTCTCAGAGCGCCCTCCTCTGCGGGACACCCGAAGAGCCCAGAGCTGGTTTCGGGGCCCAGGGAGGCCCTCGCGGTTTCAGTTTCACGGCCACTGTGCATGTCCCCGTCGGGTCTGCAGTGTTTCTGCTCTGGCGCCAACGTCAGTGTCCCCCCCGCCAGGGTTACGGTGACCGTGGGCCCCTGGACCGGCCTCTCCTCTCCTTCCTTTCCTGCAGCACCGTGACCACCCTGTAGACCCAGGGCACGTGGCCCCACTTACTGCCTTTGCCACTTTCTCGTGCTTGTGACCAGGGGTCCAGGAAATCCCCGCCGGCACTGCTTTCTCAGATACATGCATTCCTTAGAGGCCACACGTGGACTTTGTTAGCAGAGCCCGGCGGTGTTTTGGGGCCGCGTGTGACGGCTTCGATGGTCCGCTTTATTTGTCGAGAGGAGCCGGAGTGAAGACGGCGGCGCCTGGGGGGCGGCCGGGGCCCCGGGAGTGCCGGTCGCTTCTCCGCCCCCGCCAGGCCGCCGCGCCTTGTTTTCCAGGCACCCGGGACCCCCATCCTCGCACGGCAGGTGACCCCCACGACCATAATCAAGCAGGTGTCTCAGGCCCAGACGACGGTACAGCCCGCCACGGCGCTGCAGCGCTCGCCCGGAGTTCAGGTGAGGCTGCGTCGCTGCCGCTCTGCGGTGCCGGACACCGCGCTCCGGGGGTGGCCAGGGGCTCCTCTGTCTGAGGCCCGCGTCCCTCTCTGACGACCGGCACAGGGTGGGTCAGAGCTGCTTTTCTTGAAGCCACACAGAGCGTCCCACCAGCAGCGCTCTGAAAAGCTTCCCGTTGTGCTGGAAGTACAGTTAAAGGTGCCACGTTGTTTGCGTTGGTGCAGCGTCCCCAAGCAGGAAAGAGCGCAGCGCGGGTGGAGTGTGTGCCTGTGAGCGTCTTCGCTCCTCGCCCTGGGGGACAGCGGCCTCGCTGGGCTTCCCTGTTTGCAGCCTGGCTGTTAGTGTGCGTCGTTCTCGCCACACCCCTCACCGCTGGGCGTGGACGCTGGGGCGTGAGTTCTGCACGGCGTTCCGGGTCGCAGCAGCTCGGCCTTGGAGCTGCCGGCCTGCAGCTGCATCCTTTGCCGGCTGTGAAGCTGGTTCCAGAACTGTCCACCACCAGCCCTTGAGGGGGGTCACTGTTTGCCGGTCCTTTCTGTGGTTTGTGAGCTGTGGATGCCAGCCTCTCCCAGTGGGCTTGCTTTCTCCCCCCTTCCCGCCCCTCCCCTTTTTGGGGCTGCACTCTCAGCATACGGAATTCCCAGGCTGGAGTCGAATAGGAGCCTACACCATGGATGCAGCAGTTCGGGGTCCGAGCTGTGTCTGCGACCTATACCGCAGCTCTTGGCAACGCCGGATCCTTAACCCACTGAGCGAGGCCAGGGATCGAACCTACGTCCTCATGGGTACCAGTCAGATTCGTTTCCACTGCGCCACAGTGGGAACTCTTCCTCCTGGTGGGTTTTGACGGCAGCGAGGGGATGGGGCCCAGGGCCGAGGCTGGTCCTTCTGGCTCGGGGTGGGCGGCCCCAGGTGGCCAGGTTGGAGCAGCTGGAGGCCGAGTGGCTCATGGCCACGCCAGTGTTTTCTGTCCTCTGGGAGGGCCGGGAAGCTCACGGCCAGGTTCCGCGTCCCCGTGGGGAAGGAGAAGTTTGTGAGGACGGGAGTCATCGGGAGGCCTCTGTCTTCAGCGGACCAGTAGGCGCTAACGTGGGGGGTCACCCCAGGGACGGCAGTGCCCTGGTTGTCGCTGGGGGCCCAGAAGCAGCACGTCCGGGCCCTGCTTCCTGCCTGACATCTTCAGGCTGTTGGTCGGGTCTCTTAATCTTCCTCCTTGGAAGTTTGTTGTTTGACTGACGGCAGCAGCGCAGGCCTGGATTTCCCCCGGCGGCGCAGCGAGTTAAGGATGCAGCCTCGTCAGGACCGTGGCGCAGGGTCTGTCCCTGGCCTGGGAATTCCTGCACGTGTGCAGGCTCGGCCAGAAACAGCAACAAAAACGAAGTAGTGCCGCCGTACCGATAGCAGTAAAGTTGGGAGGTGGTGCGGAAGCCGCCCCTCCGGCTCACACCTGTCTGGTGAGGCCAGCGTCCACGGCCGGAGGTCGCTGTGGGAAGCCGTTCTTGGGGACCTCTGGGGACAGTGCAGATTTCAGCTGCTTGCCCATCAGTGAGCGGCCAGGGCGCCGGGATCCGTTTGCTTAGAAGGCGTTACACTGCCCTCTACCTTCAGGAAGCGGGTAGCGTTTACAAAATTGGAGAAGCCTGGATTTTTAAGTTGGAAAAGTTGGTGATGAAAAAAACCCGGTATATATTTGCATCATGATGGTTCACGTAGAATAGAAAGCTCAGGTGTTTGACCGAGGCCAGCGGTTTGAGCTGCTTGAGTTGTCGGATGTCCAGCTGTTCGTTTGCTTAAACACATTCATTTAGCCAAGTGGCCTCTGCCCCCCAGCACCCGCTGCGTCGGGTCCCCGTCTGCTCTGAAGCCCCTCCAGGGTGGTTCTGATGGGACTGGCGTACGGAGGGCACAGAGAGGTTGGTGTGGCAGTGGAGGGGGAGCCAGGGGCCCGAGGATCCTGGCGCCACCCCTGTGGGGGTGGGGGTTGCTGTGTGTGTGAGAGAGAGAGAGTGTCCTGGCTTTCTTGTCACCAGCCTCCCTGCACAAGCCGATGGTGGGCTTTCCAGTTAGTTTCTGTTTTGTTCTTTAGTTTCTGAAATGGGATTTGGTTTGGTTATTCAGAGATTGTACCGGTCACCGTGTGGCTTTTAGCGCTGACTTGTGACAGCCAGGTTCTCTCCAGAAGTCGGCTTCACGTCTGTCGGTTTTGCTGCGGGTGCAGAGTGTCGCCACCTGGGCTCAGGGCGGCCTGGGGCGCGCGGGCTGGCGCGGTTCCTCGTGGGTGTGTGTCTGCGCCCTGCCTGCTGCGGGGCTCCCGGGGGCCGTCTCCCCGGAGCCTCTCTTGACCTTGAGTTCTGGATTCTTACAGCCTCAGCTTGTTCTGGGCGGCACCGCCCAGACGGCGTCACTGGGGACGGCGACAGCTGTTCAAACAGGGACACCTCAGCGCGCGGTCCCAGGGGCCGCCACCACCTCCACGGCTGCCACGGTGAGTGCCGCCCCCGGCAGCCCGGCCCCTCCTGATGGTGGCATCTGCTTTTCCGCCAAGGCCTCGGGGCCGCGTGTCTTGCCTGGGCTGCCCCGGAGCGCCCATCAGCCTGGGGAGCCGCGGCCCCGGCCTGAGAAGGTGTTGGGGGCTCCCTGGCTCCGTGCCAGGACGGGCCGAGCGCCTTGGCCCTCGCAGGGCGACGGGAGGGCGATGGGAGGGCCCGCCGCCTCGCAGGAGGGTCTGCAGGTAGGGCCGGAGCGCACTGGCAGCCCCGGCGGGTGGGCTGAACCGGAGCTGCGGCCACGGCAGCCCTTGCGTCACATCCCCCGGCGGCTCTCCTGCGAGTCTCAGGCCAGCGGGCCGCGCTGTGCCCATTCCTCAGCGAAGCGCTTCCCTTCGGCCGTGACTCGGCTCCTCCCTCGCGCCCTGAGGCACCGGCTTTGCTGTGTGATCTGCAGCAGCCCCGGCAGCCCCTCGCGGGGCACCTTCTTTTGCGTTTCGTGGTCGCTAGCTCCGGTTCCCGGTTCCCGGTTCCCGGTTCCCGGAGCGGAGGCGGCCGGGTGTTCCCATGGCTCACGTCCTGGGTTATACCCCCACCAGCAGGCCGTGACAGTCCCTGCGTTTTAGAGGAGAAATACATTTCTTACACGGAGAGTGTGTCTCAGCTCAGCTGAAAGCTCTGAAAAAAACTGCCTTTTAAGAGTCTTTCACTTTTTTTTTATTCGTATCCAGGAAACTATGGAAAACGTGAAGAAATGTAAAAATTTTTTATCTACGTTAATAAAACTGGCTTCATCCGGTAAACAGTCTACAGAGACCGCCGCTAACGTGAAAGAGCTGGTGCAGAGTCTGCTGGTAAGAGGGCTTCATGCTGACCTCTGCCCCAGAGCGCTGTGCTTGACCGTGGAGGAAGGGTCTGGGCCGCTGGGGCCCCTCAGGAGAGCTGGGGGCTGTTTCTAGAATCTCCTTTTCCATGGCAGTTGCTCGCCACGTGTGCTCACGGGAGCGATTTAAACTCACCGGACGGAGCGGCTGCAAGGCTTCTCTCTGCCCTGCCTGCCTGACTGTCTTTATCGGGGGTGTTAAGCTAACTCGGAGGGACGAGCCCCCCAGGTCACCTCCAGCCTTCCCTGGTCATCAGTTCTTACCCGACTTGCCATCCCCCCCCCCCCCCAACCCCACAGAGATTTCATCACGGATCCCTGGACATAAGCTGCAAGCGCAGGATTCCTGTAGCTCCTGGGCTGCCGGAGGCTGGGTCCTCTTTGGGCTGGGGGCTACGGTCAGGACTCGGGCCCTCCCACGGCGGCCTTTGACCTGAGGGCCCCACCTTCCTGCTCTTTTTCTTTCCTTTCGGCTTCCTGTTGAAACCTGGTGGTCTGACAACAGGCTCTTGGGCGTTTTCTGTCCTGTTGCTAGATTTGCTGGCTCGGACCCTTCGCCCCCGGCCTCCTGGGCCGAGTGCTGGGCGGGAGCAGAGCCGCTCGGGGCTGGCTCTGTGCTGTCTGAGACAGAGTCGTGCTTTCACAAGGAAAACTGATGGCTTCGGACACTGCGTAAATCTTTTCAGGAAACTCTGAAAAATTAGCTCACCTCCTGCAAGGAACAAGAGCTGCCAACTTTTTGTTTTAATTGTTATGATTTCATTTTCAAATGAAAATTTCTAAATAAATGCTGGTTCCTTTCTTCCCACGGCCCCCTGTCTGTGGCCCCCTCCCTGCTGCTGAAAGAATTGGTTTGTCTCTGGGAGTTCCCATCATGGCTCAGCAGTAATGAACCCGACTAGTATCCATGAGGATGTGGGTTCGATCCCTGGCCTCTCGCAGTGGGTCAAGAATCTGGCGTTTCTGTGAGCTGCGGTGTAGGTCACAGACATGGCTTGGATCTGGCATTGCTGTGGCCGTGGTCTGGGGCGGTAGCTACAGCTCCCATTTGACCCCTAGCCTGGGCGCCTCCATTTGCTGCAGGCGCGGCCCTAAAAAGCAGGAAAATAAAAAGCATTGGCTTGTGCTGCCATC
The DNA here is from genome assembly GCA_004024745.2 of Catagonus wagneri. Classification (NCBI taxonomy): domain Eukaryota; kingdom Metazoa; phylum Chordata; class Mammalia; order Artiodactyla; family Tayassuidae; genus Catagonus; species Catagonus wagneri. The sequence goes on from PVHT020000031.1 coordinate 200,150, forward strand.
TCTGCTCCTGGACGAGTCCAGCTCTGGCCCCTGTGCTGCGCCCTTGTCAGGGCCTTGGGACCCCTGTCCCGCCCCCTCCTGTGACCCCTTTGTAGCCCGGGCTGCTCCTTCCTTGAATTGGGCCTAGTCGGCACCCGGCGTGGCTGCTGGTGACGGTGACCCCCATGAGCGGGCGCAGGGGGGCAGAGCTTTTCTTGGAGGACTCCGGGCGTCCGGACCTGGCTGGAATGGTGCTCCCTCTCCAGGGCGTCCCGTCCCTGCCCACCTCCCATCCTCCTGACCCCTTGAACCTGGCGCACTTCCGTGTCCAGGACAGACGGTGTCCGCTATGGTCAAGGCGCCCAGCTGCTTGTGGCTCGGGGCTCCCCCGGGGGCCTGAGGTCTCCGCACGGGTGTTGCTCTCCCTGTCGGGGTGTCCCGGGCCCTCGCTGCTCTGTGGCTGCAGTTCTGGCTTTGCTGGCGAGCTTACTTTTAGGCTAGTCCTCATCCTGGCAAAAGGCCCACGTGCATTTGCGGCAGGTGGGTGCTGGCAGATGACAAGGGGAGCCGGGAGCGCCGGCTGGAGCCGTCAGTCCACACCCGGGCGACCGTGTGGGCTGAACCCCCAGCGCCCTGCGCGCGCTCCGTCCAGGGCACGGCCTGGCGGGAGGAACAGCGAAGAAGGAGACCAGAGAACCGCTGAGCAGAGAGATGCGTGTGGACTCGCACTCGTGGAGGAATTTCAACGTGAATTTTATTTTTAAGGACGGAAAAATCGAGGCGGAGGACTTCACTAGCAGGCTGTACCGGGAACTCAATTCTTCACCTCAGCCTTACCTTGTGCCTTTCCTGAAGGTAGCTGGCGGCCCCGCGAGCCTGAGCCTGGGGTGGGGTGGGGAGCTGTCCCCGGCTTGCGCCGCCGTCACTGTCACGGTGTTTGCAAGTACGAAGCACCCGAGACAGATGCTCAGTTGTCTTTACGAGGGTTTTCTGTAAGCGAGACCCCGCCCCTGCCGCCACTCTGGTGTCACACTGGGCGCCCGGGCCGCAGGGATGAGGGTGTCACTGAGACAGCCCCTGCTGCCATGACCGCTTAACCACGTCTCAGAAATGTGGCTGCCTGTTCTTTAAGCAGGTGGCGGCCAGTCCGCCTACGGACAACAATCCGCCTGCGGACAACACTGCGGGGCGCGAGCGGCCGGCGGGGCGTCGAGCCCGCCGTCTGAGGGATGCCTGTTTCTGTTGTGCCTCTCTCCGCCCAGAGGAGCTTGCCTGCCTTGAGACAGCTGACCCCCGACTCCGCCGCCTTCATCCAGCAGAGCCAGCAGCAGCAGCCGCCGCCGGCCTCGCAGGCCACCACCGCGCTCACGGCCGTGGTGCTCAGCGGCTCGGTCCAGCGCACCGCCGGGAAGACGGCGGCCACGGTGACCAGCGCCCTCCAGCCCCCTGTCATCAGCCTCACGCAGCCCACACAGGTTGGCGTCGGCAAGCAGGGGCAGCCCACACCACTGGTATGAAGGCGAGAGCGTACCCGCCGCCCTGCGCGCCCGCCCGCCCACCCACCTCGTGCATAAATTGGCTGCGGCTCCGAGAGGCCTGCTGGGGAGGCTGGGGTGTCACCTAAATACTGGTGGCGGCTGGGGGCGAGGCGTGTCCTTTATGTCTCAGGAGACGGAACGCGCCTCCTGGCTTTTACACTGCACGGCCGCAGCCCATGTCTTTGGGGCGTCCGGGTTAGGGGAGCCCTGTGCTGTAGGGGACCTTCCAGCTGGACCTTGTCTTTGGTGAGGAGCAGCGGCTGGTACGAGAGCAGACGAGCGCTGTCGGGCACCTCAGGCGGGGCACGGTGGCTCTGCGGCCACGCTGGGGGGACTGCAGGCTCCATGCAGCTCGTTAGTCTGTGACTCTGCCCTGGGAAGAGGGATGTGTGAAAGGCAGTTGCTTTTATACTTTTATTTCAGGAGGGTTTTGTTCCTATACAGACAGTTAAAAAAGTAAAGCCAGGGAGTTCCCGTCGTGGCGCAGCGGAAATGAATCCAACCAGGAACATGAGGATGCAGGTTCGATCCCAGGCCTTGCTCAGTGGGTTAAGGATCCAGCGTTGCCGTGAGCTGTGGTGCAGGTCGCAGACGCGGCTCGGATCCCGTGTTGCTGTGGCTGTGGCGTAGGCTGGCAGGTGTGGCTCCGCTTAGACCCCTAGCCTGGGAGCTGCCACATGCCGCGCGTGCGGCCTTAAAAAGACAAAAGCCAAAAAAGAAAAAGCCAGGCAGGTCCTCGTGTGGCTCTTGCAGGCCGAGGAGTGTTCACGGTAGTCGCAGCTCCGTGAGGGCCCGGTGGGTGACCGGAGTCGGGCTGTTCGCCCGCCTGCTCAGGTCAGGGGCTGCCTGTGCTTCTGCCCGGTTGGTGGCGAGGGGGACCCACTGCACGGGGCGGGGGCTGCACGGGCCACGGCCGGAGCCGCCTGTGTGCGGCAGGTGTGGGGCTGCTGTACCGGCAGCGCAGAAGGGTACGCTGTGTGGAAGGCAACTTGCCGGGGGCCACTTGTCCCGCGGCACCAGGGCCTCTGCCGCCTCTGCTTCCTGCTCTGCACGCAGCGGCAGCAGGGCGCGGTTGGGCCCACCGCTCCTGAACCACCGCCCTTAGCCCGTGTGGTAGGGACAGTGTGCCCCTCCGAGACGGTGCTGTGACGCGGGCCCAGGTCACCTGTGCTGGTACTGGGGAGAGGCTGCCTGCTCCCACCACTTCTTTTTTTTCTTTTCTTTTTGTCTTTTGTCATTTTTTAGGGCTGCACCCAGGGCATATGGAGGTCTAATCGGAGCTACAGCTGCGGGCCTATGCCACAGGCACAGCAACGCGGGATCCGAGCCGCATCTGTTGCCACAGCTCACGGCAACGTCAGAGCCTTAATCCACTGAGTGGGGCCAGGAATCGAACCCGCACCCTCATGGTTCCTAGTCGGATTCGTTAACCGCTGCGCCACGACGGGAACTCCTCCCGCCGCTTCTGACTCGGCGAGGGCCGACCCCCAGGCTCTGACCTAAGGGCCCACGAGCGGCTTCTGAGCGGCAGGTCTGCCCTCAGGGCTCTTGGTGGTGCCGCCACGGGGCCTGTCCCATCCGCCTCGTCCTTCCAGACCAGGGTCCCCTGTGGGGAACAGCCAGCGGCCCGGGAGGGCTGTGCCGACGCGCACTTGGCCTCTCCCTCAGGTGATCCAGCAGCCACCCAAGCCTGGCGCGCTGATCCGGCCCCCGCAGGTGACACTGACGCAGACGCCCATGGTGGCCCTGAGGCAGCCCCACAGCCGCATCGTGCTCACCGCGCCCCAGCAGATCCAGCTCAACCAGCTGCAGCCAGGTGAGCCCCGCTCCCCGTGCTCCCCCTGGGGCCGCGTGCACGTGGCGTGAAACAGCGTTTCGGTTTCTGGCCGGGGTGGAGCTCAGCGGTGCTCGTTAGGCTCGCGGCGTGCACGGCCGTCACCCGTCCGCGCGGGTCTGGGGCTGAGTTCTTCAGCGGCGGCTGTTCCTGAGCTTGGGTGCGGTGCAGGCGGGTGATGCCCAGGAGCCGCTGTGCTTTTCCGCTCGGCTTGGGTTGGTCGCCGTCGGCAGAGGCTCCACCGCAGCGGGTTGGGCCGGCGGCTCTTCCCTCGGTCCGTCCGGCACCAGAGCGAGCGGCCCCGTCCTGGGGGCGTGGCGTGGCGTCTCCGTGTCCCTGCGCAGTGGCACAGCCTGTCTCTTGTTTTGCAGTCCCCGTGGTGAAACCTGCTGTGTTACCTGGAACCAAAGCTCTTCCTACCGTCTCGGCTCAGGCGGCTGCCGCGCAGAAAAATAAACTCAAGGAGCCCGGGGGCGGCTCGTTTCGGTGAGGACTGGGGCTGCACTGCCCCCCTGCCCGCCAGCCCCGCCTCGCCCGCTGCCGCTGGGCCTGGAGACGTGTGCCTTCCAGCCCGGTTCTGACCTTGCCGTGTCTCCCCAGCACATAGCGGCGAAGTGTGCTGCAGACGCGGGGCGGGCGAGCACACTGCCGGCGTTCTGTGTAGAAAAGAGTACCTGCCCTCCTCCTCCCAGAGGCCTCGGCCCCAAAGCTGTCCGGGAGCAGGAGCAGGGCTGGTGTGGGCAGTGCGGGCATGCGGCCTGGCCTGAGCCAGGGTCGGCGTCCGAGCAGGGCGGGGAGGCGGTCCCTGGCGCTGCCCCACCCGGGGTTGCGGCTGGCTGGGGGGAGGACGTCCAGGAGGTGGGGGGGCGGAGGTGGAGATGGGAGCCCTGCAGGTCACGAGTCAGGGAGCCGGGGCTCCGGGCAGCCCTGGTCTCCTCCTGGCAGGCGAGGGACCTCGGTGTGCAGGGAGGCGGTGGGGGACTGGGGACTGTGCGTGCCCGCGTGCACATCTGCAGGGGCTGCAGGGGGGCGCTGCTCGCTTCCCACTGAAGGGGCCGGGCGGACAGTGACAGGTGCCTGTGCAGCTGCCGATGCAGGGCCAGGGTCAGGAGGTGCAGGACACGTTGGTGCTTACTGTCCAGTCAGAAGCCAGTGCCCAGGGGTGTGGGTATGGGTCAGAATACGCTTCTCGCTGGCCGTATCTGCAGTGCTCGATTGTACCAGCCGGATGAGACGGGAAACGAGCTGCTGGAATGAGTGAACGGCTGGTTTAGGGCGAGCGGCCTTTGTCGGTCTCAGAGCGCCTCCCGCCAGGTCCTCGTAGCTGCGTGGGGAGGGGGCGCCCTGATGGCGGCAGCGGGAAGCCGGGCCGGGACCCCCAGAGCCGGGACCCCCGCTAAAGATGCGTCGCCTGCGTCTCGGCTCCAGGGCCGCGGGGCAGGGAAAGCGAGGCTGCGCTGCAGAAGGCGGGGCCGTGACCTTCCAGGTGTCGTGGGCACGCGGGTCAGGGAGGGGCTGCAGAGACGCCCCAGCCACATGCGGCTCGTGATCCTGAACAGGACCCTTTGCTGTGGGAGACGCGGGGGGGACAGCCAGCCCAACCCGGTGTGAGCGCGGCTGCTGGCCGTGGCCGTGGTGGGGGGCCTGTAGGGGCCGCCCTTGTCCGCAGGGACGCGCATGCAGTGTGCCGGGGGGTGGGCGTCGTGTGGGCCGCTCCCCTCGAGATTCAGGGAAGTTGCCGTTGTGGTGTTCTTCCAGCTTTGCTCTAACTGTGATTGTGGGATTTTTTTGTTTGTTTTTTAGGGCCACACCCATAGCATATGGAGGTTCCCAGGCTAGGGGTCAAATCGGAGCTACAGCTGCCGGCCTACAGCGTAGCTCATGGTGACGCTGGATCCTTAACCCACTGAGCAAGGCCAGGGATCAAACCTGCAACCTCATGGTTCCTGGTCAGATTCGTTTCTGCCGCCCCACGACGGGAGCTCCAGCTGTGACTGTTTTAAAGACAACTCGCCGCTGTGGGATCACGGGGCTGACCCCGCGAAGCAGTGAGCAGCCTGGTCGAGTGCTGCGGTCTCTGGGTCGTCGGCCGATGTCTGCGTGCCGTCACCTGTTCTCCTTTGCCTCCGGTGGGGCTCCCTGTGAAAGCTCAGCTCACTTTCAGGAGGCTGCTTTCCCGCGCAGGTGGCTGGGCGGTGCTGCAGGGAGCTGGCAGACACACGCCTAGAGGCAGCAGCGCCCAGCGTCAGGGCCCCCTCGGCAGTCCCCCTCGGCGGTCCCCTTGGCACAGCGTCATCTTTTTTCTCTTCTGAAGGGATGACGATGACATCAATGATGTGGCGTCGATGGCCGGAGTAAACCTGTCGGAAGAAAGTGCCAGAATATTAGCCACGAACTCTGAGTTGGTGGGCACGCTGACACGGTCCTGCAAAGACGAGACCTTCCTCCTCCCAGCGCCTTTGCAGAGACGGATATTAGAGATAGGTGCGCTCGCGTCTCGGGCCGGGCCTCGGACTGCTGCTTTCCACGTGCGCCCGGGCTGGGGGGGCACGCTCGGGTCCCTTGTCACCTGTTTCCCCTGGGTTGTGCTTTCCACGTGAGCACGTCTTCAGGTGCTGGAGGCGGGGAGGAGCCCCGCTTCGTGCAGGGCTGCCTGTGGGCTGCAGGTGGGAGACGCACGGGGAGGGAAGAGAGGCACCTTGCGGGTGGTAAGACGTGCCGTCCCCCAGGTAAAAAGCACGGCATCACGGAGTTGCACCCCGACGTGGTGGGCTACGTGTCGCATGCCACGCAGCAGCGGTTGCAGAGCCTCGTGGAGAAAATATCGGAAACGGCTCAGCAGAAGAACTTTTCTTATAAGGTAATGTGTTGCCTCCTGACGAGGTCGCCTGCTGCCCACCCCCGGACTGGTGCTCCGGGCGGGCACGGGCGGGGCGGGTGCTGAACCGCTCTCAGTCTTCTCAGTAGTAGATTCTGGGGAGAGTCCACTTCTTCTTCTTTTTTTTTTGTCTTTTTGCCTTTTTTTATGTAGAGCCGCACCCGCGGCACATGGAGGTTCCCAGGCTAGGGGTCTAACAGGAGCTGTAGCCACCAGCCTTTGCCACAGCAACACGGGATCCGAGCCATGTCTGCAACTTACACCACAGCTCATGGCAACGCTGGATCCTTAACCCACTGAGCGAGGCCAGGGATCGAACCCGCAACCTCATGGTTCTTAGTCGGATTCGTTTACCATGAGCCATGAAGGCAACTCCGAGAGTCCACTTCTTTAACCCCATGGAGCTTGGGTGCTGTCCGGCCGGTGGGGGTGGGGGGTCGGGCCTGCGGGGGGTACGCTGCAGAGTCCTCCGCCCGTGTCCGCCCCGGGCCCCCGGCTCGCGAGGCTGCAGGCGAAGCTGCGGGCCAGGGGCTTCGGCCACTCGTGCCCCCGCAGGCTCTGCTCTGTGGAGGGTCGCCCGCACCAAAGCCCTGGCCTCTCGAGGAGAATCTGCCTACTCTCCCGTCCTTCTCCTGTTCTGGGGGGCGCCATGGGGCTGGCAGCAGCTGCAGAGCAGCATTTAAAACAAAAGCTTGTAGCTGTTTTGCTTTCAATTAAAAAAAAGAAATAGTCTTGGCTGTGCTCGTGTCACGTCCCAGGCCAGGGGTCAGACCCAGGCCACAGCAGTAACCACAGCCACTGGATCCTTAACTCACTGGGTCACAGGGGAACTCCCTAAAATGTTCATGTTACTGTAAACCATTTTAAATATTCCTTAAAAACCAAATAGTACCAAAGCATGTGAAATGGACACTTCCCCGGGAGCCTCTCAGTGGTCTACCTGAGCGCATCTGTGAGTGTCTGGAGCCTGTCAGAGGCAGGGCGCGCGGGGCTGGGTCTGGCACCAGTGTGGAAACTGGACCGTGGGGGCGCAGGCCGTGCTGCTGCATCTCCAAGCTCCCAAGAGGTGTTTTTCCTTTTGTAGGACGATGACAGATACGAGCAGGCAAGTGACGTCCGGGCTCAGCTCAAGTTTTTTGAGCAGCTTGATCAGATTGAAAAGCAGCGAAAAGATGAACAGGAGAGGGAGATCTTAATGCGGGCGGCAAAGGCAAGTGCTTGCGCTCCCCTCGGCCGCGCTGCTGTCCCCTCCGTCTGCTGGCACCACGGGCCAGCCTGGGTTCTGGAGCCCGAGCGGCTGTGTGGCTGGCCTGGCTGGTGTGGTGTTTGCTGTCATCTCTTTACGCATATTTACAAACCCACCGGGCGGAGGGCGGAGCCGGGGTAGGAAGCCAGTCACTCAGCCCTGACTGAGCCTGGGGTCCCCACCCGTTGTCCTCACGTCACATCAAGTCCGATTCCAAAGGCCACATCCTGGTTCTTTTATTGATTTTCATAAGAATGATGTTTGCTTGTTTTTCATGGTGATACGTTTCATCTGTGGCTGTTAAAGTTTAAGGAATTTAATGTGCGTTCTGCCACGTGACATGGAGGTGGCTGTATCATGAATGCAGTGACATGTTTGTCAGACAGCAAACATTTAAGCCGTAATTTATTTTCCTTTTTTACCTGTTTGAAAATAGTCTCGATCCAGACAAGAAGATCCAGAACAGCTACGGTTGAAACAGAAGGCGAAGGAGGTCAGTAAGCCCTTAATTCAGGGGTTCGCACACTTGAGAACGCGCTCGCATTTAACCTCGGTGCCTTCGCAGCAGAGAAGGGCTGGGAAGCGACACTTCACAGGGGGCTGCATGCAGCAGTTGCGAACCTTTGCAGAGGTGTCTGTGCTGCTTTGTTGCAGACATCATGGTAGTGCCCCTGTGGTACATCTGGTTGCTGTACTTTCAAAATTCCCTCACATTTTTGGGTATTTTAAGATGAGCATCTATTGCAAAAATTTCCTTTTAAAAAGTTCTTTGGCCGCACTTGTGGCATTCAGAAATTTCAGGGCCAGGAGTCAGACCACCTGTGTCACAGCAGTGACAACACTGGAGCCTTAATCTGCTGAGCGAGCCACACGGGAACTCCGTGGTGAGAGTTTATCGCTTTGCTGTTATTCTCCCCCGCCCGCCGTCCCATCCTTTTCTGTAATGGCTGCACCTCAGGCGCGTGGCAGTTCCTGGCCAGGGACTGAGTTCGAGCCACAGCCTCGACCTTTACTGCGGTTGTTGCCATGCTGGGTCCTTTAACCTAGTGCGCAGGGCCGGGGGCCAAAGCCGGGCCTCCGTGGGGACCCAAGGCACTGCAGTCAGCTTCTTAACCCTCTGCACCACAGCAGGAACTCCAGTTACTCTGCTGGTTTTCTGATTGTAAGATAAACTTGCTGTTAAAAACTAAAGAGAATTGAACTTAGAAATACTTGGGAAACCCTCTGGTGTCAGTGTATGATTTTTATAGAAAGAAAAAAAACCCTTGCACAAGATGACAGTCGTTTCTTTTTCAAAACAAAGATGCAGCAACAAGAACTGGCACAGATGAGGCAGCGAGATGCCAACCTCACAGCCCTGGCCGCCATCGGGCCCAGGAAAAAGAGGAAGGTGGACTCTCCGGGACCGGGATCCGGAGCAGAGGTACCACGGCTCGGGACGGGCTGGACGGGCCTCGGGCACCGGCCGCCCCCTGCCGGGCGCCACGCCCACAGCCCCGGGCTCCTCCCCGTTGCTTACGTCTCACGTCCCGGAGCACTTGTTTTACACTCGATACCTTATATTCAGATCAGCCTGTTTGTGGATGTCACATGAGCTCAGAGTTCTTTGCATAAGGACGTTTGATGACCGCAGCTTAATATGATGCGGTTTAGGCGCACTTTGGAGCGAATGTGGGGAACTGACTGACCCGGAGCGGCCTTCCCGGCCGACGCCCTTCCTGCAAGGCGGGGGGCGCTCCTGGCCTTGCCGAAGGCTTACCCGTTTGTTCGTCCATGTTTTATTAGTTTTCTCTTTTGTTTGCTGTTATCTCTTTATACATATTTACAAACCCAGCTCTAAAGTATTGTTATTTTGTCTTCACCGTTGGTTGTTCTGTCGGTCAGGCACAGGGAGAAAGAACGCCGCTCTCCGTGGGTTTGGCCGTGTCCCTGTCCCCGTGTCCGTCCGTGCCTCCTGGCTCCGCCGGCTGGAAGGCCGGCGTTTAGCGTCTTGTAGCGCAGGCTGCAGGTTTTCAGCTTTTGTTACCTGAAAATGGTGGATTTCACCCTCAAGAGTTTGAATGGTTTCCTCTGAATAGTGACAGTTTTTTTTCCTTCAGCTCTAGTTTTTTTAAATTAAGGGTGTGATTTCTCTATGTCTTGAATAAGCCACAGAAACCCAGCCACGGACGGTGTAAGTTTCTAGAATGACAGACCAAGAGAATAAGTGAGCCTGTAAATTTTAGCCGCGGCTCAGGTTTTTCTCTAGCCCTGAACCCTCTGTCTTACCGCTGGCCTCTTCCTCTTCCAAGGAAGCCTCTGTACCACCTGAGTCCTGTCACCTTGTTCCAGGTCACAGAAAAGAGGGGCGGTTTCCCAGTGTGTTTTGCAAAACTGTGAAACTCCTCTTCTTAAACCTGATGACGGCCACAGATGTGTGACCGTCTTTGTCCTTAAAGGTGTTCCTTTGAATTCAGGGCCCCGGTCACTGGCAGCCTGGTCTCCTGTTGGGTGCACCCTTTCTCGGGCTGCTTTGAGATGGCCATCTTCTCAGATGTTTCTGTTGTGCTCAGATGTTTTTTTTAATGTCTTTTTAGGGCCGCACCCACAGCATATGGAAGTTTCAGGGCCAAGGGTCAAACTGGAGCTACAGCCGCCAGCCTACGTCACAACCATTGCAGTGCAGGATCCGAGCCACATCTGTGACCTTAACCCACTGAGCGAGGCCAGGGATCGAACCTGCATCCTCATGGACACTAGTTGGGTTTGTAACTGCTGAGCCGCGATGGGAGCTCCCGGACTTGGTCCTCCTGATGGGCAGCCTGCTTGGGCTTTCCCGAGCTGCTTTGATCTGTTGGTCCATGTTTTTCCTCAAATTTGGAATATTGGGCCTTCATTTCTTCAAAACTGTCTCTGCTCTGGTCTTTTTCTGTTGGGACTCCCAGTTATGCCTCAGTTAGAGCTTTAGATACTGTTCTGTGGGTCTCTTGAGTCCAAGTTTGTTTGTCTCTGATCTTATTTTTCTCTGTTCATCCTGAGTTCAGATCTGTCTTCAGATCCCCGCCGTCTCCCACCCAGCGAAGTTTTCGTTTGTTGATGCATTTGCAGTTCTGGGATTTTCACTTTTTTTTTGTAATGGTTTCTTACTCTTTGCTGAGATTTCCCTGTCAGCTCACTTATTTTTCTGTTTTTTCGGCTGCACTTGCAGCATGCAGAAGCCCCCTGGCCAGGGGCCGGACCCACAGCACAGGCTGGACCACCGGGGAGCCCTCTGCTCACCCCCCGAGACCAGCTCTTCCCATCGCGCTCTGAGCCTGTTGTGAAAGCCTCTCTAAGGGTGTCGTCAGGGCAGCTGCCGGGGCGGCTCGGACCCAGTCTCTTTGGCCCGCTTTTCCCCTCTCCCCGGGTCACATTTTCCCGTCTCCGCGCCTCTCGTCGTTGTTGCCTGGGTGCTGGATGTTGCGGGGGCCTCGAGGGCGCTGCGTCTTTCACGCATCTCAGAAGGTGGCGACTTGCTTGAGCTCAGCTGCTGTCTTGGACTTGTGTGTTTTCTCTCTCACTTTGGTGTTTAGGAGGGTCTTTGGAAGGCCCCTCACCCAGCGGGGTTCCCCCCCCAGACTCTCCTTCCCTGCCCTGGGCCGCTCGGACGCAGGGTATGGTGCCTGCTCCTGGGAAAGGGCCCCAGGGCTGGACGCCAGGAGGAGTGCGCTGGGCGCCAGAGCAAGGACTCTCACTCTATTTATTTTTTAAATTTTCTGTTTTTCTGTTTTCTTTTCTGGTTTGTGGAGTTCCTGGGCTCAGCACAGCCACAGTCTCCAGCTAAGCCACAGCCGCCGCAGTGCCGGCTCTTAACTGCCTGTGCCAGGCCGGGGACCCGCCCCGTGTCCCAGCACCGCAGACACGGCCAGTCCCGTCGTGCCGCAGCAGGAGCCCCAGGACTGTCACTTGTGGGTGCCTCTGGCTCACCTAGCTGGCGAGCGCCACACCCTCTCCCTGTTCCCCCCGTTCGTTTTTGCTCAGCAAGTGACTTGCGTCTGCTGCTGGTGACGGCGTCTGTTGGCATCGGTGTAGTGCTTGGTTTTTGGAATCTCGTTCTCTCCAGGTTCGGTGGGGCGTTTCAGGGACGTGGCCCATGGCTTCTTGCACGTTGTTGACAGCCTGTGCCCTGAGTACCTGAAGGTCCCTGCTGGAGGTCCCTGCTGGTAGCCGTGCAGTCCTTGGCTGCTGTTTTCCTTCTGCGAGAATCTTCCCTGCGTGTTTTGGTTTTGTTTTCTTCTTCAGAGATCCTATTATTCGTATGTTGTATCTTCTGGGGAGTTCCTGTTGTGGCTCAGCGGGTTAAGGATCTGGGGCTGCCATGAGCTGTGGTCCAGGTCGCAGTCGCGGCTCGGCTGTGGCAGAGGCTGGCGGCTGCAGCTCCGACTCGACCCCTGGCCTGGTAACCTCCACATGCCGTGGGTGCGGCCCTGAAAAGACAAAAACAAAACAAACCACAAACGTGTGTCGTTTTCCGTACCTGCCGTCATTCGGTGTTTGTCATTTTCTCTTTAATTCTGTTAGTCTCTTTTAAAAAGTTCTGCCCTCACGTCCTCCTCAGCGCCTCAGCTCGCTCTTCAGGTGTCGTTTGTTGTGTTTATTTGCTCTTTACTGGGGCCTTCGCTCGTCGAATGGGGTTTTCTTCTGTTTCCCGCGTCTCCTCGACGCCGCCACCTCGTTTCCGGGCTGCGCGCTGGTTGTCCGCGTCCGCTCAGCTCCCGGTCGCTCTCCAGTGTCTTCAGCGGGTGCGGAGCCATCGTGACCTCTGGGTTAGGTCTTGTGTTCTCGTCGTCTGCCCCGTCCTCGCTTTCCCTCACGGCAGCGCGCCCCGCGCTTGAGCTGCCCGCTGCTCACGTGGACGTGACTTCTCTTGAGCCTCTGTGAGGACGCGGTTGGCAGAAGCTTTGCCAGCTGCCTCGGATCCTTGTTTCCGTGTAGCAGGAACGGTGGCAATTTGCTGTCCGAGGTTCCTGGGCCCGGCTCTCGCCTGGACCTTGTCCCCGTTGTCCTGCTCACTTGGACGGCACTCCTCACAGAGTCTCCGGACATCAGACCCTGTGCTGTGGCCCGGCCGGTGGGAGGCAGGTCCCCGCTGAGGTGAGGGCACCGTCCAGGCTCAGGGCTGCCGCCTGCCGCCCAGCCTCCCGGCCTTGGTCGTGCACGCTGTCTGCCGCCTTCTGCGGCCCTTTGGAAGGTTAGGAAGCCGGGAACCCCGCGGCATCTTCCCCAGCATCTCCTGTTTTTTTCAGAGTGTTTTCCTTTTGATTGAAAGTAGGTTGAGACCTGTAGGAAAGCTTCGACAGCAGGTAGGAAGTCCTCCCGGGGCTGGACGCGTCCTGGCCTCGCTGTGTAGCATCCTCTCTGTGCCGGGGCCGGGGAGGTGCCTGTGCGTGAGACAGCGCGTGTGTGAAGTCCCTCACGGGGTCCCGCCCTGTCACCCTGATGCTGTGACACTCGCGCTGCTGCCGCACGGCCCTCGGCAGGAAAGCAGGCCCTGGGCCCCAGACCTGGCCCAGCCGGCCCCCGTCCCGGCCTCCCTGGCCTCGGTGCTCACGGCCTGCGGTCGGCGCGTGGCAGGTGGCTCTTGCCAGGGTCTGCACCCCGACGGCGTGAAAGTGGACGGGCCGTCATCTGTCGGTGACCCTCCACCTTGGCCCGGCCGCCTCCGGCAGAAAGCCCTCTGTGTGGACGCCCGCTCCGTCTCGTCTGGGACCCGCGGCGCTGACTCTCCTGCTGCCCGTGAGCCCGCGTGGTCACCGCGCCGAGCCGCCGCTTCCTCTGCCGTGTGCTCGCTGCCGGCCCCTGGGCGTCTGTCAGCCTTAAGCCAGGCAATGTCTCGGGGTCGCACACGTGCCTCCCATGGCCTCCCACCGGCACGTGACTCCGCTGCCGCACAGGTGCTGGGCAGGTGCCTCGCAGCTGCCGTGAGGACGCTGTCCCCTCACTCCTTCCACGCCCGCCGTCGCCGCCTCCTGTAAAGACCTTCCCCTCCGTCCGCATGCGCCCGCTCGTCCTTCCTTCATCCACGCAGCCACCCCTGCCCGTCACCTCGTCTGGCCGTGTGGATCCTGCCGTATTCAGAGGGTTGTAATCAGTGCTCTCGTTGTTTCTAGACTTGGTCAGTGGAAGCTTCTTCAGGCTGGTCTCTATATCCTTTTGAAAGGCCGCCTCTGCCGTTGAGGCGTCCAGGTGCCCCCCGCGCCTGCCCTCAGCCGCGTAGCGCCCAGGAGCTGGTCCTTTTCAGTGGAGGATGGCGTGGAGGAGCCAGGAGCTGAGTGTTGTGTGTGCCGATCGCTGCAGGGCCGCTTCCAGGCCTCTCAGCAGTCCGAGCCCGGAGCGTGCGTGTGCGTGTGTGTGTGTCCGAGTGCACGACCCTTTCTGCATTTAAAAGAACCCTCGGTGCTCGAGTCAGCACTGAGATCCTGGTCTAGGCCTCAGGGCTGCTTCCAGGCCCCTCCCTTCCTTACGACAGGCCCCTCACAGGCAGCGAGAAATCTGATTCCCGGTATTCTCAGTATTTTGGGGTTCTTTGCTCCATGTAACCAGTTCCTCCACTACTGGGGCCCTGGGGTGCCTGTGCCAGGAGGGAGGGTCCGTGGGAAAGTCAGGGGACGAGCTTCTGCCTTAGCTGTGAAGTATCCAGAGTAAGCCCTAAAGACGAGGAAAGTGAGTATTTCCAAGCCAGCGGGGCGGACGTGGGGTGGGGACGGTGTGGGGCTCACAGAGACACCTCAGGGACACGGGGAGCGCGTCAGCAAGATGCCGGGCGAGTTGCTTCCTACATCATTGGTTGAGCCTTTTTAAAAAAATGTATTTTGCATCGATGTATAGTTGACTGACAGTGTGGGTTAGTTTCTTCTGGCCTGCGAGCGGTCTGGTTGTACACGTGTGTATGTGTATGTTCCCTTCTGTCCCAGCGGCGAGTACGGGTCCCTGTGCTCTGTGGTGAGACCTTTTTGTTTATGCGTCCTGTGTGTGACCGCTTCCATCTTCCAGCCCCCGCTCCCCGCCCATCCCTCCCCCTCTGCCTCGGCAACCACAAGTCTGTTCTGTGTCTGTGACTCTGTTTCTGTTCTGTGGAAAGGTTCATTTGTGCCATATTTTAAATTCTACATATTAGTGGTATCATGTGGTATTTGTTTTTCTCTTTCTGACTTACTTCACTTAGTATGAGAATCTCTAGTTTCGTTCATGTTGCCACAAACGGCATTGTTTTGTTCTTTTTTATGGCCGAGTAATATTCCACTGCATGTGTATACCACATTTTCTTTATCCACTCCTCTGTTCGTGGACATTTGGGTTGCTTCCATGTCTTGGCTGTTGTGAATAGTACTGCTGTGAACATGGGGTGGCTGGAGCTTCTCAGATGACGGTTTTCTCCGATAGATGCCGGGAGGGGGACTGCTGGATCTCGCGATAGTTCTGTGAGTTTCCTGAGGAGCCTCCACAGTGGCTGTGCCGGCTCACACCCCCACCTGTGGCGCAGGGGGGGCGGGCCCCCTTTTCTCCACACCGCCTCCAGCACTGGTGATTTGTGGCCTTTTGGATGATGGCCATTCTGACTGGTGTGACTTTGAAGTGATGGCAGGTGCCCTCCCTTGGACTTGAGCTGTGTGTGACGGTTGACATGAAGTCTGGAACTGTAAAAGTCTCGCACGTCCCTTTCGTCATCAGAGATGATGCGTAGTTTCTCCTTTTCTTTTTCCTTTTTTAGTTTATTTCCTTAGAGTATGTCTTTAAAAAACCAGCAACTTGGTTGAACTAATTCTAGACGTGCAGAAAGCTTACAAAACAGCAGCTGGAGTTTCTGTGTGTGTGCCTCTCAGCTCCTGGTGTACGTCACTGACGTGCTGTAAAGACCGTATTGATTTAGTACTTCAGAATTTAATTTTAAATTAATAGGCTTTATATTTTAGAGTGATTTTAGGTTCACAGTAAATGAGTGGAAAGTAGAGAGAGTCCCCCCCACCCTGCGCCCTCCCCCGCCACCGCGCCCCCACCCGGCCGGCCGTTTGTTGCGTTTGGTGAACCTGCAGTGACACGTCATCGTCAGCAGGCCATCGGGGCTGCTGTCCCTTCTGTGGGTGTGGACAGACAGAGGACGTGCCCCCACCAACGCAGTGCCCCGGGCAGCCCCTCGTCCTCTTACCTTATGCATGATTTTGCCTTTTCCAGAACGTTGTCGAGCTGGAGGCACGCCGTCTGCAGCCTTTTCTGATTGGCTGCTTTCACTTAGTTAAACGCGTTTAAGTTTCCTCCACGCCTTTTCACGGCTGGCTTATTTCGGCTAGTGCTGAATAACTTCCCGCTGTCTGGGTGCTCGAGTGTATCCGTCACCTGCCGGAGGGCATCCTGCTTGCTTCCGAGTTTTGGCAGCTCTGACTGCAGCTGCTATAAACATCCACGTGTGGGTTTTTGTGTGGACGTAAGTTTTCAGCTGCTTTGGGCAAATAACAAGGAGCATGATTGCTGGATTGTATAGTAAGAGTGTTTAGTTTCGTAAGAAACCCCCAGAGTGTCTTCCAGAGCGGCGGCACCGTTTGGCGTCCCCGCCAGAGGTGGAGGGGGCCCTGGTGCTCGCCCTCCTCGCCAGCACTCGGCGTTGCTGGGCTCTGGGCTCTGGTCGCCCTGGTGGGCGTGCGGTGCTGGGGTCTGGGCTCTGGTCGCCCTGGTGGGCGTGCGGTGCTGGGGTCTGGGCTCTGGTCGCCCTGGTGGGCGTGCGGTGGTATCTGGTCGCTTTAATCTGTGCGTCCCTGGCGACGTACGACGAGGAACGACTTTTTGTGCCTATTTGTCACCTGCGAGTCTGCGTGGGTGAGGACTCTGTGATGGTTTTGACCCATTTTTAATTAGGCTGTTTTTGGAGTTCCTCCTGTAGTTTGGTGGAGTTTTTACCGTTGTGTATTTGCGGACGTTTTCTCCTTGTTTGACTGTTTCAGTTCTTCATGGATTTTCAGGCTCCTGTCCGGGGCCCCTCCTGGCGCTTGGTCGCCATGTCTGTCCCCTGACCTTGTCTGGCCTGTGACTGGTCCTCAGTCTTTCCTGATCCTGACGCTTTTGAAGGATGTGTGTCAGTTTTTTGGTGCAGTGTCCCTTAATTTGGGCTCATCTTGTTTCCTCATGATTGAACCCAGGTCATGTAATGTGGCTGGAACGTCACGGCAGTGACACTGTGTCCTTTGCAGTGTGTCGTACCAGGAGGCACGTGACAGCCGTGTCCCGCTGCTGGTGACAGCTTTGAACACTTGGGTCACGGTGGGTGGCAGGCATCTCTGCTGTAAAATGAACGTCCTCCTCGGTCCCCCTTTGTCGGCTGGCGTCCTGTCTGCCCGGCCGCCCTGTTCTCATGCCCCCACGGCAGCGACCCACGCATGAAGTAAGCTGCCTGCTTGGCCATCGCGAGCTCCCGCGGGTTGGCTGCTCTGCCCTCTTGATGCAACCTGTCACCTGGTGAAGATTTCTTTCTTTTTTTCTTTTTCTTTTCTTTCTTTCTTTTTGGTCTTTCTAGGGCCATACCCACAGCATATGGAGGTTCCCAGGCTAGGGGTTGAATCAGAGCTACAGCTGCCGGCCTGCACCGCAGCCACAGCAACACAGGATCCACACGACATCTGCAACCTACACCACAGCTCGTGGCAACGCCTCATCCTTAATCCACTGAGCAAGGCCTGGGATCGAAACCTCGTCCTCATGGATGATAGTAGGGTTCGTTAACTGCTTGCTGAGCCACGACGGGAACTCACCTGATTTCTTATTTTCTCACACCACACGCGCGTTCTGGGCTTTTCCTGCCATAAGCGTCGGGTCGGCAAAAGCGAGGACCTGGTCTGTGCGCCCCCACCCCCGTGTGTTCTGTTTCCGTCCGTCTGTGCCCTTAATAAAGGCAGCGGGTTGACGCTTCGACTCCTTCGACTTTCACCATCGAGTGTGACATTTCTGTGCAGTTCTCTTTTTTTTTTTTTGCTTTTTAAGGCCGCACCCACAGCATGTGGAGGTTCCCAGGCTAGGGGTCATATCAGAGCCACAGCTGCCGGCCTACACCACAGCCACAGCAACGCGGGATCCACAGCTCACGGCAATGCCGGATCCTTAACCCACTGAGCGAGGCCAGGGATCGAACCTGCGTCCTCACGGACCCTGGCGGGTTCGTTTCGGCTGTGCCACGACGGGAGCCCCCCCCCCCCCCCCGTGCGGCTCCTCTGTGCTCGGCCTTGCCAGCCCACTCCCAGGTGTGCGGCCCCAAGTTCCCCAGGCAAGTTCTTTCCTCGCGCCCGTGTCTGTGGGCTGCGCTCTTTTGTGAGGACAGTCAGGTTCTTTCGTTTGAGTCCAGTTTGGACCCCCCGCCCCGTCCTGGTGGCTTTTAATTGCTTATTTTGGGGGTTCTCAGGGCCAGGGCTGTAGGAAGAAGGTGCCGCCTCCTCCGCTCAGACTCGGACGCGCCGCCTTCCGCCCGCCTCCTCTCCTGAAGGACACGCGCGCCTCTTGCAGCAGCCCTCTCGGGGCCGCCTTCTGAGCGTCCCTGCACCCACGTGGCCGGGGCCTCGCCTCCCCGCGCACGCGCCGCGCTGCATCCTCGGGTTGCCGGGGGTCAGTGCATCGGCCGTTTCCGTGGAGCCCGTCTCCCCACAGCCTGGCGGCGCACCTTGCGTGGCGTTCAGTCTCGCCGGTCTGTTGGGTGGCGTGGGCGCTGGTTTTGGGGGAGGGTGCGTGGGGCTTGCGAAGCGGGTGTGTTCGCGGGCCGGGCGGGCCTTGGTGGGCTCCCTGGGATGTCGCTGGCCGGCCGCCGACTGCGCCGCTCGTCTGTCCACGCCGTGAGCCTTGTGCAGGGGGTGCTGTCCCAGGGTCCCCGCCGTTAGTGGGCTCGTGTCCTTGCATCGCCTGCAGCGCTTGCCTCGGCGTCGGGTCGCCGTGCTGGCGCTGCCGGCTCGTGACTACTCCCCGGTGCTACGTGGTCGCCGTGAGCCGCGGCTGGTCGCGGGGACAGGGTGTGGCTTTGCCCGGGCCCGACGCTCCGCTGTCCTGCGTCAGGGCTGTTACGCGCCGTCCTGCTCGTCACCTGGAGCACCGCTGGTCCCCGCCTGATCCGCCGCTGTTCCCTTGGCCCGTATGGAGGTCTCCCGTGTGGGGCGCGTGGCCGGGCCTTGCCTCTTGAGTCCAGTGAGAAGCTTGTTCCTGTCGGGGGTGCGCTGAGCCTCCTGTCGCCTGAACCGATGTAACGACACGGTGGGTCTGGACTCTGTCACAGTACTTTATAATTCTGTGTCTTTTTTCTGTACTTGCTATGTTTTTTTTGAGATGTGCGTTTTTTGCCCTTAACTGAGGTATCTGTCTGTATTTAGGGACGTTCGTGGTTAGGCTCTCGTCGTTGCCTTTGCTCGTGAGCGCTCTGTGGTGTCTGTGCCCCAGGTGCCCGGCGGTGTTTCCTCCTGGGCCCTGTGGGAGGCGTCCCTCCCCGTACGCCGTCTCCACTGTGTCCCAGCAGGTGACAGCGACGTGGGCTCCAGCCCCTCTTCACCTTTGCTTTGGTACCGGGTGCACATCTGTGTGTGAGAAGTGCTTGTTTCTGCCTGTCCTCCCCTGCAGTGTCCACCCCCCGCCTCAGAGTGGGACGACCCCGCCTGGCGCAGAGCCCTGGCAGTTTCTGCGGCCTTGCTGTGGGGGACGGCTGGGTTGGGGTACGGCTGTGCTGGTTCACGCGCAGTTTCACTATGTTTTTAATGCTGTTCATTGCTTTCTGTGTTGGTTTGAAACAACTCTTGTCTTTATGGTTTATTTTTCTCTTTTTACCTAGAGGCTTTTTCTTTATCTTGGAAGCTGATGGTTTTATGAGGCCTTGTCTATGCTGATTTTTATGGGTTAATTTTCCCAGGTGCCCACCCACCCTTTCAGCTCGTAGGTTTTCTCCTGTTTCCCGAAAGTGTCCTTGGATTGTAGTTTGGGGTTCTCCTGCTCTGGGGCTCTGGGGCCCCCGTTCCTGCTCCTGTCTGCTGGTTTCTGCTTTTTCCTGGCCCTTCGTCTCACTTCTCCTGTTTTTGTTCCTTCTTTGCATTTTACTACATTTCTACCTGAATCGTGTCTCCCCTGAGCCGAACACTTCATATTCATTTCTGAGACGATTTTTTTTCATTCCTCTCTTGAGTTAATCAGCTGTCATTATCTTGTTTTTTTTTGTTTTTTGTTTGTGGCTACACCTGCAGCCGCACACACCCTGGAGTTTCCTGGGCTGAGGACTGAATCTGAGCTGCAGCTGTGACCTACACCGGTTCCTTTAGCCCACTGTGCCGGGCTGGGGATCAGTGATGCGAGCCACTGCAGTTGGGCTCTTAACCCACTGCCCTAGAGTGGGAACTCCACTTTCTGGTTTTTAATCCATTTTTTCCGTAATTTTTGAGTTTTTGATTTGAGGTGATTTTCATATCCTCAAATGTCTAAGCGTATTTTTTGTTGAAAGTGTTGTCTTACGGTTTTCTCGTTTCTGCAGTTTGTCTCTGAGACCTGTGGAATTCCGTTCTCTGACTTTTCGCAGTGGGTGTCTGTGGACCTGCTGACCGTGGTGTTTGGGTGTTGGCAAGATTCGCGGTCCCCGTCGCCCTCTCCTGGCGGTTTAGGAGGCTGTGGCGGGAGGCCCTTGTCTCCTGCAGGACCTACGGTCCCCCCGCTTCCTTCCCGCTGCGGCCCGGTTCCCCGGGCTCGTCCCAGGCCAGGGCCCTCGGCCTCCCGCTCAGTCTCTGCCGGCCAGCCTCCTGGGGGCGCAGCGGTGCGCCGTGCCGACACCCCCCCCCAGCTGCTCCCTCCCTGATGTGGCCGGTCCCTGGGGAGACGCGGTGACCTCTGTCCTCCTTCGCCTCTGCAGGACGCCCTTGGCCGCTCATCCTGGGCAGGGTTCCAGCTCATGGACGAGTTTGGGAACCAGGATGTGTGAGGGGGAGGGAGGCGGCGGGAGCCGTGCTGGTGGCACTTGTCCCGACCACTCGCCCCCAGAATGTAGGCAGCGCGGCAGGTGGGAGACGCCCTCCCTGGGGCCTCGTGGGCACAGAGCTCTCAGTGGGGTGCCGGGGAGCGGAGCCACGGCCCTGCGGTCGCGTTCCCCAGACAGTCCCCGAGGGGCTGCCGCTCTTGGGCCGGTCGGCTGACGCTCAGGCGGGTCGTGCGCGGCCCGGGGTCCTGCGGGAAGTGACCCCGTGTGGCAGGCGGGATTCGGATAAGGTGATTTTTTCCATCAAGTGTTTGTTGCCTGTCGGGGTGGTGGTGGCACTTTTGACCGTGGGAGGCTTTCCTTGGAAGGAAGTAAGAGCCTCCTTTTTCGGTCCGTCAGAGGCCCCGGGACAGGACGGTGGGGGCCACGGCTCTGCTCCGGGGGAGCGTAGACTGTAGTCCCAAGCCGCTGTGTCTCGGCCCCGGTGCTGCAGACGCCGACCGGACTGATGCAGGAGGCCGCCTCGGCCCGCGGGTGTCGTGAAAGTTGGCTCCACCTGCCCCTCCCAGGTGGACGCTGGCGCCGCCCCACGGAGTGTTCCGTGCTCTCGGGTCACTGCTGGTCACTCAGGTCAGCTGCTTCCTCTGGCCCCCAGAGGGCTGCATATGGGGCTTCCCACCTGGGGCTCTGGGCTAAGCTGGCCTCCCGCTGGCCGGCCGGGTGCTGGCTTCCTGACCCTCCCAGAGCTGGGTTCCGGGACGCCCCAGAACTGTCGCAGGACACCAGCGTGTGTCCTGCGAAGTCACAAGTAATCTTTGAGCACCGGCTTCTTACTAAACCCACAGAGCCGTGGGCGTGCTGTGGCGTCCTGACTCTCAGAGTGCAGACGGCAGGAGGTGCAGCCCGGCCCCGAGGCCGGCGGGGGCTGTGCCGCCGCTCCTCATCCAGGGCCTGTGGCCTCACTTTTGGTTTCTAGAAGATGTTGCATTAAAATACTGCTTATCTTGATTTCTGGCTTTTAGCATCCTTTAAATTCTGTGCCTAAGGCAAGTGTCTCACCCTTTGTCCCAGCCCTGTTTTGGCTGGCGACCTATTTTGAAAGTAGGACCCAACTCGGCCCAGAACCGAGCGTCACGGAAGTCGGTCGGGCCGCGCTCCGGGCCGGGGACCGCGCGGCCTCTGCTCTGGGGGAGGAGAGCGCCGCCCGTCCCGTCGCCCCGCCCCCGTCCTTTCAGAGACGGGCGTCCCCACGGTGCTGGGTGCTGGGCGTCCAGGCCGGGCGCACCCAGGGCTCCAGCTCCCCCGCCGGGCTCCTTCCGCTAAGGACTGTCAACACAGCCTTTCCAGGGGCTGTTTGTCGCACACACTAAAGGCTCCGGCAGGGCTGTTACGGAAACTCAGGGAAAACTGCCCAGAAGCCGTGTATGGGTGCTTCAGGCCCGGGAAGGTGGTCGCCAGAGGCCTGGTCTGGAGGAGGGACCTGGCGGCTGCGGGTGTCTGAAGGGGGGCGGTGGAAGATGCGCCCTTGAGATCCCCAAGGACGAGGCGGGAGGGACCGGCCTCGCCTGCCACCTGCTGGCCACACGCTGCGCTGCGACCTCTCCTGCTTCAGACGCTCGTCCGGCTGCTTAAACTGAGGCTGCAAAAACGCTGTAAAAACGCCAAGGTTTGCACTTGAGATACACACGAGCGACTTTAACCACCAGAGCACAGACACTTAGTTTTCATTCCAAACGGAAAAACAAGAGCCATCCAGCTGGGAGGTGCGGTTTGTGCCCCCGAGTGTCGACGGAGACGTGACGTGCTGCGTTGAAACTACAGGGCGCTGCTGCGGGTGGACACGGCACGTTCCAGGGGGACGCCGGACTCGCCGCTGCAAGCAGGCGTCGGACGCTTAGAACCGTTGGCAGGTCCCCTCAGGCATGGAGCAGTGCAAGCCGCCGGACTGCTGCTGTCGCAGGGGCAGCGGGCAGTCCCGCTCCAGGCCGCGGTGACCGTGGTGGCCGCGGAGTCCTGCGGCCCAGCCAGCTGACCGCCAGCCCACCCAGCCCCGGAACGAAGACCCTGCAGCCGTGGGAACGTGCCTCTGTTGGCGAAGCGGGATGACTGGACGCGTGGAGGCCGGGGAGCCGCAGCGAGCCGTTCCCTCGGGGCGGGAGCTGCCGCCTGGTCCTTCTCCTGCCGCAGGGGCCGAGGCCGAGCTCTGTGGGGAGTCGCGGGGTTAGTGTTCTCGGAGGCCGGCGTGGGGTCCGCGCCCCGCCCTCGCCCCTCCCTGTTAGGGACCGTAAAGCGCTTCGGCTCAAGCAGTGGGCCTGCGGGAAGGAGCCTGTGCCCTCCGGCTCCGCCAGGATCAGGGTTCCTTGGGACACCTGTAGGGAGACGTGGTCCTGGGGCAGCGCCGAGGGCCCTGCCCACCTGTGCTCCACTAACTCGGCTGTCTTCTCCTTTCTCGTCACCAGGGCGCGGGCCCAGGCTCGGCGGTCCCAGGCAGCTCCGGCGTCGGAACCCCCAGACAGTTCACGCGACAAAGGATCACGCGGGTCAACCTCAGGGACCTCATATTTTGTTTAGAAAATGAACGCGAGACAAGCCATTCACTGTTGCTCTACAAAGCATTCCTTAAGTAGCTCGGACGCGGCCTCTTAGACGGAGATGCCTGGGGACTTTTTATATATTTGCAGATTACGCCTTTTTGTAACAAGCAAATGGGATATTGTTTAAAAAACAGCCACCTCTTTACAATGGAACAGTTTTATATTCCTGTTTCTAAGTCAACTCTTCAGTATGGAGGAAAACACGTTTCTGTAACAGAGAACACAGAGGCCCGTGGGTACTCTTAAAGGACAATTAAATCTTAACTCATCTTTGATTGAGTGGCCTTCTTGCCAAACAAGCCATATATAAAAACTGATGGAATCGTTTAGCAAATAACTAGCTGCGCTCTGTCACCTCATAGCGGTTTCTGCATTGTTTGTGCGTTTGGTTCAGTTCAGCCCCACTCACCACGTAGGTGTGTGTCTACAGCCAGTGACCTCATTTCATTTCTTTTATTTTTGTGTCAGTCAGTTGGCAAAGCAAACTGATTTTTTTGACTATTTATCTCCCCCTCCCCGCCCTCCGCTGAGGGTCTCGGGAAGCAGGGCCGCCGCCCGCCCGCCCGCGCGGGCTCACGCTTCCTGCTTCGCGGGGCCCGGCAACGTGGCTCCTTCTGAATGTGTGGTCAGCACCTGTACAAATGCATTTTATTTGCTATAGTTTGTAAAGCTGTAAAGTTAAAAGAAATGAAAACCTTTTCAGCATAAATCTATTTTACTTGCACTGTGTTTTTTAGCTAAAAGTGAAAACTTAGATGAAATAAAATCAAAGTTGAGAAGAATCATCGAAAGACTGTTTCTCAGTGTGAATCGAGTGTTGAAAAATGGTTGGTGTATTTTGTCAGTAATTGTACATAATTTTTGGCACATAACATGAAAATGGCTATGTAACTATAATTATTTTGCTAAGAGACTGTATGCAAGCTGTGGGCCCACTTTACAGACGTCCAGAGCAAAAGCCCTTTCTTTGTACCTATTTTTTTATTACAAATATACTAATTGGTTCTTTATATTTTCAGAGGTTATTGTATTAAATTGTCTATTGATAGTACTTTTATGATTGTAAATACCTTGGCTTTCTCCGTGTGAATTCTCACATTAGACTTTATCTGCGCGCGTGAACTGAATGCTGATCAGTATTTTTTATCAACACCTGAAAACTGTTACACCTCTTATTTCGTCTTTTAGGAAATCCCTGTCTTTCCATTTTTTCATGTAAATTTTGCACAGTTACTTGTTCATATGTAAATATTTTACTTTCAGAAATGAAGTTTTTAATTGCTATTGTTTTATATAGGATTGAAAGAAATTTAACTCCTTTATTAAAAACAAATTTATCTGTATTTGTTTTGCCTATTTTTCCCAGTTTTCCAGTTTTAGATTCTGCTGCCAGAGATTCAGCTCTGGTTCCACTGAGGTGTAAATTTATGAGGCTCTTGTTAGAATCAGTGTCTAAACCCGGCGAGTCTCTAGAACCAGCCTCACCTCCGCGGACGGGACCTGCGCGCTCCGGAGTGAGGCCTGCTTGCCGCGTCCCAGGGCCCGGAGGCCGAGCTCACGCCTGGCATGCTGTCGCGGTCCGGGCCACCCGCCTCGGACACAGAGGGACACGCGCCGTGTGGACGCCGCGCTCCTGTCCGCGCAGAGGCGCTGGGGCGCCGTGGGAGAGAGAGGGAAGGTAAGGCCGGGCCGGGCGGGGGGGCGTGGCCCCACCTGGAGCGGGAGGGCGGGGTCTCCGGAGGCCCCGCCCACCGGTCCCTGCCTGTTAGGGGTGGGCCTTGAGGGGTCCGCGCCAGGCTCAGCCCCGGGTGCGCGCGTGGCGCGGGGTCTCGGGAGCCGTGGACCCGTCGTTGGTCATTCGGACCTGGCTTCTGGTGGTCACGTGGGCATCGTGGGCACTCAGTGGCCCGCGGAAGCGTCGCCTCTTCGTGTTTTCTCCGCGTGCGCGCCGCTCTGTGTCTAAATGTATTCTCCTCTTTGGGCCCGACCTGGTGACCTCGTCTTAACCCGACGACCCCCGGAAAGACCTTGTCCCCAAGTAAGGTCACGGTTCGGAGTCCTGGGGCAGTGGGGCTCCAACGCGATCTTTTTTTTGGGGGGGGTAATGCAGTTCAGCCCACAGCTCCCGCCCTGCTGGGTGATGGGCGAACTCACAGCAGCTTTAGGGCCTGAACAGGGAGCCTGCGCACAGGCCCATCTCCCTCCGCGTGGAAGCGCGAGGTGGCTGACCAACGAGGTCAGGCTTGGACTCCTTCTTGCGCGGCCAGTCCTTTGTTTTCACCAAGTTCTTGGCCTGAAATACGCTAGGCCGTTCAGGAAGGGCCGCAGCTTTTGGGTTACCTTCTTCCAGCTTCCCAGCCTGTGCTGCCGAGTCCAGTCCGTCTGCCCGGCGGGCAGCAGCCCCGGCTTAGGCCGACACTTGCTGGGGCTCTTCCCGCCGCAGGCGCCTGGCTGCGGGGCACGAGCTTGTCCCCGGGTTTCCGTCTTGAGGCTGGCAGTTGCTGCTGTGTGTCACCACAGCACAGGTCTGATTTGCGCACGTGTGTGTAAGCTCGGGACTGGGGGAGTCGGGACGGTCGGGGCCACGGGGACGTCCATTCCCCAGGGCAGAAGGGCGAGAGAGAGTAAGGCGTGACGTTTGGAAAAGAAGGCCCGGTGGTGTGCACAGAAATCCCGAGAACCTTGTTTAAGATTTCCGGGTACAAGGCTAGTGTCCAGAATCAAACGGAGTTAGCAGCAAAAGCTGGGAAGCAGGGAAGACACCACTCCCCACCCGGCAGACACTGGACTGCCCAGCCGCATGTACCGTTAAGGACGTGTGAGGTCTTTATGCTGAAACTGGAGCAACGGGAGGTGGCGACGTGAAGTGTGCCGTGTTCGTGGAGTGGACTCAGGACCCTGAGGACAGCAGTTCTGTCCACGCTTGTTTTCCTTATCAGAGTCCCAGCAGGATTTTCACAGAAACTGTCTGCTTCCAGAAACTTGACGTGAATACGCAGAAGACTTGGAATGGCCTAGATAATCTAGAACAAAACTGGAATATTTCCACCGCGAGATTTCAAGACCTCCTGTAAAGTTTCAGGAAATAAGAAAGCCGGGTGGGCGTAGAGACAGAACCTGTGACCCCGAAATGGGTCCCTGTGTTATGGCCACTAGACTTTTGACAGAGACAACAAGCACTGAGGAAAGGCAGGTTGCTGGTATGACTGGGGGCCCTGGGGGGGGACTCGAGGCCACCCTCACACCACACACATCGCTTGGAGAGGGGTCGTGGCCCTGAAAATGGGGGCTAAGACGACAGAGCTTCTGGAAGAAAACACCTCAGATCTTCATGAGCTGGGCGTGGGCAGTGATTTCTAAGGACATGGAGAAAGCAGCGGATCCGCCGGACTGCAAAGCTACAGACTTACTAAGACTCATTCAAAGACACAGAGGACAAGCCAGAGAGAGGCTTTCAGAAAATATTTGCCATCTAGACGCCTGGCGAAGGACTTGTATCCAGCGTTGCGAGGAATTCCACAGCTCAGCAGCAATTCACCGCGGAGGAGGTGTGCAGGACCCTGGGCCAGGTACTTTGCTGAGGGTCTGCTGACAGGCTGGAGAAAAGCGTTCCTCGCTTCCGGGCTTGAGTGCCACCGGGAGGTTCCACACCGGCTCCCAGTTAAGGCTGGCAGTCTGGAGGCTCTCTGCGTGTCGCATGGAAGGACCCTTCCGGTAAACGCTTTCTAACAAAGATAAACGCGTGTCCACCCGCCGGCCCCGAGTTCCACACCTGGGTGTCTGCGCACGGAATTGGGTGTCTCGTCCCCACGGGGACGGCTCAGGAGTGCTCACCGAGGCTCTGCTCATGTGGGGACATCGCGCGAGGCCATCAGGAGAACGGGAGTGTATTTGTTCAGTGCTACCGGGAACCAAAGGAGGGGACCACCCACGGGTCAGCAGGGGAGATGGATCTCTTGAGAGCTGCGCTGGGAGAAGCAGCCTCTGTTTCCCCACCTGTGCTGGGCGGGGCCGGTCGTGGGCGGGGCTTTGCTGGGCGGGGCCGGTCGTGGGCGGGGCTCGTGCTGGGCGGGGCGTCAGCGCGCCTCCTCCTGGTGGGAGGCGGAAAAGCTGTGCTCATCCGGGCGGGGGGCACCTAAGGTTTACAGGGAGGATCTGTGCGTTTCAGCGCGTGTGCAGTGTTCCTTGGGAACGGTGGAGGCGAGAGCACGGCTTAGCCGCGGACCCCCGCCCCAGCTCGGGCAGGTCACCTGGGCAGGTGACCTGGCCCTGAGCTGGATGTCCTGAGTAGGCGATGGCTTGCGGTCTTCTTGGAACGCTGTTACTAAGACAGATCTCATGATTATCCACAGTCGCTAGTTAACTAGTTAATGGTTAACTCGTTTTCATTTCTGTCAGAATGTGGGCTCCAAATGGAAACTTTATCTGAAACAAAGACAAGTCCACCCAGCCCCCCTCAGCCGTGCCATCAGGGCCCCAGCCCGCACAGGCCCAGACCCTGGCCTCCTTCCGGCCGCGGCTGCAGGGCAGCTGTTCTGGCCTCGCGTTGCGTCCGTCTGAGCAGTTTTGGGACCCTCCTGAGGCCTGTTTGGCGTTGTATTCAGCAAGGCTCGCATACAGCCTTAGCGCCTTGCCTGCATACAGCAGGTGCTCAGTCAGTGCACGCTCCCACGTGGAGGTAAGCACGTACCGCAGCCCGGGTGGGGCAGCCTCTCCCTCCTCCGGACCGTTCTGGCCCCGCCCGGGACCCTGGCGCAGGCAGGACCAGCCCCAGGGGACGTATCCTCTTACTTAGACTCACGGGGACAGGTCGCCTTCCCGCTTGTGGATCCAGCTGCTCGATGGAGCCGTTGAGTCAGGCTGTGAGTCCTTGCTGCTAGAATTTCTGTTTTTGAGAGTAGCTGAAAACTGGAAACCCCCAGTTGTCCCTCTGCCGTGGAGCGCACACAGCGGTTGGTGCCCCCTGGGAAGGCGCCACGGAGGCGTAGCTGTTGGTGCCCTCTGTGAGGGTGAGGGAAGGAGCCTGGCCCGCGGCCCCGCGGGCTCCCTTGTGGAGAGCGTGGGGTCGGGTGGCGGGGCGTCCTGCAGGGGTTGTCTCGGGTGCAGGAATGTCAGTGCGTGTAACTGTCCAGACGTGACGGTTGCACCTTGGAAGTAAGTGCAGTTCACTCTGCATCAGATACCTTGAAGATGCAAAAATAAGGGAATAAGAATTAAAAAATTGAGCGACGTTCCCAGGTAGGGACTGGCTTGGGTGGGATGTGGCCGGGACGAAGGTGCCGGTGGCAGCGAGGGGAGGGGAGGGGAGTGGGCGGGTCTTGTCTCTGGATGGATGTGGGGGGTGTGGGGAGGTTTGGGGGACCCCCGGTTCCGGCATCAGCAAAGGCGAATGCAGGCTGGTGATGACGGGAGACGGCATCCACGGGAAGGCCAGGGAGCAGTCGGGCCCCCTGCCTCCGTGCTCTGGGACTGATGCCGGGCAGGGGTGTGTGGCTGCACCGTCCCTGGAGTGCCACACGAGCGGACAGGGCCAGACAGGTGAGTCCTCAGGCTGGGGACAAGGAGCCCACAGAGGGAGCGAGCTGTCACCCGGGAGGCTGGGGCGGGAGGGGCGTGGAGCCGGACCCGCAGATGGGATCCCAGCTGAGCGGGGAGCAGGTGGGCAGATGGGGGTGCAGGCCCTGTGTAACCTGGGGTGATGCTGCGGGGGAGCGGTTGGAGATGAGAGATGCTGGGGAGAGATGGCCGTGGGGGCGTGCTAAGGAGGGGGGCGGTCAGAGAGCGTGCCAGGGGAAGACAGGGTGCCGGGGGCAGACAGGTGTGGGGAGGGGAGGAGCGTGGGTTGGGGGGTGCAGGCCCTCCCCAGAAAGGTGCTCTGCGTGTGGGGGCCTCGGAGGTCAGCTCATCGGCCTAGGGCCACCCTGGCTGCTGCTTCTCGAGAGCTTGGCTGAAAATGAGGTTAATACAGAGTGGTGTTACTGGAGCACCTGGATCCAGCCGTGCCTGAGACCCAGACCCGAGCCTGTTTTGGAGGGGTTGGGGCAGGATGGTGACAAGAATTTCAGTTCAGCCAGGCCTGCAGATCCAGCCCAGCCCTGAGAACTGGCTCCAGGGGTTTGGGGATGGAACAAGGACCCCCTACGTTGCTCTGCACCTGGAAAGGAGCTGTCCAAGCTCTCCTCCCTCCTGCCCACGGCCCCCCCACCCGGGCCGGCCCGGCGAGGAAGGCAGGGTAGCCCCCAGCCCTGGCTGGCCAAGGAACCCCATCAGCTGAGGGGAGGGCAGGCAGGGGTTTCTGGAAGGGATAAGGCGCAGTGGGGGGCGGGAAGCAGAGCCAGACGGCAGCTGTGTGGACAGAGCCTCTCCAGTGCCAGGTGGATGAAACGCCAGCCGGTGGCCGAGCTACGAGAGAAAGGGGACATCTTACTGGAGCCAGGCCGAGGGTCGTAACCCAGGACCGAGAGCTCTGCGGACTGCGGGGAGGAGGCGCGGGCGGCCGTGTGTGGTTTTGGCGAAGGCGTGCCTGTGACCACGCGCCTTGGTCGGAGGCCACCGCTGTTCGTGAGGACAGAGGTCTTAATGGTTTTAGTGATTTTTCTGAGTATCCCAAGGTGCAAGAAAAACAGGGTTTATGAAGTTTTCCCCTAAAAATATCCAGCCGTCTGAGGGCCGTCCTGGTTTCCCGGGGGACACAGTGCCTCGTCCTGGCTCCTGCGGGGGGCCTGGCAGGTCAGAGGTCAGCCGCTGCAGGGGCCGTGGTAGGTTGCAGACCCCGGGGTGGGCCACAGTCTCGGTGTCACAGGCTCCTCCTTTTGGTCCTAATTCTGACCCAGGTCTGGGGGCCCGGGATTGCCCATCCCGGGGTCCAGGGAGGACTTGGTTGACAGGCCGGGCCCTGCGCTGTCAGCGGCCAGCCCCGCGCCCAGAGCCGTCTGTTCGCGTCCGGGAAACGGTTCCCTCCCGCGGCTTCTTCCCACGTGGAGGGTCCACTGCCAGCGTTGCCGGTCTTAGAGAACGGCGCCTCCGGTCGTTGTTCCAGGTCACCTGCTCACTTGTTTTTATCAGAGGCTGTGACATAGTTGCCAATGCAGGGAACAGTAAAACCCTGTACAACAGGCAGAGAACAGGAAGGCGGTGGTGACCCAGGAAGGTCACGAGGAAGCACTTACGCCGAGAAGCCCTGCCAGGCGCGGCCGGCGCCTCCCGGGCCGTCCGACCGGCTGTTCTGTGCCAGTCGTTGTTCTTAAGGGAGATGACGTTGCCCGTGGCATCCACCAGAGACGCCTGCGGAAGGGGCCGGGGCTGCGCGGCTGGGGCGCCCCACAGGGTGAGGACGGGGTGCTGTTGTCGGGAGCGACTGGCTGGTGCCAGAACAGCTGGTCTTGAGGGCTGAGCGGCGGCGGGAGCTGGCTGATGCCGGGCGCAGGTCCGCGTGCACACCCGGCC
Source organism: Catagonus wagneri (assembly GCA_004024745.2). Lineage (NCBI taxonomy): Eukaryota > Metazoa > Chordata > Mammalia > Artiodactyla > Tayassuidae > Catagonus > Catagonus wagneri. The sequence goes on from PVHT020000031.1 coordinate 230,596, forward strand.
AGGGGCGGAGGGAAACTTGGTTTAGGTTTTCTTGCCTGCCTTAAGTATGAGTTTTTATCTTAGTGCCAGCACCGCCAGGTAGGAGGCCTGAAGAAAAGGCCCGGACGCCAAGGTTCTGCCCACGGGCCGCCCAGATCCCGGGGGGGTCCCGGGCCGGCCTGGGCTGAGCAGGGCAAACGCCTGTGCCCGTCGCTTGCAGGGGTCGGCGGGTCCCCACCCCCAGCGCAGGGTGCTGTGAGCGGGAGCCAGGGCACCGAGGTCCCTCCGGCTGTGGTCACAGTCGCGCGCGGGTTCTCGCCGTCTGTGGCCCGGTGGCCGGCGACTTCCCTGGAGAGGCTCTGCACACAGGTTCTCCCTCTGCTCCTGACTGCGGCCTCCGAGTTTCCACGGCAACCGCTTCAGAACCGCAAAAGGAGGGAAAAGGCCAGGCCGCGAGCACAGACCCCACACCGCCCCACACGCAACCTGGTCACTCAGGCCGGTGTGTTTCTGGAAGTTTCTTTGCTCCTCCCTACGTCAGAATTTTCCCCCAGTGTTTGGGGGGGGGTCTCAGCCGGTGGGAGCAGAGTGCTGGCTGTGTGGTGCCCGGTGCCCGGCGTGTCTGAACACGCCACACCCTGCACATGCGCGGTGGCCGTGGGGGCGAGTGCCCCGCGCGCCTGCACAGCCCTGGGCCCCGGGCAGGCGGTGTCGGCCCGGAGACCCGCAGGGGACTCGCCCGCGGTGGGGGCTCTGAGCGGCAGGGCTGGACTCCGGCGGGCGGCCGGCGGCTTCGCCCGTGCTCTCCGCTGGGCCGCCCTGGGTGCCGGCGACACTGGGCGCAGCTCTGGAGGCCACCTCGGTGTGGAGACAGGCCGGAGGAAAACCGACCTTCAAGAATTAAGTTGTTCAGGGAATCAGAGGAGGAGAGGCGGAGCGGGCGCGGCGAGTGGTCTGGGCCGGGAAGCCTTGGGCTGAGGGTTTCGGCCGCGAGGGTCTCCTGGGCCGTTTGCCGAGTCCCCGGGAGTGGCTGCAGGTTTAGACCTCTCCCCCTCAGTCCCCGAGCTTGTCCTCACGGCTAATTTCCGAGCAGATGATTTATTCCTAAACAGGCGAAAGTTCCTGCGGACACTTCCGAGGCTGCAGGGCAGCAGTGCCCGCGCGCCCTTCAGCCAGGCCCAAGTCAGGACGGGGGCGGTGGGGTCTGCGATGTGCTGGGAGCTCCTGGGTTGGGGGGCGGAGCAGGGGGCAGAGGTCACAGTGAGGGCCCCGCCCCACCCCCACCTGGCCACACTCCCTCCTTCAGCCCTTCGGCCGGTGGGTGTCCAGGGCCACCTGTGCTCTCAGCGTCAGCCCGGAGAACCCGTCTCAGGTGGGGCTTCACCCTGTCCCCGTGAGCTGGTGCTATGAGGCCGGAGCCCACAGAGTGCCCGCCACCCCCGCCCAGGCCCCCAGGAGGCCCGGGCCGGTGCAGGGGGCGTGGGGGCCTCAGATGGTCGTCCCGGGCCGGCCGTCTGGAAGCCTCTGAGTCTCGGGCCCACTCCCCAGGGGCTGCGGGACGCCTCCCCCGCCCCCTCCCACAAGGCTCCTTCCCTCTCTGGCAGGTGCAGGGACAGGAAGCACCCTGAGGGGCTTCAGGGCTGGCGCCGTGGGGGCCCGGGGGCGTCTGCGCTGCGGCCCAGGGCTCCCGCCCGTGCCCTCAGACCTGCCACGTGGTGCGACCGCTCAGCGGGGCGGTGCCAGCACCTGGCTGGCAAACACCACCCGGCTCACACTGGCCCCAGAGCCGCTGCGACCTCCCTGAGGCTGTCAGACTCTGTCGAGGCGTCCGGGGCAGGTGGCAGGTGCCCCTGCCTGAGCCCCACCCGGCGTCCCCGTCCCGGGCGGCCTGGGTGGGAGCGGAGGTGGGCGCACCCGGAGCCGCGGCTGGTCGGGGTTGGGCTTAGGTTCAGGCTGGGAGTTGGGTTTCTTAAGTGAAAACGTCATCGAGCTCAGGCCCACCTGCTCTCTGCTCTTGAGAAGCAGGTGTTGGGAAAAGCAGGAAACGTTGCTTTTAATGGGAAAGCCGGCCCCCGGGGCGAGGCCGGACTCGGGCTTCTCGGGCGGGGGGGTCACTCAGTCCGTGCCGCGGGGTCCGGGTCCTCGCCGTCGGCCCCCCGGGGCCGCTGTCGCTCTGGCTGCATGGGTGGCACCTGGAAGTTCCCGGGCCGGGGTGGAGCCCGCGCCGCAGCTGCCGCGGTGCCGGGTCCTCAGCGCCGCGCCCCGCGGAGCCTCCTGGGTGCCGTCCCGCCGCAGCGCCTGCTCGCGCGAGGACTGAAGGGGGCGCCAGTGCCCCGTCGCTGACTTAGTCTTCACGCCTGCCGCTCTGAGCTGTGGAGAGAAACCTCAGGCCGGGCGGGTGCTGTGTGATCAGCAGACCTGAAAGGTGCGCTCGAGCCGGACGTGAGCGGGGCGCAGGGCCTGGTCTGGGCCTGGTTGCCAGTCCGCTTAGCCGAAGCGACGGGACTGAGGGGCTCCCTGCCGCGGGCCCCCGTTGGGTCAGAGCGTCCCTGTGTCTCTGGGCTCTTGGGTGGAGGCCTGTCGTCTCTAACGTCTTCCTGCTGACAGGGCGCCCTGTCCCCCCGGGCCACCCCCGGGGCTGTGGTGTCTCTGCCGACAGTTACTTGCACTTTCGTTGGGGCCGAACAAGCGGCAGCCGCCTTGGGGCCCAGGTGGTGGAGATGATTATGAGCAGAGGCGCTAATTCCGCTCCCTGGAGGCCAGTCCGAGGGCCGTGCGGGCCGCGGGGGCAGCTGGCGCCCTGGCTGCGGTCGGCGTCGCGCAGGAAGCTCTCCCGCCGGGGCGGTTGCCGTGTCTGAGCAGCTCGGAACGCGCAGCGGCCTGGGTCTGCGCGCTTTGGCCCTGCTCGCGGCTGCTCCAGGACGCTCTCTGGTGACCCGGGAGGCCTGGGAGAGCCAACCCGGCTTTTCTACAGGTGAGGGGCAGGCCCGAGGCGGGCCCGGGTTGGGCTCGGCTGCAGGAAGTGCTCCAGGGAGAGCTGTCTCCCGGCGGTCCGAGCCTCCGCAGTAGCCGCCGGCATCGCCGTGGGGTCCTTGCTTGGTCCCGAGTCTGCTGGCTACACCCTCCTGGGCCAGTGCGGCTGCCCCGGCCCGGCCAGCGCCCACTCTCCACCATGGCCCGTCTCCCCAAACCCGTCCACTGACCTCGCCCTGAGCGCCGGACCTTGCCGCTGTCCCCCGGGCATCCAGCAACGTGGCCGGAGCCGAGGGCAAGGGCTCCCCACGGGGCAGCTGGCAGGGGACCCCCGTGTCCCTGCCCCGTCCCCACGCCCATCCTGCTGTGCCAGCCCCGCTCTGCGGCGTCCGCTCCCCAGGCCTGGCTCGGGCCAGTCTGAGGGGCCATGCTCCCTGCTGTCCCCTCCTCCCCCAGCCCCGGCCAGGCCGGCCCTCAGCTCCCGCTAGAGGGCGGGGTTGGGGCCGCCTGTGGCTGCTGCTTCCTGGGGGGCCGCCGAGTGCATCCGGACGGTTGCCAGCGCCAGTGGAGTCCCCCTGGGAATGCCCGCTCTGCACGCCCCTCCCAGGCCTGCTGTCCACGTGCAGGGCAGGGATGGTGGCCTCTCCCTGGTGAAGGGACCAAGAGATGGCCCCGGGTCTCAGGGAAGGCCCCCAGCTGGACTTCGGTGTTACTTAGGTCAGGCCCCCACCTCTGGGACAACTGGCCTTCTGCTCGGTAGCTCGGGTGTGACGCAGGGAGACAGAGCCCTGCTCCAGTTGCCTAATTTTGAATGTAATTAGCTGCTCAGACCCTCAAAATTAGCAAGTACTAATTGTCACCTGCACCGTGATTAACCGTGTGAACAGTCCTTCGTTAGGCAAGTCGTTGTGGATGCAGACTGGAGCCCAAGAAAAGGCCTGGGCCGGGCGGGAGAGGCCCGGCGGGGACCCGGCCTTGCGGTGGGGTTGCTGGGAGCCTGGCCTGGCCAGTGGGCTGCCCTGGGGCTTAGGTCTGTATTAGTGGGGTGAGCTGGGTGCCCCTCAGGCTTTCTGAGCTCAGGTTCCCTGAGGGGGCCAGGGCCCAGGCGGGCTCAGTGTGGCTTCTGCCACTGGCCCTGCACCCCAGGCTCTACCGTGTGGCTTTATGACTCGGAAGGTGTGAGCCCCACTGGGGCTGCTCCAGCTCAGACTCAGGCCAGCGGTCAAGGGCAGGCTGGGTCGCAGGACCAGGCTGGCCTGGGAGAGCTTCTGAGGACAGCAACGCTGGTGGCTGGGTTTACGGCTGGCGTAGCATCTGTTGGCTTGATTTGTGTCTTCTAAGAACGTTGACGTATCTGGGCTGTGGTGCGCGGGGCGTCATGGGCACAGAAGTGAGCAGTGGACCTGCTTTGGCTGTTGTCTGTGTCCTCAGAGCCCAGGACAGTGCCCGAGACACGGTGGGTGCCCAAGGAAAGTCTGCCGAGCAAGCAGACCCCACTCTCGACCCCCGCCCGGTGTTTGCTGTCCCTGAGCCGGTGGGGTGCTCGGAGAAAAACACGCCAGGGCCAGGCAGACTCCTTACAAGGGGACTTTATTAACTCTGGAGCCGCACACCAGGCCGGCCCGCTCGGCACACGGCAACGCCGACAGCTCTGAGAAGCTGCTGGTCAGTCTAGAACCAAAATGGCCTGGCACTAAAAACACACTGAAAACATCAACACTCTTCCCTTTTTTCCTTTTTTTTGATACAAAATGATACAAACAACAATACAAAATAGTTGTGCTGTTGACAATTACAAAAAAAGTTGGGACTTGATCTGACTGCGCAGAGCTGCGGCGTGCACACAGCACGTGCTCCCGTACCTTTCCCCAGAACAACCACGGTCATGCGGGCCGCTACACATTGTGTCCATTTCAAAAGAAACATGCAGAAAAAATCAGAATGGAAAGAGAGAAAGGAAAGCAGAACGCGTTCCAATTGTACAGAGGTGGTTCCCCCGCCTGCGGCCATCGCGGTGAGCGGGCCACACGGTGCTCTGTGGGGGGAGAGTTCGCCTTTTCGGTGGTGTTCCTTTTGGCCGGGACAAAGCCCGAGTCCCCTCCTTGACTTTTTCCACTGGAGGGAACCAAGCTGTCGCAAAGGACCGAGTGCGTCGATGCTGCACACGCGAGGGAAACGGGCGTCGCTGGGGCCCGATGACTGCGCCCTGACACTTGGGTGGCAGAGACCCAGCGTGCGGGAGGTTCTGAGGCGCCGGCTCGGCTTGGAGGTGGGGGCCGCGGGCCGGGGCGCCGCTGCAGGACCCGTTCTTGAGGACGAACCTCTCCTAAGGGCCAGGACTGCCCCGGCTGGTTGCCAGCGCCAAGTCGGGCCCTCAGCAGCCCCGTCCCCTGGTCTGGACACGGCCCATCTATGCCACAAGCTATGTAAGAGACATCTGACGCCGTTTGTTAGCTAGCGTGGACTTGTTGCTTGGGATGGAGTCTGGGATGCATGTGGGAGGGCTGGGAGCCCCGTTTTTTACTGGCCTCCGGGGCTGCCCGAGGGTGGCAGTGAGAAGGGACAGCTGTCCAGCGTGAGAAGGCCTGCAGATGTGGCCCCAGCTGGCTGCCACGGCCTCAGCGGGTGTGACAGAAATGCAGGGGGTGGGGTGTGGCAGTGACTGTGGCAGAGCAGGCGTGTGTCGGGTCCGTGCCCGGGTCTCCTGGGTAGAGCCAGGCGGGAGCACTGGGGCTTGGTGCCCGGGGTACCCGAGGCGGAGGTGCTGGGGCTTGGTGCCCGGGGTACCCGAGGAGGCCTCAGGCTTTCATAGAGGAGGGCGCCCAGATGCCTGGGCTCCCGACCGTATTTGCACTTAGAACTTCAACTGGAGGACTAACTTTCCCAAAATAAATGGAAACAGAAGATTCCAGCCCACATCCCACCAGCCAGCCCCGTGTGGCCGTGGCCCAAACGCTGCCTGCCCAAAGCGGTTTGCATAGCGCGCCCTCGGATGTGGGCGTCCCCTCCCCTTGGCAGGCCACTCCCGAGGCTGTGTGGGGGACATCGGCGTGGGACACAGGTGACCGTCCTTCTGTCCATCCCCCCCCAGGCCGTCCCGGCTGGGGTCCGAATGGACAGAGCCCACCATGGCCGCCAGGCCACCCGCCGGGGCCCGTCCACCCAGCCCTGCTCGGGGAGAAGGGAGGAGTGAGTGGTGAGTTTGGTTTGGGGAGAAACCCTGACGTCCACGCGGACACACCCACGTGTACCGTGCACACACGTGTACGCTCAAGTTCATCTGGCCGAAGCCGTTCAGGAAGGAGGTTGCCTGTGGCGGTGGGGCGGGCCGCAGGCCGGGGCGCTCGGGCCGCGCGTGCGCCCAGGCCCCCTCGAGGCCTCCCCTCAGCCCAGGAGCCGGTGTCGGGTGGGGCTCCAAGGCAGAGCCCCTGTCCTTGTCGTTGCTGGGGCACCCTCCCCCAAAGGGGGTGCTGAGGCACTCCTGCCCGGGCCAGCACCCGGGCCCATCCCTGGGAGCTTCGTGGGTGAGGGTCCCCCAGGCACCCCGGGATCCTGCTGGGAAAGAGCGCCAGGGCTTTTCTCACCCGGGGACAGACGAGCAGGGGCTCCCAGGGCCCTTGGACGCAGCCCCTTTCTCGGCCCTGCGGGTCTGCCTGCCCATCCGGGGCACCTCCAGCTCCGAGACCTGAGCGGCTCTCTGGTGCCACCTGGGTCTGGAGGCAAGGCGACGGGGGTGCGGTCCGGACACAGCTGTGCGACAGTCCACGGGGAGGCCGGGCTCCCCAGGCGTCTGGAGCAGGTCTTTGTCGTCCGTCAGTTCACGAGCGTCAGGAGCCCTGGTCCCAGGGGCAGGGCAAGGGGACGAGCCTGCCGGCCTCCTGCACCCACTGTCTGCGCGGCCCCACAGCGGCCAGAGGCGTCCAGAGCCTTCAGGCTTCGGGCTGGTGAGTGTCCGCCGGGCCTCGGGAGCCTGGTGGAGGGGGCGGCTGAGGCCAGGTTTGGTGGGATGCTGGCTGGTTTGGTTTTGGTTACTTGGGGCCAAAGTCTCTTGGGCCAAAGGCAGTGGGCGCCTGGCTGGAACTCCCGGTCACAGCTGGCCCTGGGGAGGCCGAGGGCAGAGACAGGGCACGTCGGGACGGCCCCGGGCGCTTTCTAGCTTCGGTCCCCCACGGAGGGCCCAGCCCAGGGGACTCGCTGCCTTGGGGGCCTAGGGGCCGGGGGACCCTGACGTGTACAGCAGGTGCAGGGACTCAGAGGGGCTGCTGGGGTTTCTCTGTCGGTCTTGTCAGGGGAGTTGCTCACTCTGATGAAGACACATTCCTTCCAGCTCGGTGACTGGCGCCTCCGGCGCAGAGCCGGCTCGGGGTGGGCTCCGTGGGACTGCTCGCTTCGGTCGCTCCTGAGGCTGAGGGGATCTGATACATGTACCAAAAGGCACTTTCGTTTTTTAAAACAGTGCTTCTGTTCTAAGAAATTCAAGTCAGGACAGAGCGCCTCTTGCCCTGCCTGGTGCGAAGTCAGCCACCGTGGCGGGCGGCGGCCGTGGGGCCAGGAGCGTTGGTGGCGGACAGCTCAGCGCGGGCCAGGGGCGGTGCCGGGGCGCGGGGGGCTAGTCCTCGCTGCCCCCGTACATGTCCGCCAGCTTCTTGAACCTGGGCCCCCAGTCGTTCAGGTAGTCGTAGTCCTGGTCCCCGGAGCTGGACGAGTTCAGGGAGCTGACCGAGCCGGCCGTGGAGCCGCTCCCCTCGTAGTCGAAGACCAGCAGGGAGTCGTAGGGGGGCGCCGTGGGGTCGTTGTCCGCCGCCCGGAGCCCCTGGGTGCAGAGACATGGCGTTAGGTGGGGGTGGGGCCCGGTGGGAAGGGGGGCTGGGCCGGGGCCGGCCACTCTGCGGGCCCCGCGGGCCGCAGTGCTGGAGAAGCGCGCCGTGTCTCGCGGGAGGCGTCCCGGAGCGGAGCAGGGACACGCGTCACAACCCGGGCTGCGGGGCGTGGGGGCAGCACGCTCAGTGCCACGAGGCCACACAAGCGGCGGGGCGGGGGTGGGGCCGTGGCGAGGTCAGCCCCCCACTTGGGCACGCGGCTCTTGGTCCACGATTCTCGCCACGTGGCCAGCAAGCCTGATGCCGTCTCGCGTCAGGCGCCCTCGGTGGTTCCGGGGCTGGGCCCGGCCTCTGCCCTCGGCCCGGGCTGCTGGGACCGCAGGGCCGTGCCCACCTCAGCCCTGCTCCGTGTGCCTGGCCTGCGGCCCGGGGGGTCCCCAGCAGGATGGCCAGGGGCCGTGGGGGTCGGGGAGGGCTCTGGACTTTGCGCTCCGCTCTCCTCCAGGGCACGAGAAGCGGGCTCCTACTCGGCGAGCAGGGACGCTGCAGTCTGGGGTCTACACAACCATGCCGCGCCGTCACGCACGATGCTGGCCACACCGAGTCCGCTCCGGGCGGCCGGGGCACTTCCTCTGCGGCCTGGGACGTGGGCCGTCCGCGGGAACGCTCTGAGCACCACCCCCCGTGTAAGCCAGCGCCGTCAAGGGCAGGTTCTGACCGGGTGGAGACAGAGGCGCTGTCAGGTGTGCAGACCCCGGGGGCGCGGGCACGGAGACGCGGCCCGGGCCTGCCGGTCCCCGAGAGCCACGGCGGCGCTCGGAGGCCCCGATGCCGGGGGGTGTGGCTGCCGGGATGCGCCCTCTGCTTTATGGCAAGGGCGGGGCAGGCACCGTGGGCTCAGCTTCCAGAGGTGGCTCTGCCTTCCTGCGGATCAGCGGACACCTGAGGGCCAGGAATGCTGTTTGCTGGGACTTTGACACCACGTCACCTCCAGACCCCAAACGCTGGGGTGGGGGCCAGGCAGGTGGACAGGCGGCAGCTCCGGGAGAAGCTGCCTCCCGGCCTGTTCCTGGGTCTGTGTGAACGTGCTGTGTGTGTGTGTCTCTCTGTGTGGTGTTTGTGTTGTGTGTGTGTGGTGTGTTTGTGGGATATGAGTGTTGTATGTGTCTGTGGGGTGTGTGTATATGTGTGTGGGGTATGTGGTACGTGTATATGTGTGTGGTGTGTGCGTCTGTGTGTATGGTGTGTTGTGTGTATGTGTGTGTGGGGTGTATTTCTGTTGTGTCTGTGTGGTGTGTGTGTGTGTGTGCTATGTTTGTGTTATGTGTGTCTGTGGTGTGCGTGTTTCTCCATGTGTGGGGTGTGTGTGTGCGTGCAGTGTGTGTATGTGTGTTGTGTGTGTGTTGTGTGTGTGCGCGCATGGTATGTTTGTGTTGCGTGTGGTGTCTGCATGTGTGTGTGTGTGGTGTGTTTGTGTGTCTGCGGGGTGTGTGTTGTGTATGTGTGGTATGTTTGTATTATGTATCTGTATGTGTGGTGTGTGTGTGTGTGCACGTGTGGGGGTGTGTTTGTTTGCAGCGTATGTGTGTGGTGTGGGTGGTGTCTGTGTGTATGGTGTGTGTGTGTCTGTGTGGGGTGGTCTGTGTGTATGTGGTGTGTGTCTCTGTGTGTGATGTGTGTGTGTACAGTGTGTGCGTTATGTGTGTGACTGGGGTGTATTTGTGTGTCTGTGTGGTTTGTGTTATGTGTGTGTGTCTGTGGTGTGTTTGTGTTATGTGTGTATTGGGGTGTGTGTGTATGTGTGTGTGGTGTGTTTGTGGGGTATGTGTGTTGTGTGTATGTGTCTGTGTGGTCTATTTGTGTGGGGGGTATGTGTCTGTGTGTGGTGTGTTTATCTGTGTGCATGTGTGTCTGTGTGGTGCGTGTATGTGTGTGCTGTGTCTGGTGTGTGTGTGTGGTGTTTGTGTGTGTGTAGTGTATTTGTGTTGTGTGTGTTTGTGGGGTATGAGTGTTGTGTGTATATGTCTGTATGTGGGGTGTGTGTGTATGTGTGTCTGTGTGGTGTGTTTGTGTTGTGTGTGTGTGGGGTGTGTGTTGTGTGTATGTGCTTGTGTGCGGGGTATGTGTATGTGTGGGGTATGTGTATGTGTGTGATGTGTATATATGTGTGTGTGGTGTTTGTATCTGTGTGGGATGTGTGTGCATGTGTGTCTGTGTGGTGCGTGTATATGTGTGTGTGTGATGTGTGTGTCTTGGTGTATTGTGTGTCTGTGCGTATTTGTGTGTTGTAGGGTGTATTTCTGTTGTGTCTGTGTGGTGTGTGTGTATGTGTGGTATGTTTGTGTTATGTGTGTCTGTGTCTGTGGTGTGTGTGTTGTGTCTCCATGTGTGGGGTGTGTGTGTGTGTGTGTGGTGTCTGGGGTGTGTGTGTGTGCAGTGTGTGTATGTGTGTCTGTGGGGTGTATTTGTGTTGTGTGTGTGTATGCGTGATATGTTTGTGTTGCGTGTGGTTTGTGTTGTGTGTGCGTGTGCATGTGTATGGTGTGTGTGTGGGGGGGGTGTGTGTGGGGTGTGTGTGTGTTGTGTATGTGTGATATATTTGTGTTATATGTCTGTGTGTGTGGTGTGTTTGTGGTATGTGTCTGTGTGCATGTCTGTGCGCGTGTGGGGGTGTGTTTGTGTGCAGTGTGTGTGTGTGGTGGGTGTGGTGTGGGTGGTGTCTGTGTGGGGTGTCTATATGGTGTGTGTGTGCAGTGTGTGTGTGATGTGTGTGTCTCGGGTGTATTTGTTGTCTGTGTGTATATGTTTATGTGTGCTGTGTTTGTTTTATGTGTGGGGGTGTGTGTATGTATGTGGGATGTGTGTATGTGTGTGCTGTGTGTGTGGTGTGTTTGTGTGTGGGGTGTGTAATGTATTTGTGTTGTGCATCGTGTGTGTGTGGTTGTGTTGTGTGTGTGGTGCGTGCGTGTCTGTGTCGTGTGTGTCTGTGGTGTATTTGTGTTGTGTGTCTGTGTGTATGTTGTGTGTGTGGTATGTTTGTGTTGTGTATGTGTGTGTGCATGTGTCTGTGTATGTTGTGTGTGCGTGGGGTGTGTGTGTGGTGTGTTTGCGTGTCTGTGGTGTGTGTGTGTTGTGTGTGTGTGTATGCACACGTGTGTGTGGGGGTGTGTTTGTGTGCAGTGTCTGTGGTGGGTTGTGGGTGTGTATGTGGTGTCTGTGTTGTGTCTGTGTGTGGTGTGTGTGTATGTGTGGGGGATATCTGTGTGTGTGGTGTATTTGTGTATGTGTGGGGTGTGTGTGTTGTGTGTGTGTCTGTGGGATGTATTTGTGTTGTGTGTCTGTGTGTTGCATGTATGTGTGGTATGTTTGTGTTACGTGTGTGTGGTGTGTGTGGTGTCTAGTGTGTGTGTCTGGGTGTTGTGTGTGTGTATGTGTGGTATGTTTGTGTTGTCTGTGGTGTGTTTGTGCTGTGTGTGTGGTGTGTTTGTGGGGTGTGTGTGTATGTGTGGTATGTTTGTGTGTAGTGTGTGTGTCTGTGGGGGGTGTGTGTGTGTGTATGCGTATGTGTGGCTATGTTTGTGTTATGTGTGTGGTGTGTTTGTGGTGTGTGCGTGTGCGCGCGTGCATGGGGTTGTGTTTGTGTGTCTGTGGGGTGTATTTGTGTTGTGTGTGGTGTGTGGGTGTGGCGTGGGTGTGTCCGGGGGTGCGGGCTGAGGTCAGGCCGGCAAGTCGCAGGCCTGCGTGGGCTTCCGGGTTCAGCGGACACGGGGAGGCACAGCCGCCCGCAGGCGCCCTCCCGGGACGGTGCCCGCTGCGCCCCCGAGGGTCAGCCTCCCCGCGAAGCCGCCTGCTCGCCTCACGCTGGACGCCCCGCGAAGGGGCCTCTCTGTACGTGTGAACAGGGTCCTGCGTGGATCAAAGGGGCCAGTTAGGGGCCCTCCGCGGGGCTGGACACCCACCTCGTTGATGAAGTCGCCGATGTCCCCCGGGTGGGGCACCGCAGGCCTGACTGGGTACTGGGGCTCGGCGCCCACCGGCCGCTCGTCCACCCGCCGCACGCCGGGGGCCTTGCTCAGCACGTGCTCCACAGCCTCCGGCTGCTGCAGCTGGCTGAGGTCGTAGTCCTGGGACAAGCGGAGTCGGGCCGCTGCCGTGGGGACGGCGGCGGCTGCGGCGGCAGAGCCGCCCCCAGGGCACATCCTCGTCCTGCCCCGTCGCTGGGCTCCGAGCACGCCTGCCGTCCGTCCCCCCCGTCCCCGGCCCGGCCCCTCACCCCACCCACCGCCGGCGCTCCCCCGTCCCGCCGCCCCCTCCCATCCCGCCGCCCGGCCCCGCGCCACCCGCCCCAGCGCCCCCGGCCCGGTCTGTCCCGTCTCCTTCCGCAAACGCCCAGCTCGCCCGTGTCCCCCACCCCCACCCATGGCGTCCGTGCCCCAGGCCGCTCCCCCAGGGCCCGCCCCGCCGCCCCTCCGCTCGGCGCCGCGCGCCGTCACGTGTTCTCCGCCAGCGGCCCCGCGGCGCGCTGTCGGGGGTCGCCAGCCCGCCGCGGCCTCACCTGGTCCTCCTCGCCGCCGCCCTCCTCGTCGTACTTGAGGATGTTGTCCCGCACGTCGTCCTCGGGGTCGATGAGCAGCTGCTTCGCGTGGCGCTCGCGCTCCCGCCGCCTCAGCCACACCACGAACAGCAGCACCATGGCTGGGGGCGTGAGCGCGCGTGACGCGGCGCCCGTGCCCGCGCGGAGCGCGCCCCCGGCCCGGCCCCGCCCGGCCCCGGCGGTACTCACTCAGCAGGATGACGACGCAGAGGAGGATGGCCGCGATGGCGCCCGTGCCCAGGCCCGCCGCCGCCACGGCGCCGATGGCCGTGCAGTCGCCGTTTTCGTCACACGGGCACACCTTGACCTTGATGACGGACGTGTTGGACAGGGGCGGGTTTCCCGAGTCCGTGACGGTGACGGGGACGTCGTACATGCCGGCCTCCAGGTGGAGGATGCGGAGGCCGAGCTGCGCGTAGTCACCTGGCGGGGGACAGGCGGCTCTGAGACCCGGGAAGTCTCGTCTGACGGCGGGCGCACGAACACACGTACACGCGCACACGCGCGCACACGCCACAGCATTCCATGAAGTTAAGAGAGGCCGGCAATTCAAGAACAGAGCAGTGCTGGAGCTCCCATCGTGGCTCAGAGGAAACAAATCTGACTGGCATCCACGAGGACGCAGGTTCGATCCCTGGCCTTGCTCAGTGGGTTAAGGATCTGACATTGGCGTGAGCTGTGGTGTAGTCGCAGATGCGGCTCGGATCTGGCGTTGCTGTGGCTGTGGTGGCAGGTGCTACAGCTCTGATTCAAACTCTAGCCTGGGGACCTCCAAATGCCATGGGTCTGGCCCTAAGAAAGACAAAAAAAAAAAAAAAAGCAGTTGCAACATGTAAGATGAAGAAGTTATTTCCTTAATATATATAGAAAGAGTTCCACCAAATAAATTAGGAAAAGCCATTTTCAAAGAAAAATAGACAAGGACAGTGAACATGTGTTCACAGAAACAAAGAAAGGCCAAAAGGTAGATGAAAAAATGTCTACCGGTGGTCAGAAGACGCAAGTGGAAACTGATTTTCGCTAAAAAATTGGGAAAATGCTTTTTTCTTTCTTTTTTTCCTTTTTTTTAGGGCCACACCCGCAGCATATGGAGGATCCCAGGCTAGGGGTCAAGTCAAGAGCTGTAGCCTCCGGCCTACGCCACAGCCACAACAGTGCAGATCTGAGCCACGCTGTGACCTACACGACAGTTCACGGCAACGCCAGATCCTTAACCCACTGAGCGAGGCCAGGGATTGAACCTGGGTCCTCATGGTTACAAGTCAGGTTCGTTACTGCTGAGCCACAGCAGGAACTCCGAAAAATGCTTTTTAAACAGTTATGTTCGGTGTTGGTAAGGGCTTGGGGAACAGACCAATGCTAGCAAAACTTCAGAACTTGCCACAAGTAACAAATGCTGGAGAGGGCGTGGGACAACAGTCTACACTGCTGGTGGGAACGCGGACTGGTGCCGCCACTGCGGGATAAAAGCCACCACAGGACCCAGCACCCCGCTCCGGGCAGAACTCTACCCCGAGAGCACACGCGCACCCGTGTTCCCGGCGCTCTTCACAGCAGCCGAGACCTGGACGCAGCCTAAACGCCCGTCAGCAGAGGGACGGATGAGGAGATGGGTGGGAACCCTGGAGCAGTGCCGGCCTTAAAACAGCGAGCTGATGCCGCCTGCAGCCTCAGGGCTGGCACTGTGGATCTCACACCGCGGGAAGGAAGTCAGAGGCAAATACCGAATGGTTCCCTTACACGTGGAAACCAAAGCACGACACAAAAGAACCTAGCTACGGAACAGAAACGCTCACAGACCTGGGGAGCCGGCTTGCGGCTGCCACGAGGGCGCGGGGAGGGAGGGGCTGGGATCTGGAGTTCAGAGATGCGGACTAGCACACACGGCGTCGGGAAGTCCCCTGGGGGCACAGCGGGTTGAGGACCCGGTGTCGCCCCCCCGCGGGGCATCCGTGCCGTGGGCTCCACCCCCGGCCTGGGAGCTCCCACGAACCGCAGGTGCGGCAAAGAGAAGAGGGTCCTCCTGCCACAGGGCCTCCCGGAGGGCTGGGAGGAGGGTGCCGTGTGTGACCCGTCGCCCTGCGGGACGCCAGCGCCTGACTCGGCACCGTGAGTCCACTCGCTGCAGCAAAGTAAATTTAAAAAAACCCTCAGAACCCTTCACACGGCAGGTCCCCGTCGAGGAAAGTGTCCTCAGGAAACACACCGGTGGGTGGGGTGGGCCTCCTTGGTCTCTGATCCGCCTCCTCAGGGCCCCCCCGGGTCTGCACCCCGACTCAGCCGTGTCCCCGGGGGCTGGGCCGCCAGCAGGCTCACCGTTCAGGCGCGTGACGGTCCAGTTCTTGCGGACACTCCCGGGGACGAAGGGCAGCTCGAAGACGTAGGGGCCGACGTTGGGGTCCGCGTCGGCGTCGGCCGCGGTGATGTTGATGGCCGTCGGGCTGGGCTTCTCACAGATCTGCGCCTCCTTGGGCAGCAGCTCGGGGGCGTTGTCGTTGATGTCGATGAGGTAGATCTGCAGGGTGCCTGTGCCGCTGGCCGGGGGGACCCCTGCGGGGGGACAGCAGTGACCGCGCGGGCCACTCCCGTCCTCTGCGGCCAGCCCCCACCCACCCAGGTCAGACCCCACTGACCACTGACACGCACCACACGCGAACAGACGCCACCAGAGCCCCCGCGCGCCCAGCCCTCGCCCCCACCCCGGCCCGCGGTGTGGACAGACCGCTGCTGGGCGCCCAGACGCCCGTCTCCCGCCCCCAACCACGGCTCTGCCTTTTGATGGCAGCTCTGGCCCCGGCAGGACAACCCCGCCTCTCCCGCCCGCGGCAGGTGGCGCGTGTAAAACGAGCATCCAGAGCAGGTCTCCGCGACCTTCCAGAAACGGCCGGGCCGCCGGGGGCGACGGCAGGACGCCTGCCTCTGAGAGCCGCTTTGATGGGAGGGTGGGGACCGGCTTCCATTAACCCGGGGGGAACTCGAGCTCCATTCCCCGTGGACCCTGTACCTTCCAGACACTGAGACTCGCGTGCTAACCACACTCAGTGCTCCAGCCGCCGGAGGAGAGGGAGCTGGGGGAGCGGCCGCCCGGCCCAGGGCCCGCTGCTCCTCGCGGCCGCGCTTTTGTGGGCCCGTGGGGCAGGGGAGGCGGGAAGGGGGGACCGGGTCTCAGCCTTCACTTGCCGGCGCCCAGACTTTGGGTGACGGCTACTCTGGCTCCTGGAGCTGTTACACGGCTGTTCCCAGAGCCCACCCATCACCGGCCTGCTGCAGGGCCTTTGCACAAGCCGTTTCCAACCCCAGGGCCCTGTCCCACCTTCATCTTCCCCTGGCTACTTTCTTCGTTCTGCAGGGCTCAGCCCCACATCGCTCACAGCCCAGAGCACAGCTGGAGCCCCGGTGCCCTCCCATCCCGTTTTGTTTTCATCTAGCACTTCCCATGCCCTGAACGTATTCGCTGACCTGTTTCTCTCTGCTACTGGTTGTCCCTCAATATCCATTTCCTCTTTGTTCCTTAATCAAAGAAATGGAACCTCAGATTTTTTCTGGGCTCATCACTGACCAACCAGAAGACATTTCCCAGCAGCCCTTGCAGCAAGATGTGGGTTCTTGGCAGCTCTGGCCTCCTGAACTGGAAGTCCGTGGCAGGGCCAGGATATGCCCTTGCCCTCCCCACTCCTTCAGTCTGCCAGGATGTGGTCACGATGGCTGGAGCACCCGCAGCCATCCTGGGTCATCCTGCACCTCGCTAGGGCCGTGGAGTGGCCAGAGTGAGCCTGGTTTCTTACTCCCGACGCCAGGCTGCCTGCCTCACGTGGGAGAAAGTAACCTGTACCCACCGACGTTACTGTTTCCATCATATACACCCAAACCAGGGTCTAGCTGACACACTGGCCTCTGGAATGTCACCCACACAAAGGGAGGGGTCTTTTGTCTGCTGTGCTTGCTGCCGATAGTGCCTGGCACAGAGCTGGAGCCCAGGGTAACGGGACAACCACAGTAATAATGACCTACTGGAACCAGGCCCTGCTCCCAACTCAGTCCGCATGGCCCTGAGCGGCAGTAGCAGTTACCCCCGCTGTGCACAGGAGAAAACCGAGATACAGCGTCTTCTCCTCCACACTAGGCAGAGATCTCGTCTCTGCTCCCCGAACTTTCACTCCCCCCCTGCCACCTCTGCAGAGTGGGCTGGACGCCCTGACAGCTGTGGGCCCCGCCAGCTCCTGGGTGCCCCGGACCAGGGAGGGGGGCCTTGAGGCCACGGGTCCCAGCACCCGGGCTCCTAGAGACGCCATCCACGTCCCTCAGAAGGTCCGCTTCTCTCAGCCTCCCTCTGGACCCCTGTGGCCCCCTCCCCAGCCCCAGGCCCCTCCGTCTGGCTCAGGGCCCTGGCCTTTGCCCCCTCTGAGCCTCCAGGGCTTCAGAGGGTCCACCCTGCCTCTGGGGCCCTCGCGGGCACCCCACCCTGCCGGGACTGAGGGCCGCAGGGGTCTGGGACGCGGTCAGAGTCAGCGAAGGGCAGCTGGATGGCGGGGTGCCCCTCGCCCGGTTTTGGCCTCTCGTCAGCACTAGGGCTGTTCTGCTCAGAGCTGTGACTCGAGAGCCCGAGTCTACAGCTGGGAACCCGAGGAGGTTCAGGTCGTGCGGTTCGGCTCAGGGGCTGGGTGGACCTCGGCCCACCCCCGGGCTCGCCTGGGTGAATGGTCCTGGGCCCCTGCGCCCGATTCCCATGAGCGAGGGAGGAGCTGCCCCGGACCCCCGCGGCCGCAGCTCCGCACTGCTCCCTCTGCCCTCGCCCCCTCTCCCCGCCCCGGGGCGCACCGTTGTCAGCCGCCAGGAAGGTGGCCTCGTAGACGTTGTTTTTGATGTAGAGAGACTCGCGGTCGAGGACGGCCGCCGTGCTGATCTGGCCGTTGGTGGTGTTGACGTGCAGCCAGTTGGCGGGGTCCGACAGCTTCGAGTACCTGCGGGGGAGGCGGGGGCTGGGAGCCTGCTGGGAGCGGCGGCCTGGACGCCGAGCGCGCGGGACGGTGACTGCAGCGGCTGGCCATCCCCGGGATGCACGGGCTCCCCGACCGCGCAAGGACCCTGGGGGGCAGCCCCCCCGCCACTTCACAGGTGGGCGGCGAGGGCAGCGGACGGTGACGATGCCCACTGGACCCACTGCCATCAGGGCGGCCGGTCACCCCAGCTGTCCCCGGACTGGGCCTCCCGGCCTGGGGACACCCCAGGACTCACGGGACACTCGGGTCTCTTCCCTGCGGGAGAGCGGGGAGCTCGGGCCCACCTCACGGCCTGCTGCATGAACCGGTCGGGGTCCACCGCCGAGAACGTGGTCAGCACGGTGCCGGTGGGCGCGCCCTCCTCCAGGCGGATCAGCTTGTGGTTCGAGGGGAAGTAGGGGGCCTCGTTGATGTCCGTGACCGAGACGGTCACCCCCGCCGTGGACTGGAAGGACATCTGGATCCCGCTGGCCAGGGGCGCCTGGTTGGACACCATCACGGTCAGCATGAAGGCTCTGTTGAGCTCGTAGTCGACGGCCTGCAACGAGACGCCGGAGAGGTGAGCCGGCCTAGGCGCCCCGGGGCTGGTCCTGAGCGAGGCGGGCCGGCCTCGACTCCGCTTCCTGCTGGGCTCGGCCGGGGGGGGGCGGGGAGACCTCGCCCTCCTGTCGCTCGCGCGCCCCCGCGCCCCTGCTCTCATCAGGCGATGGGAGGGCCGAGCCCCCCGGCCTCGTGGCTCAAGGTCCCGGCCGCTTGTCCAGCGCGTGGCGGGTGGAGTAGTGGCCCCAAAGACGCCCATCTGGAACCTAGGAGTGTGGCTTGTGGCAAACGGGGTCTCTGCAGCGGTAATACAGCTAAAGGTCTTGACAAGAAGTCATCCTGCATTGAGGCCCCCATCCCAGCTCAGGGCCTGGAAAGTCAGGGGCGGGGGGGGCTGCGACACGGGAGAGACCACGTGGGGACAGGCGCAAGGGGAGCCGCTCGGAGCCAAGACGCCAGCGACGCCGACACCCACCAGGAGGACGGGGCGGGAAGGAGCCATTCGGGCCTCGTGCGGGAGCTTGGTCCACACCCTGGATTTTGGCCATTTGGCCTCTGGAGCCAATATCCTTTGGAGAAATGTCCATCTGGAGAATGTCCTTCGGCTGTTTTACACGACCCCCACCACCGCTGGTGGCAATTTGTGACAGCAGCCGCAGGACACCCTCCGCAGGCCCGCACGGGTGTCCCCTCCAGTTACCACGGGTTCTGGGGCATCAGGACCCCGACTGCTGAGCGCCAGCAGTTCTGTTTGCAGCGCTCTAGTCTGCGGGTGCTCTTCACTCTCCCAGGGGGACGGAAGCTGCTCAGAAGCGCTCGGGGCCCTGAGGATGTGCAATTATTCACAACAGTCTTACTGAGAAAAAGCAAAACCATGTACTGCAACTGCATGTAAATAATTCTGCTTAGACACATGCAAAGTACCACATGCCTAAGAGTACTCAGCACAGTGCTGTGTCATCCTAGAGGGTGCTCACCACACAGTGCTGCCTGTGTCATCCTAGAGGGTGCTCACCGCACAGTGCTGCCTGTGTCATCCTAGAAGGTGCTCACCACACAGTGCTGCGTCATCCTAGAGGGTGCTCACTGCACAGTGCTGCCTGTGTCACTCCTAGAGGGTGCTCACCACACAGTGCTGCCTGTGTCACTCCTAGAGGGTGCTCACCGCACAGTGCTGCCTGTGTCATCCTAGAGGGTGCTCACCGTGCAGTGCTGCCTGTGTCACTCCTGGAGGGTGCTCACCGCACAGTGCTGCCTGTGTCACTCCTGGAGGGTGCTCTTCGCGCAGTGCTGCCTGTGTCACTCCTAGAGGGTGCTCACCGCGCAGTGCTGCCTGTGTCATCCTAGAGGGTGCTCACCGCGCAGTGCTGCCTGTGTCATCCTAGAGGGTGCTCACCGCGCAGTGCTGCCTGTGTCACTCCTAGAGAGTGCTCACTGGTGTCAGACAGACGCCTACGGCCCTGCTGTCAGATGGACTGCCTGCATGGTGGGGACACTGGCAGAGCAGAGACCGTAAGAGCAGGGACAGGACGTGGAGAAATGGAGACTCGGGAGGGCGGGGGAGCAGAAAAGGCAGCACCCAGAGGCCACTGCCTCTGTGTGAAAGGGGGAGGAGTACGAGTTTGCATACGTCTCTCAAACCTGCAGAACAGATAAGCCACAAAGAGCACAGTCACCCCTGAGCACGGGGAAGGGACCGGGTGGAGGGAACAGCTGGGGTCTGAGCTTTCTCGCTGCATATGTTTTGCCACGTAGCTTTGATTTGGGAGCCATACAAAATCTGACATTCTCACATTTTTTTCTACCACAAGTAAAATTACATATGTAAGGCAATCTCTGAAAATTATAAGCTGAATCAAATGAAACTAACCGTCTATCGATGGAAACGTAACTCCCAAGACAACGGTGCCATCCAGTGACTTAGGGCGGTATTTAGATGCTAAGTCCTACACGGACTGAGTCTAAGGACAGCCGGCATGGCAAAGAAATGTAAACCCATTTGGTTTTCTTGCTACTGGTAGCGATTTTGGATTTGCTATTTTCCAAGCTTTTTATGTACACTTGGTCCTCCATATCCATGGATTCAACCAATTGGGAATTGAAAATATTTGAAAAGAAAAAAAACCTCCAGAAATTTCTACAAAGCAAAACTTGAATTTTCTCCACACAGGCGACTATTTACACAGCCAGCACTGACATTGTATTACCACGTATTACAAGCTGAAGTTCACGGCGAGTGTGTGTAGGTCACACACAGACACTGCACCATCTTACAGAAGGGTGAGCATCTGCTGGAGGGGCGGTGCTGGAGCCAGTCCCCTTGGAGACTGAGGGTGACCGCACATTGGAGGGGAAGGTACGTCACCAATGAACATGTCAGGAACCAAGGTTTTCAGTGTAAGAGAAATGAGATCGAGTACAGAATCAACCCAGTAAAACTTTCTGATGTTCGACTTGGACCCAAGGACGGCGCGAATCTGTGCCGGGAACAAGCGACAGGAGGCACACGCACGGGAGTGCGCCCTCACTGCCCCCGCAGCAGCGGAGGCGGCAGGAGCGAGCGCCTCTCCTGTCCGGATGCTGGTTTCTAACTACCACCGCCCGAGAGGAGTGGCTAAGCCAGATGTGAGGCAGAAGTCAGCAAGACGAACCTGGGCTGCCTGCGCGTCACCGCACGGCGACGTGGCGGAACCAGCTGGGGGAGGCGCCCCAGGCCAGAGATCAAAAGCAGGAGTGGCTGCCGATGAGAGTGGGTAAAATCTACGCAACGTGAACACAGCAAGAAAACGGAGAACACGCGCAGTTCCATTCATCATCTGGGGATGTATCCGGGTCGCCCCTCTGGGGTCTGTGCACAGCCACTTTGCCCGCTCAAGGGACTCTGCAGACGGCAGCGTTAAAGACCTTGGGAGGGAGGTGATCCTGGACTAAGGGCTGGCCCTGGATGCGGTCCCGGGTCCTCACAGGAGGGCAGACGGGGACCGAGGCAGAGACGGCTCTGGCTTTGAAGACGGCGGGAGGGCCGCAGCCCTGCGATGCAGAGCCCGGCACTGGGACCAGCCGGCCGGGGAGCCCAGTCTTGCCGACACCTTGATTTTGGCCCCGGGAAACTGATTAAGGACCTCTGACCCCAGAAGTGTGCAAGAGCACACGTGTGTCACGTTAGGTGATTGTTACAGCAGCCACTGGAGACTCAGGTGGTGACGCCACCCGCTGCCGGGTGCCAGCACTGCTCTGAGAATCGGGACATAAAGACAGAATGAGGCCGCGTTCTCACTTCTGCGGAACCCCACACCAGCTCCCTGTTCCTAGTGGCTTAGGACAGTGCACTTGTCATCTTAAGGCCCTGGAGGTCAAAGTCAAAACTCTGTGCTGCTGGGCCAAGGTCAAGGCGCGGGCAGGGCTGGTTCCTCCCGGCCTGGGCCAGCTCCTGGGCTCTCGGCCCCTCCTCCACCTTCAAGGAGCAGCGTAGCTTCTTGCAGCCTCTCTCTGCCTGCGCCTCACGTCTCCTCTGACTCTGCCACCCTCGGGGACCCCATGATGGCAGGAGGCCCACCTGGATAAGCCAGGGTGAGCCGCCACCTCCAGGTCCTTAATTCAGTCCCGCCCACAAAGTCCTTCTGCCACTTCTGCACAGACCTGGGGGTAGGGCCTGGGTGGGCATCGCTGGGTGCTGCTGGGCTGCTGCCGACCCCCGTCTCCGCAGCCGCAGGGCTCTCTGCTTACAGAAGCGCCCAGTCACGGGTCGCACCAGGAACGGTGGGGGCAAAGCCCCGCCCTGCCCCCAGCGGAGACAAGGCCTTCGGAGAGGAGGTCGCGCCCTCCCGCTTCCGGCTGCGCCTGGAAACCCTCGAGCTTGGAGAGGAACTGGCCTGCCCGCGGGCCGCTGTCCTGCTCTGCCGCTGCGCTGCTCCGCCCACAGCCCCGCCCCACCTCCCAGCTCTCCCGCAGCTCAGCCTGGGTTTTTGTGAGCCTTGAAAGTCCTATGCCTGAGCGTGAAACCCACGGCTTCTCAGCCCTGCTACTAAATACGGTACTGAGCACAAGGAATTTAAGAAGCCAGTGAGTACCGGGCGGGTGCCCAGGGCGTGGAGGGGACAGTCCGACACCCCCCGTGCACCCCCACTGCCTGCTGCCCAACACGGTGCTCCCAGGGTGTGTTTAGGGAGGGCCTTGCACCTGCAGGTGTCACCCTGGCCGGACCCTCCATGGCCCAGGCTGGCCGCCAGTCTGAAGAGGCACGTAGGGCAGACTGACCCGGCGCCCCTCCCTGAGGGCTCTCCTGGGACTTCCGGCCAGAGACTCTGAACACACCCAGGTGTGAGCCTGGTCCCTGTCCCCAGAGTATGGATGCCTCTGAGCACACAGCCCCCACCTGCACCCGTGTGAGTCTGTCTCTGATCCAGGGGACCAAGCAGCTGCCAAGACTCCAGCCCCTCCCCCAGGGCCGAGAGCGGGCTGCGGCGGGAGACTCCCTTTAATGCACGTTTCATAAACCACGGTGGTTCTGTGAACAGGTCACTAAAGCACGTGGTCTTTCTCCCGTATTTCCTGGTTCGTGTCCCTGGAGGACTAATGCTGCATGTCACACATTAAAAACTGTGTCGCCAGTCTGCGTGAGGATGCATTCCTGAAAGACTGCCATGGACAGTAAAAGTCCACAGGAGGGTCGAACAGAGCGCGTCCGTAACGGAGAAATCTGTAGGCAGTGCGCCCCACAGCTTCAATCAGAGGCCGGAGAGCCCTGCTGGCCGGTGCCGCCCCCCCCGCCGGCCACCCCGTGTCTTAGCCACGACCCTTTGCGGGGGGCAGGGAGAGGCAGCTGGGCCTCCCGAGGAGGATGGGGACAGGGGCAGGTCCCCACTGGGGTTGGGGTCTGAGGGCAGAGGAGCTGGCATTCACCGGGGCAGGAGGACAACCAGCCCGTGACGACAGCAACGGCGGTGACGAAGAGGAGCTCACTCGAGTTCCCGGGCTCTCGCTACGCGCCCGGCGCCGCACGCTAAACCTTCGCTGTCCGGGCTCCGCTCTAACGCTGGCGGTAAAGCTGGGCGGAGACCCCCGGCAGCCTGTCGTCCGCACACGGGGACCGAGGCACGGGGACAGCGGCTGGCCCGTGCGGGCGGGTGACCTAAGAGCCAGCGTGGCTCCAGGAAGAGGTGCCCGGGGACGCCTGACCAGCCCGCAGTCCCCGACTGCCCCCTTGCCTCCCGTGTCCCGGTCACTGCCCGCCCTCCTGGCCACTCTCCCTGAGTCGACATCTGAAAGGCCGGCGTCCCTGCCAGGGCCTCGCGGACCGACCTGGGAACGGTGTTTTCTAAGACGGACGCCTCGCCGTGAACAGACTCTAACGGGAAGTTTCAGAGGCGCGCGCCGTGTGGAATAAAAGCGAAACAGAAAGAAATGGGCGAGGGTGGTACCGGCTGCCGCGTCCTGCCCGGGACACAGTGGCCGAGACCTGTGGCGACAGCGCAGCCGTGTGCTCTCAGTTCCAAGCGCCCAACACTTAGCTTCAAACTTACATGCGGCAAACGCAGCCACAGAAGGGAATGAAATAACGCCTCGTGCGGCGACCTGGCTGGGCCGAGGGGCGCTCGGCTGAGGGGAGTCGCCCAGACGCCGTGACGCCACTGACGGTGGAGCCTAAACACGACCCCGACGACCTCCTCCACAGAGACAGACTGACAGACGCAGAGGACAGACCTGTGGCTGCAAAGGGGGAGGGGCTGGGGCTCGGGGTCAGCAGAGGCCGGCCGGTGCGGACAGCGCGACGGACAAGGCCCGACCGTGCAGCGGGCGCTCTCCCCGACACCCCGTGACCAGCCGTCAGACGAGAACGGTAATGTGCGTAACCGACTCACTCGCCCCAGAGCAGAAACGAACAGGCTGTAAATCAACCGAACTTCGATAAAGTAAATACATAAAACCTTCAAACGCGGATGCCCTTTACACAAGTCCACGTCTAGGAAAGTGCCCTCGGCTGCACTTCAGTTAACAAAATTCAGGTAAAGATTTACTCGCGAATGTTCACACGTCCACCTCCGCCACCAAGACGGACAAGCGTCCCCACCCCCGGCCCGCTGTAACCCCGCCCACGGCCCCCTGTAGCCCCGGCCCCCTGTAGCCCCGCCCCCGGCCCGCTGTAGCCCCGCCCCCGGCACGCTGTAGCCCCGCCCCCGGCCCCCTGTAACCCCGCCCTCCAGGTCCGCCAAGGCTTGAGGTTAGCCATGATCTTGATACCAGAACTGGGATACAGTCCGTGTGGGAAAGGAAAAGTACAGGCTTGAGTTGCTCTGAAAAATACACAGAAAATCTTTAGAGGTGACCGGATAAGTCCTGCAACGTATTAAAAAAAAGACATCTGCCTGGCTAAACTGGATTTACTGCAGGAATGCAAGGACGGCTCCACATTAGAAAAGCTCTTAACGCGTCACCCATTCGCGGACTGGGGGGGCGACAGGACAGTTCTCCCTTGGGGGGTTGGCATGTCTGGACTTCCGAGTCCCTAGAGTCCCGTGTCCCGGTGAGGCTGCCTCTGCCCTGGCAGGGGAGGCCCGAACCTCTGCCCCCAGGAGCTGGGGCGGCACCAACCGAGCGCCACCCAGGTCGAGTTTGTCTCTGGGCAGGTGGAGGCACAGACTCGGGGTGCCCGGCAGGAATTGAGGGGAGCACCTACCTTCACGACGGTGACCAAGCCCTCGTTGGTGACGGGGTCTGTGCGGATGCTGAAGTGGCCGGAGGGGTCCCCACTGATGATGCGGTAGACGGCGTTCCAGTTTGGGGAGTGAGGCTGATCTCGGTCCATCACGGTGAGGTTTGCCACCACCGTCTCCACGCGGTTTTCAGGGACTTCCCCTGCGTACTGCCAAGTGCAAGAAAGTGGGGGATCAGGAGCCCGCGGGAAGGCTGCGAGGGGAGAGGCGAGGGCTGGGTTCCCCGCCCCCAGCTGCTCCCAGGCTCGGGACTTCCCTCGGGTCCCCATCCCGTGTCCGTGCGGACAAGGAGGCGTCTGGATGGGCTCTGCTGCCTCCAGCTGAGGGCCAGCGAGGCCGGGGCTCGCCTGCGGGAGTCTAGCTGCAAACGGAGCATGGCTTCGCAGGCTCACGCGCACGCCGGGCCTCTCCGCGGAAGCCCGTCAAGCCCTTCCACGTGCAGCGGGGACCCGGCAGACACGTGGGGCTTAGGAGAGACTGTAAGGATGTGCCTGGAAAACGGGAAATGAACAGGAGGGCGGCAGCTGCAAAGGGCTTCCTGAGCCAAGCCGCTCAGGGCTCCTGCTGTCATGCTCGTCCCCGACGGGCCGGGGCCCGGGGTCAGCAGCTGCCGGCATGCACACGACCAAAGCTGGAGTCTCGAGCCTTTTTCTCCTGCCACAGAAGGTAAAAGAGCGCTGCAAGCCACACCCATCTGCAGGTGTGGCTCATGTGGCCACGGCAGTTACTGCGGGCATGGGTGTGTGTGTGTGTGTGCATGCGTGTGTGTGTGGTGTGTGTGTGTGCGCACGCGCGCCGGTGCTGAGGCAGCGATGGACGTCTGCGCACCGCTCAGCAGATGTTGGTCATTGCTGTGCAGATACGGCCCAGCTCGGAAGGGCCCTGGCCTCGCTCCACTGCTCTGCTGCCACTGTCTTGAGATTCTTAATTTGTGAACAAGGGCTCAGCACGCGGAGTGGCTGTGCTGTCCCCAGGCAGAGTGCCTCTGAGCCACAGAACCTGGCCAGGGAGTTTGGACAAACACCCGGGGATTTCCGGCTGTGCACCCAGCAGCCAGGCCCTAAGGCCGGTCACCGAGTGCCCACCCCGTGCCAGGCACTGCCAGGTATTGGTCCTCAGGCTGCTCAGGAGGTCTCTGTTCTTTTTTTTTTTTTTTGTCTTTCTGCCTTTTCTAGGGCCGCACCCGCGGCATATGGAGGTTCCCAGGCTAGGGGTCCAGTGGGAGCTGTAGCTGCCGGCCTTCGCCACAGCCACAGCAACGCGGGATCTGAGCCACGTCTGCAACCTACACCGCAGCTCACGGCAACGCTAGATCCTTAACCCACCGAGCAAGGCCAGGGATCGAACCCGCAACCTCATGGTTCCTGGTCGGATTTGTTAACCACTGAGCCACGAAGTGAACTCCAGAAGATCTCTGTTCTTAAACCCGTTTTACAGATGAAGAAACAGAAGCAAGAGAGGTTAAGAGACCCTGGGGTGCCACAGAGGGAGGGGCCCGGAGTGTCCTAAGGACTAGCCCCGAGTGCCAGGCACGGTGCCCAGGCTGGCCTCTCCCAGGACGGCCCCAGGCCCGGCCACCGTGGGCGGGTCACCGGACAGGGAGGAAGGAATTCAGAGTCGGGCTTGGCAACAGCCCAGGCGGCCTGG
Organism: Catagonus wagneri; assembly: GCA_004024745.2. Taxonomy (NCBI): domain Eukaryota; kingdom Metazoa; phylum Chordata; class Mammalia; order Artiodactyla; family Tayassuidae; genus Catagonus; species Catagonus wagneri. The sequence goes on from PVHT020000031.1 coordinate 256,862, forward strand.
CTCCAGCCCCTCAGCCAGAGCCGAGCCCCCGGCCTCCCAAAGGCTTTTCCGCAGGTCGGCGCCCGCAGTTACGGCCGAGGTGACAGGCCTGCTTGGTGCCTGGCTGCGCGCAGCCCACACAGCGCCCCAGCCCTGGCTCCCCGCACTGAGTGTGTTTCAAAACCCAGGCGCCTGGTGGAGCGCGTCGGCAGCTCCTTGTGCTCACACTGGGCGTTCTCACGGCTCTGAGGCTGCGGCCTCCGTCTGGAACTTTCCCCGTTCTGCTGCTCGAGGGCCAGGCCCCTCCCCGTAACCTTCGAAGCCTCTGCAGGCGCCACCCGCCGCCAGGCCCCCTGCAGGCCATGCGCACCCTCTGCCCCGGACACCAGCCGCAGGCACCGCACCCGGCCCCGCTCCTCTCGAGCGCCTCCGAGAGCCCCGGACTTTGAGCCCAGGCGTGGGTCCCGGGCGGAGGCAGTGGTTCTCTGCCCTGAGCAGTTTACATTCAAGCCTCAGCCCGTGCCAGGGCGGGGTCCCGAGGTGCGAGTGAACAGAAAACCGGACGACAGCGGCTGGAAGGCGGGGACCCTTCCCGAGTGGGAGACCTGCAGGGAGGGCGGCGCAGCAGCCAGCAGGCCCCTCAGACCTGTCAGGAATTCTGAGGGACGGGCGAGCAGGGCCGCGGCACCCTGCTTTCTCAGGGCCATGGTGGGTGTGGAGGCACAGCACAGGGGCTGGCACAGCACAGGGCCAAGTTCAGCCGTATCCTGTTTTTGTAAACAAAGTTTTATTAGTAGGCGGCCACGCCCACTGTTTATACACATGGCAGAGTTGGGCAGTTTGACAGGACAGACAATACTAGCTGCATGCCCTTTGTAGGAGGCTGCGGGCCCTTGCCCTCAGTCCCCCTGCCCTCGCCTCGGTTCAGAAGTGGGTGCATGGCTTGCAGCAGCCACTCAGGGCTCAGTCCTGGTGCCCCCGTCTCCGGCCTTGGGTTGGCAACCACCGCAGTCTGAAGGCGTCAGGCTGGGACAGAGATGCCACATGCAGCCGGAGTGTGCAGCCAGCCCAGAGGAAGCACAGCTCAGGGAAGGCTCCTAGTGACTGCTGGAGCCTGGATCCAGTTGTACCTGAAGACAGATCTAGGAGTTTTCAGCTTCTGTGACACGAAGAGATTTTTGTTTCAATTGCCAGGGTCAATGAGGTGGACATCAGTAGGGTGCCTGGCTCTCCAGCACCTTCTAAATGTCCTTCTTTATTCTCCAGAAACATGCTTTCTCATCCTTCACTAGCCACGACCTGGTCAGGTGATCTAGAACCTTCCAGTGAGACACGCTGGTAGAGAGGCCTTGCGCTTTGGTGCCTGCAGTGGCGGAAGGCGGCAGGTAGCACCCTGTCTAGCGCTGGAGGCGGGAACTGTGGTCCCTGCGGCCTGGGGTGGTGACGGCGGCTGCCCCTCCCCATGCGCCCGGCCCTCATTCTGTGGCCGTTCTCGTGTTCCGGCAGCCGTGGCCTCGGCCCAGACAGCCAGGGTGGGTTCTGGTGCTGTCACCTGAGAGCCCCTGCAGGAGCTGAGCTGCAGGGGCAACTTTTGGGTGGCACCATGCCCGCGAGGGCCCCGCTGGGCCCCGCCACCCGTTCTACTCCGGCCGGCCCTGGAGAACCGCAGACCTGTGGTCCCGCGGCGGCGTAAGGGCTGTGCGTCCCGAGACCGGCTCCTCCCAGACTTCCGGGCAAAGTTTATTCGCAAAGTCTACTTTAATTCATGCGAGTTTAATAAAGATTCACAAAGAAGGGCCTGAAGCTGCTAAGTCTGGTTTAGGATTTTCTTATTAACCTTCCCCGAGCCGTCATGAGTTTTTAATTTAATTTTGGGGGCTTTCAGGCACATGAAGCCGCTCGGGGGCCCCACGGGGTGCAAAGGCGGATATTTGGGAAAGGAAGGATTTTTAAGAGCATCAGAACGGAATTTCTCGCCGAGATGGTAATCCAGAAGTCACAGGAACTCCCCTCCCGAGAGGCAGGGCAGATTTGCTGCTCGCACCTGGGCTTTCCAGCACAATCCCAGCTCCCCGCAGAAAGGCGCCCGGACCCCGCCCTGGGGAGCTCACATTAGCAGAGCAGAGGATTTGGGTGAGAGCAGTGAAGTCCAGCCAGGATTCACGGAGACCCCTCGCCAGGCCAGGAGGACGGAGAATGGCAGCGCCTGCCCACTAGAGCCATGGCTCCTCGAGGCCCCTGTCCTGTGGGGGAGGCGTGCCTCCCAAGACGGTGCCTTCGTTTCTGTCCTCGGTGTTCAAACTGTCGCTGGTGCTGCCGAGGTTCAGGCCTGGGGCCTTGAGCCTCCCCCAGCCGCCGCCCCCAACTCCCGCGCTGGGAACTCAGGACAGGTCTCCGCGAAGTGCGCCGAGGGGCCGGGCTGGTCCCTAGTGTCCCTGTGTGCGGTGCCTGCTGAGTGGCTGACATGCGGGAGACCAGGAGACATCTCCCATCTCACAGACAAGGAGGTCGAGGCACAGGAAGCCTGGAACAGGGCAGAGGCCAGCGGCTGGTCAGCACAGGGCCCTACCCTGCACACGGCTGTGTGGGCGCCGGCCGGAGGCACGAGCAAACACTCACCCCGCCCCGTCTACGGACCCCTGGAAGCGCGGCCACCATGGGAGGCGGCCAGCCCGGGGGCTGTGCTGCAAGAGGCGGGAGCTCCGGCCCAACGTGCCCGAGGGGCTTGGAGAAGCGGCTCCGGTGAACCCCGCGGGGCAGAGCTTGGCAGAGCGTCTGGTGACCGAGGCACGTGTCCATTTCACCTGCGGGGCCCCAGAGCCCTGTTCTCGGGGACTCGCACGAGACGGTTGCTCCCCTCTTGAGGCTTGTGGACGTGACTGAAGAGCCGATGGGATCAGGGACTCCGGGCTCCAGCCAGATGGGGCCACTTTCAGGCCAGAGGGGCCTGGGTAGCCCTGTCTAAACCCCAGGCTGAGGCTGGCTCTCTGCCCAGCCAGGCAGGCCACTCCGCGGCTGGCACTGCGACAAGCTTCAAAACACGGGGCTGCAGACCTGGTGCCCAGGGCCCTGAGTCACCGCCCCAGCTTCGGGCAGCCACTGAGCGTGGTCTGCGCGGGCTCTGGCCAAGCAGACACACGGTCTGGATGTTTGTCGCCCCATCCGTCCCTGAGAGACGCCAGCAGGGCAACCACCGTGAGCTCGGCCTCACCCCCCCCTTTTTTTTGTCTTTATCTAGAGCCGTGCCCACGGCATATGGAGGTTCCCAGGCTAGGGGTCTAACAGGAGCTGTAGCTGCCGGCCTTCGCCACAGCCACAGCAACGCGGGATCCGAGCCGCGTCTGCAATCTACACCACAGCAAAGCCAGATCCTTAACCCACTGAGCAAGGCCAGGGATCGAACCCGCGATCTCATGGTTCTTAGTCGGATTCATTAACCACTGAGCCACAACGGGAACTCCAAGCTCATCCCCTTTAATGCCGGTCTGTTCCCATGCACGTCTCAGGGTGGGGATGGGCCGTCCAGAAAAACACAGCACCAGGTCCGACGGCAGGCAGAGCCGACGAACCTCAAGGACCCCAGCCCCGCGCTTTCTAGCAGGTGAGGAAGGCGGACTGGAAACGCGCGTTTGGGTGCCTCTGCTGTGAGCCCCTCACCTGCTGATGCAGAGCTAAGACAGGGCTCAGCTACTGCTCGCGGTTTCAGGGCAGAGAACAGACTTCCCGCAGGGTGGCGGATGCCCCAGACTGGACCCTGAGACGGTGTCACGCTCAGGAAAACACTTTGATGCACAGGGAAGTCCACTTTGATGCACAGGGAAGTCACACAGCGAAGAGGGACCTCGGGTTGGGGGCAGGGGCTCCTGACTCCTGGAGAACCTCTGGGGACATGCGCGTGGGTGGGGACTGGGCTGGAGGAAGGCTGCTGGGACGCTGGCCTCCAGGGCTTTGCTCCAGTACCCGAGGACGGGGCGAGGGGCAGCCCAAGGCAGGGTCTGCGGTGTGTCCTGGGCCTCAGTCCTACCCCGTAGACCCTCAGCCACCCTTCAGGGAGCTGGGCTCAAGGGCCCCCTAGACGACAGAACAGCCTCTTAGCAGCAGCGAGCACGCCGCAGGCCCAGAGCTGGCGCAAGGAAGAACTTTCAATTAACATTTAAGAATAGGAATCGGATCACAGCCCCCCCATCTCTTCAGCTTCTGCTGATTGTTCTTGATTAAGCGTGATAAAAATAGCTGGGCCGGTGGGGTGTGGCCGGCTCTGGGCCTTCAGCCCACCACGCCCTCCCCCTCTGAGCCCAGCAGGCATGTCCTGCGGCCCTGCCTGTCACCCGCCCCCAGGGACATGTCACAGCGTGCGGCCCTGGGACTTCAGTGGTCCCATCCACACCCAACCCCACGCAGCACGCCGCCCTTCGCTGCCTAGGTCTGACTCCGCCGCGTGGGTCTGACTCCAACGAGGCTGGCCTCTAGCGCCCTCCTGGCCTGGGCCGGGGGGCTGCCCGAGGCTGACTGGGGCGGAGCGTGAATCAGCCTGGGAGCCCAGCCGTGCCTGCCTTTCCTTCTGCAGGGCGTGGAGGTGGGAACTTGCCCCCGGGACGCGCTCTGAGGAGCCTCCTGGGTCAGCTGCAAATCCCGTCCCAGTGTCACGCCTGGGCACAGCGACAGACGACAGCCGTGGATTTGCTCCCCTCCCCTGGAGCAGACCCCAGCGCCCACACGCAGTCAGGAAGGCTGGCCTCACGCCACCCGCAACTCCTCACCAGCCGGCCGGGACCCGCATTCCTGGGGGTCGGCAGAGGTCGCCCGTGTGGCAGATGACGTTAACGCAGCAGGAGAGCCACCCGGGCGCGGCCCCGAAGCCAGGCCAAGGCCCGGACAGCGAGCAGCAGGGTCCCCTGTGGGTCTCCCCTTTGGGACCCGGGAGTGGGGGTGGCCTGGGGCCCCTCCTGGGGCTGCGGGAGCCGGGACGATGGGGTGCGGGCTGGCAGGTGCAGCCAATCGGGGGCCAAGGACGCCGTCTCAGAAGCGGCGGGAAGCACACTTGGGGTCTCGGAGGACCGGGGTGTGGCATGAAGGTGGGCCCTGAGGGGGCAGGGGACGGGCCTCTGTCTCACCGGGTGACCTCGGGCAGCGGGACTCGGCCCCTGAGCCTCAGGTGCGTGTGGGGGACAGAGGGGTGACGGCCGCTCCCCTGACCACTGCGGCCAGTCCGAGGCGCACTTACAGGTGAGTGGTCACGCGCGGCCCCCTCAGGCGGCTCAGAAGGCGTCCCGGGGACACAGCGACAGAGCAGCTGCTGGAGACGGCCACGTGGTCGGCGCCGTCTGTGGCTGTTCTTCCCGTGCCTGTTCCTGCGGCTTCTGTGAGCCTGAAGTTATTTCTAAACACGCACGGAAAAAACCCCAAGGCCGAAGCCGTTCAGCGGCCCCGCATGTGGAAAGGTCTCTGGCATTAACACGAGCGGCAAAGACACCCGCGCCAGGCACGGAGGTGCCGCGAGGCAGCCCGGCCGTGGTCCACGGCCGGCGGGCTCCTCCCCGAAGTGAGTCGTTCAGACCTGCTCAGACCCGCTCAGACCCGCTGAGCCGCGGCGCCCAGAGGACGCGGGCTTGACCGTCTTGTGAATTACGTGACCCAGACTCAATTAAAACAACGGGTAATGACTGAAAGAAGCAGGCAACGCAGTGCAAACCTGTTCCCGATGTTCCAAAGGATCGAGCCGGGGGAGGGGACCTAGAGGGGAAACAAGTGGGCCGACGCGACAGGACACTATGCCGCCAAGGGGCGCCCAGAACAGGCAGAGCTCGGACGGTGGGCGGCGGAGTAGGGGCTGCCGCGGGCCATGTCGCTCAGGGTCGGTGTCTCCTGCCACAGGCACGTCAGGCCTCAGTATGGCGAACAGGAGCTGCTTCCCTCACGTGCACACTCCCCGGCCGCTGCCGCTGCCCACTGGCCCCCAGGGCACACAGCAGGGAAGTCACCCCAGCCCTGACCAGCGGGCGGGGACCTGGGCTGCTCCCTCTGCCGCGCGATCTGTCACCTGTCCACCAGATGGCGCCGCGCCCCCACAGCCGAGGACGCCTGGCCACCTCCTGGGACCGCCCTCCTCTGCTTGGTCCCGCCTGACCGAGAACCTGGGATTCCGAAACGTGAGCTGCGGGGACACAGGGTGAAGGGAGGGCGGAGCCACAGGAGGCGGTACTGCAGGGATGTGGGACCTGGGACCTGAAAATTAGAGGCTTACTGGGCTGCTCTGGCCTGTGAGATGCCCTCAGGGCAGGCCGACCCGCACGCCCGGGGGACGGCCCGCCCGGGACCTCTCTCCCCTGCCCTCTCCCTTCACCGCCCCACGAGAGCACAGCTGCTGGGGTCCAATCCCCGCCGCTCCACTTGTGGGCTGTGTGGCTTTGGGCAGGGGACTCAGGCTCTCCGAGTCTCAGCGTCCTCCTCCAAAACCGGGTCGCGACCCACAGGCTGACCAGGAAGCCCTGGCCAGTGCCTGGGGCTGGTGGCGGGGGACGGGGGAGGTCCACAGCGTGGCTTGTGCTCTAGTTCTCTAATACTTGGTTACGGCTGCACCCGCGGCATGTACAAGTTCCCAGGCTAGGAGCTGAATCGGAGCTACAGTCGCCGGTCTACACCACAGCCACAGCAACACTAGATCTGAGACCTATACCACTGCTCATGGCAGCATCAGACCCTTTAACCCACTGAGCAAGGCCAGGGATTGAACCTGCGTCCTCATGAATACCGGTTGGGTTCTTAACCTGCTGAGCCACAGCGGGAGCTCCTGGGCTCTAGTTCTTACTGTCACTGTTATTCCCTCCTCTGCTCTGCGCCCCAGGGAGGGGCTGCTTGGGCAAGGCGACCCTGAGATCCTGGCCTGTCGCTGGCTGTGGCCCTCCTTCCCCGGGCATCCCCCCGGTCCCACCACACACACAGCCACACGCAACCCCAACGTGGCCAAGATGTCAGCCTCTCGCTGGAGCCCAAACACCCGGGTTAACCTCTGACTCGGGAGGGGAGTCCAGCTGGCGCTCCGTGTCGGGGTGGCTGTGCCCGCTGGGGCCCCGCGCGGCAGGCCAGCTCCGCTCCCCTCAGCCTGCGTCTGTCTGGCTCCTGCCATCGGCCACCTCAGCTGAGAGAAGCAACGCGACTTTTGGGCTGTCTCTGAGGGGACGCGCGCTCACCGTGCTGGCGGTGAACTCCGGCGGGTTGTCGTTCACGTCCGTCACCGTGATGATGGCTGTGGCCGTGTTGGAGAGGCCGTAGTTGAGGTTTCCCTCCATGTCCGTGGCCTGGACGATGACCGTGTACTGCTGGACTTTCTGGGGGGACGAGGGAAGGACAGGGCGTCAGCCTGGGTTTTAGTTTGCAGGCGGCTTACACCTCCGTCAGAGGCGGTCCCGGGACAGGGCGGGGTCGGCCGGCTGCAGGCGCTCGGCCGGCTGGTGACCGGGTGGAGATCGTACTTGGTGAGGGGGCGAGGCGTCTGCCCTCACCCCAGCGCCCGGGGTGCACAGCGCGGATCCAGTGGAAAGGGGGTGGCTTTGCAGAACCAGGGGCGGGCCGTTTGCAAAGAGAGCCCCCGCCCCATGTGTCTGCAGGGACTCAATTTCTTTAGCATTTAGTGTCAAGTTCAGCTGCAGGCCAGAAGCTCAAACAAGCCCTGCCCTCTCTGCAGACACAAGTGCGCCTGGGCCGCGAGGCAGTCTGGAAGGAGCGGTCAGCGTTCAGACACAGGTGTGAGTTCAAAAAGACAAAACTTGACGGAAAGAATGAATTTTACTAGGCACAGAGGGCCCTCCCCACCAGGCCTGGCTGGGAGCTCACTGGTGCAGAAACCCCGAGTCAGCACAGGCGGCCTTTCCACACCCCAGCCTGGGCCACAGCTCACTGGTGCCCCCTCAGTGAGGGGAGGACAGGCCCCGGGGGTGCTCTCCACGGGGACCACAGCCCGCCTCCCACCGGCTCGCCCAGGGAGGGAGGGTTCTGGGGTCCAGAGCAGAGAGGGACATGGTGAAATGTGCCTCCGGGAGGCCTGCGTCCCTGAGAGGCTGGGGAGAAGCCCATGTCCCGCCCTGCGAGTCCCTGAAACGCGCTCGGGTTCCCAGCAGGCTCCAGAGGAAAGGCAATGGCAGGCCGGTCACAAACCGTCACTCACTCCCCTCCCCCTTCCCAGACCAGCAGCCCAAGCCGACCTGGCAGCTGATGACAGAGGCATGACGGGTCCAGCCACGGCCAGAGCACGCTCTCAGCTGTGGAACTGACGGCTAAACAAACGGACATAAATAGGTGTTGCTTCAGGCTGTGAGGTTTGGGATGTTTGTTATGCAGCAGCAGCTGACTGACTCGCAGCCACGTCCGGGAGGCTGCGTGTGCTCGAGCTACACCTCTCCAGCCTCAGCTCCAGGCAAGCTCCTCTCGTTCCCCAGACCGGCCCCATGCCCCCACCCCAGGGCCAGCAGGTGCTCATTCTCACGGAAAGCTCTGGCTTCTCGTCTAGTTAATGCCTCTGCCTTTCAGGCCTCTGCTCAGACACTCCTTTTCCATGATCCCCTTCCGACCGCCTGGGTCTGTTTCTGCACTGCACCTGCAGCTCCTACTGTTATGTTTCTTGTGACATTCCGTGTCTGACCATTGTCTGTGTCCCTCAGCAAACTGAGCTCCAGAAGCCATGCTGCCCTGCTCACGGCCTGTCCTCGGAGGTGAATGTGGGGCCCGCGCACAGTAGGTGCTCAGTGAAGGTGCACTTAATGCTCCCCAAGGCCTGTGGTGACCACAGAGGTTCTGAGGACAGTGGGCTTGTCCCATGAGGTTCCTAGGAGCCCAGGGAGGTATCCGGACCATTGTGGGAAGCTGAAAGTCACTGAGGGGAGCTCTGAGGGACCCAATGAGTGCAGACGATGGGCCACTGAACTCTGGCCCGGGGGCCAGATCTTCCTGCCACTGCCTGTTTTTGTTAATAAAGTTTTATTGGCACACGGCTGTGTCCATTCATTTACACATCGTCTGTGGCTGATTTTGCACAACAGCTGAGCTGAGTGGCTGTGATGCAATCACACTGCTTGCAAAGCTTGAAATATTTACTATCTTGCTCTTTTCAGAGGATGCTTGAGTCTTTTCAGCAAGCGGTCCTGGGAAAGCTGGAGAGCAGCATGTAAATCAATGAAACTGGAACACTCCCTCACACCACGCACAAAATAAACCTGAAATGGCTTAAAGAGCAGAACACAAGACATGACACCATCAAACTCCTGGAAGAGAACACAGGCAAAAACATCCTCTGACATCAACTGCAGCCGTGTTTTCTCAGGGCGGTCTCTGAAGGCAACAGAAATAAAAGCAAAATAAACAAACATAAGCTTTTGCACAGCAAAGGAAACTATAAATAAAATGAAAAGACAACCTATGGAATGGAAGAAAATATTTGCAAGCAACGTGACTGACAAGGCCTTAATTTCCAAAACATAAAAACAGCTCACACAACTCGATAACAAAAGAACCAGCCTGATCAAAAAATGTGCAGAAGACTTAAATATTTTTCCAAAGAAGACATGCAGATGGCCAAAAGGCACATGAAAAGATGCTCAACATCGCTACTTATTAGAGAAATGCAAATCAAAACTACAATGAGGTACTTCACGCTTCACACTGGTCAGAATGGCCACCATTAAAAAGTCTATAAATAACAAATGCTGGAAAAGGTGTGGAGAAAAGGGATCCCTCCTGCACTGTTGGTGGAAATGTAAATTGGCACAACCACTATGGAAAACAGTATGGAGCTTCCACAGAAAACTAAATATAGAACTACCACGAGATCCAGCAATCCCACTTTCTTTTCAGAGAAAATCTGAAAAGCTACAGGCACCCCTATGTTCACAGCAGCAGCAGCATTACTCACAATAGCCAAGACATGGAAGCAAACTAAATGTCCGTGGACAGAGGAGTAGATAAAGAAAACGTGGTACATATATGCAATGGAATATTACTCAGCCAGAAAAAAGAATGAAATAGTACCATTTGCAGCAACATGGATGCAACTAGAGATTCGCATACTAAGTGATTAAGTCAGAAAGGGAAACAAAAACCATGTGATACTACTTTTTTTTTTTTTTTTGCTTTTTTTAGAGCCACACCTGAGGCATATGGAAGCTCCCAGGCTAGGGGTTGAATTGGATCTACAGCTGCAGGCCCACACCACAGCCACAGCAACGCCAGATCCTAGCTGTGTCTGCGACCTACACCAGCTCACAGCAACGCTGAGTCCTTAACCCAGTGAGCAAGGCCAGGGATCGAACCCACATCCTCATGGATCCCAGTCAGGTTTGTTAACCACTGAGCCACGAAGGGAATTCCACACGATATCACTTATATGTGGAATCTAAAATATGATACAAATGAATTTATTTATAAAACAAATAGACTCACAGGCATAAAAAACAAACTTAAGGTTCCTGAAGGGGACCGGGGTGGGGAAGAGACGAATCAGGATTTGGGATTAACAGACACACGATCGCATATAAAACGAATAAACAAGCACAGGGAACTACACTCAGTATCTGCAATAAACCGTGATGGAAAAGGACCTGAAAAACGACCTATGTGTGTAACCAAGTCACTGCTGTGCACTAGCAACTGACACAACATCGTAAGTCCACCCTACTTCAATTTAAAATAAAAGGACGCCGCCGTCTGGCGGGCCTGGGCTCTGACATCAGGCGGCATGGAGCGGGCACCCGCCGGACAGCTCTGTGGTGACGCCAGCAGGTCCTCAGGGGGCCCCAGCCCTCGCTGTCCTTCCAGGAGGCCTCCTCCCCAGGCAGGTGTCAAGAGCGTCTCGGAGCAGGAGCAGCTCCTCCGCAGGCCTGGGGCGGCCCCTGCGGGGTTACCCACGGGGAAGGAGAGCAGGCCGGCCTCGAGCGGCTCCTGCGCGGGGGGCTTCGAGGACGGCGTGCGGGGTCCAGGGCCGCGGGGGTGGACGCGGTCCCCACCCGCCGGCCGGGGCAGGGCTGCCTCACCGAAACGGCAGGAAAGCGCTCCCGCTCAGCCAGCCCAGCCCTGCGGACGCGCCCTGCGTGGCTGCCCGCGTGGCCGCCGCCGCACCGGCTCGGACCCGGGCACAAGCGCCCTGCCGCCCCGCCGCGGAGGGCCGGCCGGGAGGGCCGCAGTCAGACTTTCCGACAAGCAGGACCCAGGCCCACAGTGCAGGGCGGGGCCGGCAGAGAACAGGGAGGCGGCTGTTCCCCCGCAAACCGCAGTCTTTCTCGGCGCCTTAGGCACGGAACCACGGCCTCGACACGGGACCCCCTCGGCGGCGGCCCTCGGGAGACGCTGGGGGGAAACCAACCGTCTCGGAGACACAGGGGTGCAGGCGGGGACGTGCACCTGCACGTTAGTGTACCGCAGGCACGCGTGTTCTGTACCCGGGTGTGCAAGTGTTCGTGTGCCAGTGTGCACGCACATACGTGTATGTGTACATATGTACGATGCACGCGTGTGTGCATGCATGCGTGTGCCCGCTTGTGCGTGCTGGAGAGCATGTTGTGCAGCTGGCCACCACTAGAGGGCGCTCCCGGCCTTGCTTTTGGGGCCGGATGCTGGTCTTTCCTGACCACGGTGAGGGGGGACCGGGAAGAAAACCCAGCAGGAAGGACGCGACAGGGCAGGGGCCCCTGCGGAACCCAGGGCGCCCGCAGCGGGCCCAGGATCGGGCGTCCCAGGAGCCCTTTGGGATGCAGTCCAGGCCCCCTGCAGCTTTTTCTCAGAGAAAGCAGACTTTGGAGACTTCATGGCGGTCACCCTTCTCTTTCACCAGGTCCCTTCTGGGGTGCCGGTCAGAGGAGGAGGGTGGTGGGCAGGTCCCATGGGCCGCCCCGGGAAGCGGCCCAGGAGACAGACGCCCTCACATAAGTCTCCTCTTTTCTCAGCAGGAGGGCTGGCGGTTAGGAGTTTTGAGGCCCTTACTTAAGAAGCCTCTTCCTCCAGACCTTGTTTCTTGGCCCTACTGTGCGTTTCACGGCTCGCCTGAGGCCGGGCGAGGGAGCCGGAGTCAGCGGGCTGCTGTCCTAGCGCCCCCTGCTGGCCACTGCACAGACCACACTTTGCACCCTGACCAGCCTGGGAGCAGCGCCGTGCCCTCCCGGCTGTGCAGGGCCAGACTGGGTCGAGGGAGGGCATGCGGTTCCCTCGGGGTCCGGGGCTGGTGAGCGGTGAGCCTGGGGCCCGGCCGTCCGTCAGGGGCTGACTCCCAGCAACCAGCCCCTGGACGAGCTCCGAGCTCCAGTCTGGCCAGCGTTCCTGATCACGCGACGCCCCTTCTCCTCGGCCGACCGGGTGGGAAGGAGGGCGTGGCTGGGGGGGAGGGCGTGGCTGGGGAGGGCGTGGCCCGCTGACGGCCAGTTCTGACGGCCGCTCACCGCCATCGGGTGTCCTGAGCAGGGGCTCACCCCTGCTAGCCAGGCCACTGCCCAGTGGTAGCCACCCGACCCTGCCGGGTGCAGAGAACATGGCCAGATGTCCCTGGAGCCGGGCAGCAGTGGTGCCACAGTAAATTCAATAAAACGCAATTTGGCCATTTTCAAGTTCAAGAGGAGGGAAGAAAACCGCAAACAGCCATCCCTGGGGTTTTTGCTCACCTCCCCATAGCTGTGCATTTGAATTTTGCAGAACATCCATCAATAATGCAGTCGGCTGGCCTGCCCTAGAAAAGCATCAAAGATTCCTGCGCCCCCCAGGCTCTCGGCCCTCCCGCATCCAGCCCGCGTCAGCCTGTGGCTTGGACCCGCTGGTCCCACAGCTCCCCGGCTGCGCTGGCCACAGCGCCGTGAGCGCGTTTCCCCACCACGGGGTGGCTGACACATGTGAAAATCGAGGCCGAGAGGCCAGCAGTCCCCAGTCAGAAGGGCAGATGAATGAGCCCAGGGCGTCAATGCAGCCGCTGGGGGAGGTCCCTGTCCCCGGCTGGGTCAGTGCAACCCCGTGCAGGAGCTCACTGCCGGGATACGGCGCACTGAGGGCAGGGTCTTCTCTCTGCATCTGGTCCTCATGTGCTCGGCCCTTGGGTGTCCTCCTAGGGCCCAAGAATGCGACTGGGGACCGAGAAGACGGGCACCGCGGGAGGAGTCACGAGGCTGAGCACCTTGCCCATGCGAGTGTGTGGAGACTCGTCCCCAACGGTATGGGGCGAGCGGCCACCACGGAAAACAGGCTGCGGTCCTGGAAAGTTGCAGCCTAGGACCTAGGCGTGTGCCCGAGAACCAGGACAGGCCTCCAGACAGATACTGGAGCTGCACTGACCGCAGCGTCTGTAGGGGGCGGCAGCCCAAAGGTCCCCCACAGGCAGGGAGCAGCAGACTGGAGCTGTGAGCTCTGACACCGGCTGCAATGTGGGCGAACCCTGAAAAGGCGATGCCCCGTGAAAGCAGCCGGATGCAAAGGCCCAGAGGTGGTTCAAAACGTGAGAAGGGGCCACACCACGGGAGCAGAGTGGAGCCCCGGCGGTGGGGGCATGGGGTGACTGGCGGCAGCCCAGTTTCCCAGGGATGGGAAGGCCCTGGAACAGACAGGTGGAGAATGCCAGCGCTGAGGATGCGAGACGCTGCTGAGTGCCTGGTGGCGCCCAGTGAGAGCACAAGGTACCGCCCCCAGAGGGCCCTGTGGACCACACGCCTGCCCTGCCACGGAGTGTGGCTCCCCCAGCGGGTGGGGGCTACGTCCAGCACGGGCTCCGCACTGGGCCTGCAGGGCGATCAGACCCACGGGTGCCCACCCGCCCCTCCACCGCAGGCTGAGCCCCCCAGCCCCTCCACCTCCAAACCCCGCAGCCTCCATCCCCCAGATGCCAGAAGCGCCACCCCCACTGCAGTGTGACCACCAAACTGTCCCCAGACGTGGCCAGTGTCCCTGAGGGGGCTCACCCTGGATGAGAACCAGGGCTCTGGGGGAGGAGACGGCTGACAAACAAGCAAACGTGTCACCTCAGGGGGAGGCAAGGCCGTGAAGAAAGGAAGGTGGCCAAGGGTGTGGGGGTTAGTTTAAGCTGGACGACCACGCTGGGCTTCCGCACCCAGGGGCCGGGAGCTCAGAGAGCCGGCGGGTATCGGGGGAGGGACGCTGGGAGCAGAGGGAAGGCTGCGCAAAGGCCCTGGGGCAGGCGCTCCAGGGTGGCTAGGAAGGAGCCCACGTGCCGAGCGTGAGAGGGAGCAGGGGCTGGCCTGGGCTTCACTCTGGGGAGATGGGGGGACGGGAGGGCGTGAGAGGGCGGCCAGGACGGCCCGGCTGCTGACCCAGGACAGACTGCAGCCCAGGAGCAGGGAGACCAGCTGGGCCACTGCCATCTGGTCTCAACAGGAGGTGGCGGCAGCCTCGGCCTGGTGCCAGGTGGGGAGGGTGAGATGCGGAAAAGGAAGGAGTGAGACACTGCCAGGGGCGGCCAGGTGAGTCTGTGCACAGACCCGGGGTGGGATGGGGGTCCAGCCGCCGAGCGTGGGGAAGGCGCAAGGTTCCACACGCGTCCTTGGCAGAGGGGACACATGGGACGCCCCGCCCTCCGCCAGGAGGTGCCCTTGCTCGCCGTGCTGAGACGCGAGGCCCGCCTCTCTCTTCTGTCTCCCAATCGCGATACTGCTTTAGAGAAGCAGCGGGCTCCCCTACACAGGCCACGGCCTGGGGCCTAGAGTCCAGAGCTGCCAGGAGGCTGTGCGGGGGGCCTGCTGCCCCAGGGAAAGCAGGCCCGCAGCCAGAGTCTCCGACCTTTGAGAGAACCCAGAAATTGGGATTTGTGTACGGAACCCTCTGCCTAAGCGTCGGCCAAGTTTAAACACCACCAAAAAGAGGAAAGAGAAACGCCTGAGATGGCTTTGTCTCCAGGCTGCCGTGTGAGAGCCAGGACCCGGCTGACAAGGACAGAAGCCTAGGGCATGGGCGAAGCCCCTGGGCCTCGTCCTAAGAAATTGGCCACCATGGTGTCGCAGGAAATGGCTTTGGCCACGTGGTGCCCTGGTGCCCCCCCTCTGCAGCAGGAAGTGGCCGCGTGTGTGTGAGTGAGTGGGCCTGGCTGTGAGCCAATAAAACTTTATTTATAAAACCGCTGTAGCTGGGGTGTGGCCAACCGCCAGCCAGCTTTGCTCTGACCTCTGCCCTCCTCAGCAGCCAGGAGGGGTCCGACCCCCGTGCCAGGACCCCGTCTCCAAAGCCCCTCACACCGCTCGGCTCCTGCCCACTTCAGGTGTCAGAGGTCACACTGTCCGCCCTTGTCCTCACCTCTGTCTGCACTGTCCCCACGCGGCACGCCCTCTCTCTCCTCCTGCGCGGCTGCCTGAGCCCGCCCGCCCCGCCCCAGGGCCCCTCACCCACCAGGCGCCACCACCCTCCAGCCGGGCCTCGGAGGAAGAAGCCGCAGGGTGAGTGGCGAGGGCGAGAGAGCACCAGGGGCTTCCCGGAGGAGGCGGCCGGGCCCGGCTGGGGCAGGGCCGAGGCAGGGGCCGTCCCGACAGGGCTCCCACCCCAGGGCCGGACCACCATCTCACCACCCCATGGGGCCCCCCTGCAGCCTGGGACTGTGAGCCCCATGGAGCGCGCCAGGCCCGCTTCCCACCGCGGTGACTGGGTGACTGCATCCGAGCTGACGCCTGTGCAAAGACGCAGGCCCCAGCCCAGCTCAAGGAACAGGTGTGGCTGGGAAAGCGTCACCTGCAGTCACCGTGTGATGGGAGGCCCAGAAAGCAGGAATGGGACTGAGGGCCTGAGCCGCTGGGCTTGCCCCCTGGGCCGAGTGTGCGGCTCCGCTGGCCTGTATCCAAATGGCCAGAGTCCAGAGGACTCAGCACAGATGGGGCCTTTTATTGTGCACTTTTCATCTCTCTTTAAAGGAAACGCTGTCTTCGGCTCTCTCGGGCTTACTCCCTCCTGTGACAGCATTAAGTAGCGGCCCGTGTCTGGAAAGCCCTGGAAACGCTGCGCACCAGGATGTGCTGAGAACTCCAAAGCCGGTGCCCCTCTGTGCCTGCGGCTCCCGGGGGCCCCTCAGCGCAGGTGCCACCCCCAGGCCCAAGCACTCACACACCATGGTCACTCAAGACCCTGCCCCGCACGAGCTCAGCAGCTGAAATTCCCCCCGAAAGACGCCCGCGGAAAAGCCAGCAGGGCTTCCCCGCCACAGCCTGCCCCTCGGAGCTCATGTTCTGGGGGGGTCATGGGCACCCTGGGTGGGGGGACTGTGGGAAGGGGTGATGAGGCCATGCCCGGACACCCAGCAAGAGGGGGGCCCCTGGAGGGGGTGCTCAGGAGAAGGGGCTTGTTACGAGAGCCCGGGTCCAGGGAGCACAGTGATGGCTCCTGGGCAGGACCAGGCAGCAGCCAGGGCGGCCCGGGCACAGCGCAGGGCCCAGAGGGCAGGGGAGGGGGGCTGCCCGCGGTCTCAGGGCCGTCGCCGCCCGCAGACCTCGGCGCGCTAATTAGTGCCAACAGCTTGTGTTGAGCTATTTCACCTGACCCGCCTGAGATGCAGAAGCCACCTGCTCTGGGGCAGAGGTGAGGGCGCTGGCGAGGGGCCGTGACCAGTCAGCAGCTGCCCCAAGGAGACGCCAAGCCCTCCTGATCTGCGGCCCGGCTCTCAGGGACCTTGTCACCTGTCAGTTCCTTCCCGTCAGGTGTCACCGTGACACTCAGTAGGGGGCACACGGGGTCTCTGAGAGGTTTCCGGACAGAGCGAACACACACAAGGACGGCTCGGTCCAAGGTGAACGTCAGACACACGCTCATGCCAAGTCTCGGTGTGGGCGTGTCCCACCGGGGTTTGGTTCACACGCTGCCACCTGTGTGTGTCTCAGGTTCAGATTTTGGGGGGGGGACCTGTGTTCCCTGGAGTGTGGGCTCCCCGGAGCTGCCCCCACCCCGGAAAAGAATCCAGACCAGGGTTCGGGCACGAGGTAGGGGTGGGGGTTACTACAGGCACTTCCTCCGGCTTCAGGGCAGCGCATGTCTCACCTAGGCGACATTCATGCTCCCGTTTCTTTCTTTCTTTTTTTGCTTTTTAGGGCCACACTCGCAGCATATGGAGGTTCCCAGGCTGGGGGTCAAATCGGAGCTGTAGCTGCCAGTCTACACCACAGCCACAGCAACGCGGGATCTGAACTGCGTCTGCAACCTACACCACAGCTCACGGTAACGCCAGATCCTTAACCCACTGAGCAAGGCCAGGGATCGAACCCGCATCCTCACGGATCCTAGTCAGGTTTATTACTGCTGAGCCACGACGGGGAACTCCTCACGGTCCCATTTCTGAGATGAGGAAAGCAAAGCTTCCTCACAGCCAAACAGGGCTGGCCATTACGGAAGGACCTGGGGGTGCTCAGGGGTGGCCTCAAGGCGGGATGAGGCCCGCAGCTGTGTGCTGTCTGCCTCACATGGGATTTTAAACGGCGGCAGCCCGCAGTGGCTCTCTGTGGCACCGAAGTCCCAGTAGGGCAGAGTGCCCCCCAGGCCTCCGCCCCCCGCCCAGGCCGCCCGCCGGCCCCCAGTGTGAATTCCGGCTCCTGCTGGTGTCCAGACCGTCCTGGCATGGGGGTGGGGTGGGCTGGGCCTGGGCCCCCGGGGCAGAGCCTCTCGAGTTCCAAGAGCCTGCGACCCCGTGACCCCGTGACCTCAGGCGATTCAGAGCCCCGCAGCCTCGCTTTCTCATCTGGAAAGAGATGCCGTTACCAGGATCCGGATGTTCTGGGTGCAGGGCTGGGTGCCTGGCCCGCACTGTGGGGTCCCTGGCTGCCTGGCGTCCACACTCATCAAATTAGGAGCACGCGCTCTCTCTCGTGGCGACGGAGGACGGCTGGGCAGGGACGGGGTCTGCCCCGGGGTGGGGGAGGATGGCGGGCTGGGCGGGGCCGGGATCGCGGACCTCGGGTCTCCAGAACTGAGAGGATGCATGTCCCGTTTTTGGTCCCAGAGGTGGGGTGCCCTTCCGGGGGGCCTCCCTGACCGTCCCGTCCCCACTCCCGGCCTCTGCAGACGCGCGTGTCGTGATTCCATTACAACCCAGGCTACTGCCGGAGCTGATCAGCTCACGCGGGGTCTCCCTTGTCCATTTCTACCTCCCACAAAGTGAGCCCCACACGAGCAGGGACACCCCTCGCCCTGTTTGCTTCTGCCTCCCCAGCACAAAGCAGGTGCTCAGTGAACGGCTGTGAGTAAAAGGAAGAAAGAGACTGTTGAGCGGCACCTGTGATTACTCAGAACAAGTTGATGTGTGCTGTGAAGCGTTCAGGAAATCCGGGTCCTTAATTCCAAAGAGGCCAAAATACCATTGATTCTATCAGCTCCTCAAGGCTCAGAGAAAGGCCACCTCCTCTGAGAAGCCTCCCCTGATTTCTCTACAGTTATAGCTCTCATCTGCTCCAGCAAGAGCCTTGTACACACGATCCACTGCCTACACACGCAATCCACTGCCTGCACACACGGTCCACTGCCCGCACACGCGGTCCACTGCCCGCACACGCGGTCCACTGCCTGAACACGTGATCCACTGTCTACACACACGAGCCACTGCAGCAGGCCCACCCCGGGCCCTGGGCAGAGCTCCCATCTAACACACAGCACTTCTGTCCACACGGGCTAAATGAGGAAGAAGCACCCGGGACGCTTGCTCCTGTTCAGGGTGACCTCGCCCCGCATCTCCCCTGCCCTGCACGAGCCCACGTCCCAGGCAGGAGGCTCTGTGGTCGAGCTCAGAGCCTGCTCAGCCAAGCCTGAGTCCCCACGGACCCCAAGGTCACCTTGCTTCCCGCCCTTCCCTTGGCCCCTCTGTCCCACCCACCACCTGGGCACAGCCCCGTGCATGTCCCAGGGATGCGGGCAGGCGGCACTTGCCAGGTCACAACTGGCATGTGTGGACCCGCAGGCGTGGGGGTAACACCCCGTGAGACAGGACTGGCAGGTGTGGCGAGTCTGAGGTCTTGGCTCCACGGCTCCCCCAACCTGCCAGCATCACTGGGTGTGGAGACTCAGGGAAGGGACAGCCTGAAACCTCCTTGCCGGCCTTGGTGCCGCAAAGCAACTCCAAGCAAGGAGACCCCAGCCCCAGATGGAGGTGGCCCCTCCGAGACCCAGGCTGGCCGAGCTCTCAGGGAGGGAGCGTCTGCTGGGAAGTGGCTGCGGCAGGGTCTGCGGGCCAGCCCCCGTATACTGAGCTCGGCGGGGCTCCTCCCTGCAAACGCGCTGGCCTCTGTCCTCAGAGCGACAGGCGGCCAGACGGCGAGGCCAGACGGGGAGGCGACACTTGTGTGGGGTGTGGGGCCCGTGCCATAGCTGCAGCCAAGAGGGGCGAGGCATCTTCAGGGGGGGCCGCAAGGCAGGTGGGACCATGCGGCCCAGCACCCGGGGACGCCCTGTACCTGGCGGGAGAGTCCCCTCCACCCCGGCCACCACCCACCCGCACCCATGACGGCCTCCTTCCAGGTCTGGCTCCGGGCGCATGGGGGGGGGCACTCGTGGAGGCAAAAAAGGGGTGCAGGAAGGTGGGTAACACAGGCGCCACCTCTGGGAGGGGAGGCAGCCCTGGGCGCCAGTGGTGGTCGGTGGGTGCGGCTCCGACCGTGCCTGGCTGGGTGAGAAGTGCTGGCCCCTCGCTGCCCACCCCGTCCGAGGGCACAGCTGGGCCTCAGCAGGACGGCCACTGGGGACGGGGCGGGGGTGCTCCAGGCAGGCGGCGCTCGGGTTCCCAGGGGGCCCTTCGAGCTTCCGCAGACCTGGGCCCTGCCGTGATCACACCCCGCGGGCCCCACGCAGGCCACAGGAGACTGTTCTGGAACCAGCCCAGCGATTCGCCCAAAGGGCTGCTTCGCTCAGACTCTCTCCCTCGGGCATCACCCGACAAGGGTGTCCCGGGCCCCACGGGAGAGGCCCACCCTGGGGCTCTGAGGTTCTCCGCGGACGGGGGCTTGGGGTCAGCCCTCCGCGCAGGCTGCAGCCGCGGCGCCCCCTCACCTCGCGGTCCAGGCCCGCCGCCACCGTCACGATGTCCCCCGTCTCGCTGTTAATTGTGAACATGTTCTGGGTCGGGCTCTGCGGGGTCTGGGTCACGATCCGGTACCGCACCATCCCGTTGGCCGTGGTGCTGTCGTCGGCGTCGTTGGCCGTGACCGTCATCACGTAGGTCCCTGGAACAGAGACGGCAGCTTCACAGCCAGGGCGGCCAGCACCGGCCGGCCTCGCATCCCCCTGGGGGCTGCAGGCGGGCAGGCCCTCCCCCACCCGCCCAGGAGAGGAGACGTCCCCGCCCCCCGCGGCCGCGGAGCTCCTCCCCGGCTCTTCTCCCCTGAGGTCCCCTGCTCTGAGCCATCAGTGGGGGCAGCACAGCGGGGAGGAGCACGGGGGGCAGCGGAGCCAGCAATTCCGGCTCCAAACCCAGCGCCCGCCTGGCCCCCTGCCGCCACCACCCCCCGAGCGCAGGCCCCCGGGCGTGACGGGCAGCGCTGGCCGCGGCTCTGGCCCCCACGTGGAGCGCAGCAGGACAGCGACCGGCCGCCAGTCAGCAGGCCCTCGAGGGTAAGGGGAGGCAGGGGCCCCCTCAGAGGGGACGCGGGGCATGGGGGTGGGAGGATGTGGAGGCAGATCCGGGGGTGCGGGACGCGTGAGCACCTGCACCCAGAGCCCAGGCTGGGTGAGCCGCCCAGGCCTGCCCCCCCTCAGCAGAGCCTGCTTCCGCCCACGCGAGGGTTGAGCCCACGCCCCCCGCTTTCTGACAGCAGCATCTCGGTTCCTGCGGGTGTCCCCCTCCCCCCCGGTGGGAGGCCCTGGCTGGATCCGCACTCCCCACCACCCCCGCCACAGTGATGGGTCAGTTGGGGCGCCCTGCCCGGTCAGAGCCCGTGATCAAGGAGGAGGCGCTAGCGGGGGCTTCTGGGAAAGCCGCACCCTGTCCTGCCACTGCACACTGCTGTGTCAGGGTATGAGCCTGGGGGCTGTGGTCACTACGGGGCCACAAAGAGGGGACTGGAGGAAGGGCCGTCTCGGAGGAAACAGAGCCAAGAGGGGCTCGCGTGACCACCTCTTCCTGGACAGCCCCTGGGTCAAGCTGCACCTGAAGCTGCTGTCTCTATATTCTAAAAATTAATACTTTAAAAATAAGGCAGTTTTAGGTACCCACAGACTTTTCGTGCACCTGAGCCAATCAATACACTTTGCTCCTGCCTTAGGCCACTTTAGTTTGAGTTTTTGTCACTTGTGACCCAGAGTTCTGACTGGCATGGACTCCCAGCCCGGCACCTGACCCTAGAGTCTAGGCCTGGGCCCTTGTCCCCAGCTGCATGTTCTCAGTTCAGGGCCTTGTTCTCAGGTTGGGGATCCTGCGCTGTCCAGGGCCCAAAGGAAATCTGCGTTAGCTTTCAGCTTTTCCTGAATAAAAACTTCTCAAGGTACACGCATTTTATGAAACCAGAAGGGAGAGCAAAGAGAGAGGGAAGCGGAGGTCTAGTCACAGGCACAGGTTTTCTATCATCCCCAACCCTCAGGCATGGGCTGAGGGCCAGACTTCCCGTTCCTGAAAGACCGCAAGTCCCATTCCAGGCGGGCTGGACACCGCGACACGGGAAGGCCGAGAAGCATCAGGCCTGCAGGCCCTCCCACCGGCTTACCAAATCTGCAGATTTATACAGTTTTCGTGAAAATACAATTTATCAGAAAAGTCACCCTTTTAAAGTGCACAAGCCAGGGGTTTTCAAAGTAGTTAACAGAGTCCTGCAGTTGTCCATAAAATGTATCTAACTCCGGAACATTCCATCACTGCAAAGAAATCTGTATCCATTTCAGTTCCTCCCTCCCGCCCCAGCCCCGGCAGCACTCGTCTACTTTCTGTGTCTATGGACCGGCCTTTGCTGAGCACGTGCTGGAGACGGAATCACACCACGCGGCCCCTGTGTCTGGCTTCTTCACCGAGCCTGACGTTTTCAAGCCTCATTCCTTTTACCTGGAATAACATCCAGCACGTGGGGATCTGCAGCCCGCGGCCACTGACCAAGCCCTGGCTGTGGGCAGACGCCGGGCTCTGTGCTCAGGGCACAGGACGAGAAGCACCAGACAGGGTCCTACCGCCTCCCAGCCGGCGAGGGCACAGGCCGGCGAAGCCGTGGTGCGCGCTCTGGAGGGAGTCGGACCACGCCCGGACCAAGCTGCAGGCTGTGTGCCGGGGGTCCTACGGAGGAAGCAGGGAAAGGCCCCCGACCGAGGATGGGGGAGGGGCTGGGAGGGGGGCACTCCGCGCAGAGGGGCGAAGGCCTGGAGCAGAGGGGAGCTCAGGGTCCGCGGAGCCAGAGGACGGCGGGGTGGGGCTGCAGGGGGACAGTGAGGACCTGGACTTTATTCTAAGATCACAGCGAAGCAGTTTCATCGGGGCCTGGGGCAAGTTTACATTTCTTTGTGCTTTTTAGGGCCGCACCAACGGCATATGGAAGTTCTCAGGCTGGGGGTCAACTCGAAGCAGCACCACAGGCTGTGGCCTGCAGCACAGCCACCGCCACGCCAGATCTGAGCCGCGTCTGCAACCTACACCACAGCTCACGGCAACGCCGGATCCTTAACCCACTGAGAGAGGCCACATCCTCACGGACACTATGTCCAGCTCTTAACCTGATGAGCTACAACGGGAACTCCAAGTCTATGGTTTTAAGATGTGTACAGAACCCAGACCGCAGGAGTTCTCCTACGGTGCAAAGGGTTAAGGATCTGATGCTGCCATTGCAGCCGTTCCGATGGCTGCTGTGGTGCAGGTTCCATTCCTGGTCCAGGAACTTCCACAGGCCATGGATGCAGCCATGCAGCTTTAACCACGTGACCTAGGGCAGCTGGGGTCACCGGCGTCCCTGCCAGGATGCAGAATGCATCCTCCTCAGGCTCTCACGCCGCCTCTATTCACGGCTGCACTCCACCACCCAGGCTCCCGAGGGGACAAAACCTGACTGAAAACCGAGAAGGACTCCGCTGTGATCGGACCAGGGCCAGTGTCCACAGCGGTCATCAGGTAGGGATCACAAGCAAACCCGCCAGAAAAGCCGAAGCGCACCGCAGTCAATCACACGGACGGCCGTCCCGGGCGCCCACTGCCAGCCCCCCAGGCCACAGCCCCCCCTCGGGGCGCTCCCGGCCGCGCCGTCTCTGCTCGAAGGCCAAGGGCAGGAGCGTTCAAGGCCCTGGAAGTAAGCGCGGCGCAGCGATTTTCGTTCTTCCCTAGAACAGGCATGGGGAGCACAGGCGGAGGCAGGAAGAACCCCTTTTTGAGACCCGGAGAGCTGCCTGGAGGAGGTGGCCTTCGCTTGCTGTCTGGCATGTTCTAGCCCCACTCGTCCCGGCCTCCCAGCGGACCCTGGGGGACAATGCTGACCGGGGGGCTGGCTCCAGCCCAGGCAGCCCTGCCTCTGCCCCCTTGCCCAGTCCTGTGCTCCAGGCGCCCACACTTGAGGGCACCCTTTCTGACCTTCCTGTCCTGCCCAGGTCGTGGCTTTCTTTCTCTAAAGCCTGGCTGTCCCTCAGTCTGCAGTGTGGCTACCCTAGAGTTTGGTGGATGGACCCCACACCCAGATAGGCAGCGGCCGGTGGCCCTGACCTCACTTCCTCTCATGCAAGGCATCGGCCAGGGTGGGTGGCCCTTGAACCTTGGCCAATCAGCTTGCCGTCTCCCCCTGGGAGCAGTCAGGGTGCAGGATGGCTGGGTGCCCGCGGAGCGTTCGGCAGTAGGTCACAGACAGGGCTCGTCCCCGTATCTGGGAAGGTGTGACCCTGGCACCAAGGTCCCACTGGCCCTCTCGCCTTCTCCAGCTGGGGGGGTCTGGTCCACAGGCGGCCATGAGCACCCAGCAGCCCCAGTGCACCTGCAGAGACAGCTGGGCCTCCAGGGCAGGGAGCGTTTCGGCCGGGTACTGCCGCGTGCCTGCTGGGCACCGCTCACTGCAGCATCTGTGGCAACAGAGTTAGGTCTCTCCCCACCCCCAGGCTCTGAGAACAGGAGGAAACCATCCTTCCAGGCTTTCTCTCCAGGCTCCTCGCGCCTCTCTCCCCGGTAAAGACTTGAATTTTCTTAACAAACGAAACTGAGCGTCGGATTGTGTTTTCATCTAAGAGGCCACGCTGTCTGGTGCCCGAGATGCCGGACATCTCTTTATTAATCGTGCCGGCAGGGAAAGGGGGAGAAGGCACGGGCTCGGTTCTTCCGAGGAATTCATGTACAAACGCTGCCATGCGCCTTAAAGGATTAATTTCACAAGCCTTAAATTGCAGTTTAATTTGAAAACTAATTCAGCCCCATAATTGGCTTTCTGCTCAAATCACTGAGGCTAAAGATTTAAATTCTTAATATTCAGATGACTTTCAAGTATCTGGCACCATCTGTGCATTAGTCCATGGCATTAATCTCGGGGGGCTCCGCCGGCACAGAAATAAAATAAATAAATAAACCGGGCCCGCTAATAGAATAAGCTATTTAAGCAAAAACTCTGCGTTATATAGATGAAGGTTTCTTTGACTTCATTTGCAGCATGTGGATTTCTCTGCTATTTAATATTTTAGAGCGACATTAATTTCAAAATTTATAATATGGGCCCTCATGCAGTTACGAGGGGTTAGGGAAAGCAGGAATTCCAATTACAGCCTTTTTCAGTTAAAAACAATCAGTGTGAAGGCATCTTGTCTTGAGAGGTTTGAGAGACGTCCCGAGACTGGCCTGGCTGCCTCCGGGCGGAAGGCGGGAGGGCCACCCGACTTCCAGCTGGAAGAGGCTCAGGAAGGACGCGGACACGTATGGGGTGTGGTGACAAGGGGTCCAGTGATGGGGATGAGTCCCGGGGTCTGTCCTGGGCCCGCAGATTGTTTTCCGAAAAGTGGGGGCTGGCGGTGTGGCAGGGGCGAGCGATTCGGCGGTTCAGCAGGACGACCTGGGCCTCAGACTCCGCCAGACGCCACCGCCTCCTCTGCACAGACGCGGCCCTTCCAGGGGCCTTTGCAAAACCACCTGCAGGGCCTCCTCGGAGCCCCAGGAAGCGGGGCCCGGACGGACGTGCTGCGAGGTGTGGCTCCCACTCCAGAGCGCCCGCGAGCTCAGGCTGGGCTGTCACCAAGTCCCACCCCCGCTCGGGTACATGGTGGTGATGGAAACAGACAGGGTCCCTGCCCCACAGGGTGGCAGGGTAGTGGTGACAACAAACTAACTGAACAAGGGATGAACTATCAACAGAGGACTTGGAGGGCCTTCCTCGGGGGGGCAGGCAGGGCAATCCTTTGGATAAGTGAGATGCGGGCTGAAGGACGGGCAGGAGGGGGCCTCCTGGCCATCTGGAGCAGACATCCAGGCTGGGCACAGCATGTGCAAAGGCCCAGAGGCAGGAAAGATGCCTTCCATTCCTGACGGCCTGGGGCATCCACTTTTCTGCCTTTGCGCAGGTGTGCATCGTGCTCTCTGCAATGGTGCACACCTGGCACACCCCTACTTCTTGGTTCCTCAGCTGGACAACGGGCCCCTTGAGGGTGGGGCTCACGTTTTCCCACCCCCGAGAAAGGCACACTCACACACAGCGTGTGCTTTCCCGGGGACGGTTCCTGTGCTACACTGCCTTTCCTGCTCCTTCCTGCCTGATACTGGATGTGGTGCTTGGAGGGGCAGCAGCCATCCTGTGACCTTGTGGTAGAAATCAGGCAGGGGGCCAACAGCACAGAGATGTCAGCTCTGGTGGATTCATGCTCTCACGCAAACCCCTACTTGTTCCAGATGGGTTTTCTGTGACTTGTGGCCAAATGCACTTCTGACCCAGGCTGGGGAGGGGAGGCAGTTCAGCACCACGGTTAGAACTGCAGCTTGCGAGCCAGAGCCTTGGTTTAAATCTTCCCTTCCCGGGACAGACCCCTCCCCAAACCCTCCGCTGTGGCTCCCCCACCGAAGTACCCAGATAATAGCATCAGAGGCACGTTTCCCGGGTGGTTTTACAGACGCTAAACCCACCACCACGTGGCGGAAATTAACGACCTGATGACCAAGAGCGCATAGCCTGGGCCTGAGCCTGAAGATTGATGGTTAACCCTGTGACCCTGCCCTGCGACCTCACCATCAACCAATCAGACTCGTGCGCCAGCTGGTCATGCACTGCAGGCTGCCCTTCCTTCACCTGGCCTTTAGCAACGCTTTGCTGAAGCCCTTCAGGGAGTCTGGGTTTTCTGAGCACGAGACAGACAGCCCTTCTCCTTGGCCGGCGCCATTACGATAAACACAGCCCTTTCCTTCACCGCGACCTGGTGGCAGCAGATGGCTTCACTTTGCGCCCGTGAGCAGACCCGAGTTTGGTTCAGTAACACGCCCGTTCCTGGCCATGTGTCCGTACTTACTGTTTTGCGCTTCGCTGCCTCATCTCCAAAGTGGGGAGACGACAGTGCCTGTGTCACTGCGCTGATCAGGACCCAGCAGGCTGCCCGTAGGGAGGTCTGGGAATGAAGCCCGAGGCCGGGTAAGGGTAAGCGCCACGCTTGCGTTTCTGCGCCGGCCGGCTGCTGAAGCAGGTCTGCAGGAGAGGCGCCCCTCGCACAGGAGCCCCTGCAGGGAGCCGAGGCCTCGAGCAGAGCCAGGCCCCTCCCAGGGGGTTCCTGGGCTGTTGCAGGGGAGCTTCAGGTCAGGGAGCTGGCTGCTATTTTTAATCTGTCGCTTCCTCCTCAAAAAGAGGCCAAGTTCAAAGGAGCAGAACTCGGCCTTTGAAAGGTGCGCTTGCACCCCGGAGGCCTGAGGGGCTGAAGGCGGCTGCTGAGGAGGAAAACGCCGGCTGGGGCGAGGGCCCGCCCAGCACCTCAGCGTCCGCCACACGACACGGGGGAGCGCAGCTCAGGAAGCAGGGGTGAGTGGCGCCCTGGGCCTGGCTGGGAAGCCGGCTTGGCCTGCGGGGCTCCCCCTGGCCCTCGGACCCACCTTCTCCTCCTCTGTGGGAGCTCACTGGCCCCCGCGGTGGCCCACCTCCCCCAGGTCGCCCCTCCCCCGCACATGCTCCCTCCCCGCTCAGACCTTCCCGGGTCAGGATCAGCACCTGCACCCAATTCTCCTCCCAGCTCCGGCACCGGGCCTCAGCCTGGCTCCCCTTGGCCATCGGTCAGACACTGATTCTTGTGCTGATTCAGAAGAATGCAGCTCAGCTGTCAGGGAGGAGGGCCTGCCCCGCAGACCAGCAGGTGACCTGAGGGGCGCTGGAACACTACATACAGGACAGCTGGTTTTAGGCGAGTCATAGGCAATGTGAAGGTCAACCTGAGCAAAGTCCTCGGAGTCGGGAAACGACCATTTTAAGTCAGAAGGTTTAACAACATTAGTAAGTTAATACTCATCAACAATAACACCAGGAATAACAGCCCAGGTGTGGGGAGCCTCAGGTGAACTCCACCAGGGGGCGACGCTGTTACCTCTGTTTTGCAGCTGAGACAGAGTGGCTGGCGGGCCACACAGTGGGCACGAGAAACGTGGATGAGTGCCACACGATGCCACCGCCAAGTGCACGGTCCCACCCGTAGGAGGACACAGGTGACAGCCAGGCCAGCGGCCATCTCTTCCACCCCATGCCAAGGCTTCTAGGAGCTGCGGTCACCCAGGCAGTGTGGGGCAGACACCCAGGCGGATGGACCGTAACGGAGCCCGGCACAGGTCCACGGGCACGCTCGGCTGGCTTTGACAGAGCTCCGAGAGCAACTCAATGGAAGAAAGGCGCGGGAGCACCGGGGCGCCCGTCAGGAAGTGAAGAAGGGAACAGATGTAAGGACAAAACGCGGCTCGGAGCGGACCTTGGCCGGAATGTAAAGACGGAGCCATACGGACTTCAGAACAAAGCCGGGGAGACCCTCTTCAGGACCCAGCACTTGGAGAAGCCCAAACCCAGTCCATGAAAGGAAAGTGATCAACTGGACTCGATCAAAATGAAAAACGCTTGCCCCCAAAAGACCCCAAGAAAGGGATGAAAACAGGTGGAAACATTTGCAAACCACATATTCGACCAAGGGCTTATACCTCCGATAAAGGATTCTCAGAACTCCGTGATTAAAGAAACAACCTAATTAGAACATGGACAGAAGACACGGAGAGACAGCTCACCGAGGATGCGGTGCAGACGCGAGTAAGCAGGCGAAGAGCTCTTCCATGTCGCCGGCCGCTAGCGAGGCAGAAATTAAAGCCACGACGAGGCACGGCCCCTCACCGGTCCCGGTGGCTAAAACAGAACCCACCGCCAAATGCGGGCGAGGATGTGGAGACACCGGACTGCCCACATGCTGGGAATGGGGATGATGCCATGACTCCAGGGAAGAGCCTGGCGGTTCCCCGGGGAGCTAAACACCTGTCCCACCCCACCTGGTGATGGCGACCCCTCGTGACTGCGCATCTGTCCCGGAGAAACAAAAACTGCGGTTCATATGAACGTAACGCCTGTAGGTGCGTGAATGTTCCTAATAGCTCTGTTACGGGCCCGAGCTGGGAACCACCCGAACGCCCTTCAAAGGGTGGACGTGCGCTCAGCAACGAAAAAAATGAGCTTTGCACATACACGGCTTGGATGACTATCCAGAGAAACTATGCTGAGTGAAAAACCCAGTTCTCAAAGGTAACATACTGTTTTCACTCCATTTTGTTTTTCTTTTTCAGCTGCACCTGAGGCAGACAGAAGTTTCTGGGCCAGGGACCGAATCCGACCGTAGCTTTGAACTGTGCTGCAGCTGTGGCGACACCAGACCTTTAACCCACTGCGCTGGGCATCTAACCTGTGCTGCCACAGAGACAACGCTGGATCCTTAACCTGCTGTGCCACAGTGGGAACTCCTGTTCTGAGTCCATTTATATGAAAGTCTTAAAATGACAAAGATGCATTTTAGATGCATTTTGCTGGATCAGCTGCCCACACGTCATGGCAGCGGGAGCTCACAGAGACAAACATGCTGTCGCGTGTGCAAAGCGCCATCACCCTGCAGAGCCGGCCTTTGTAGGGGGCGGGGGCCGTGTGAGATGGCCTCCTAGAGGGGGTGGGCACCGCAGATCTGGGGGGACACGAGGCTGGCTCTGCAGCAAGGGCGGGGTTTGCGACGGCAGGGGTGGCGTGTGCACGGGGGTGGGGGCCGCCCAGATCACCCAGTGAGGCAGCCACGCCCACACGGGGCTATTTAAAGGCTAACCGCAACAAGAGCTCCAGCTTCTCAGGTGCAGGAGCCACATGTGTGTGTCAGCCGGTTCGGCCCCGCAAAGCCAGAGAGGGTTTCATACAATCCGGGGGGCCTGGGCCGGGAGAAGGGCGTGGGGTGGCATGGGCACCCAACCAGCCGGCTTGCTGGTGTCCCCAAGCAAACTTTCCGAACCTAGAAGGCTCCTACCCAGCTGAGTCAATACTTAACCCGTCTTCCCATCTGTTTCCATTAGAACCTCCATCTGAAGCCCTTCATTAGCCTCTCGTTCCCCAGAATAATAACTAATTTCTGGTGGCAGTTTTCCTTTATCCACAAAGGCGCTATGTAATATCCTCTATTGCTGTAATTCGCTGGGAAGAAACCTCAGAATTATTATCCAAGTCCGGGGGCGGGGCTCTGCCTTGAGGACAAGGTACTGGCTCGGCCTGGACGTGGCCATGCCCTGGGCCGGGGGCGCCACTGCCCCCTAAGAGGGCTGTTTCACGACTGGAGTCGGAGCACGTAGCACACGCAGACCTGGGAAGGCGTGGAGTGTTCGCGAGTGACGGCCCGCAGGAGCCACACCTGCCCTCAGCCCAGGCCACGCCCCGCGCCCCAGGCCATCCTGTTTCCAGGCCTGAAGGCGTCTCAGGATGTGGAGGAGACGTTACCCTAATGCGGAAAGGCAGGTGCACACTGGGGAAGGCTTGATCGGCCTTACAGGCGGACTGACAGCCTGATGTGCGAGATCAGGCTCCTTGCGTAGCGCCCTGGGCCTTGTGGAGACTGCTGGCCGCAGCGGCTCCCAGCAACCCCTAGGCCCCCGACCCCGTTCCCTGCCCGCCTCCGTTAAGAGCGTTCTTGGCCGCCCTCTTTCTGCCCTGCGGGGGCTTGTAGCTAATGTGCCCAGGCGCCCAAAGTTCCAGCAGGAGCCGCGTCGCCTCCTGTCCCCTCCTGACACCCTGCCGGCCGGAGG
Source organism: Catagonus wagneri (assembly GCA_004024745.2). Taxonomy (NCBI): domain Eukaryota; kingdom Metazoa; phylum Chordata; class Mammalia; order Artiodactyla; family Tayassuidae; genus Catagonus; species Catagonus wagneri. Next base: position 286,971 of record PVHT020000031.1, read on the forward strand.
CTCCCAACTGAGTCAACCACGAGCGCAACCTGCCCTGTTGCAGCAGCTGCCGCGAGACGGCCGCGAGAGCCACCTCGGGGGAGGAGTGACGACCAAAGTGTCCTCGCTGCCCCCTCCCTGCAAGCCGGACATCCGCTGACCCCTCCTCGGGGCCCCCCCCCGGGCTGCCCAGCACCTCCCGGCAGACCTCCCTCAAAGCCCAGAAGTCCTGCCTCCATGGGCGGCTGCCCAGGAGCTGGGTGGGGAGGCCTCTAAGAGGCAGGTCCCCGGTTACATCTGAGCTTCAGACCGACAAGGATACCTTGCACGGTGAGCACACTTCCAGTGCTACACGGCAAACTCACGCATAAAATGGTCCTTTGTTTCCCTGAAGTTCAAACGTAACCGAGTCCTACATCTTCGTGGCGACTGCTGGCCTCAGCAGGGGCTGCGTCAGTGGCGGTGGCAGCTCCCCTCACCCAACGCAATGGAGCAGCTGTCCCAAGGCCAACCCGCACCCCCACCCCGCGACACTGGGGCTGTGCTTCTCGAGCTTCAGCAAGTCCAGAACTCACCCGGGGGCCCATCAGCCTGGGCCCAGGCTGCACCTGCGTAGTCTCAATCCGCAGTGTGGCCACGAGCTCAGCTTTGAACCGTGTGCCCAGGGAACGAGGTCCCCGCAAGGCCTGGGGATTCCCACCCAAGCCCACACCGCGGGGTTGGCCGTGAGTCCCGTCTTAGCTAAAGGGGAGAGGGCGGCTCCCCCTTCTTGGCCGTCATGGGACCCAGAGGCCGGAAAGAGTAAAGCGCTCGTCATCATTTACGCCGACAGGAGCCCAGGGGTCAGGGCCGAGGAGAACCTAGAGCCTCGGCCACGCGGCTCTCCTCTTCGGGCTGGGGAGTCAGGCCCTCTCAGCGGCTTCCTGCCGTGTGGGACTCAAACGCCAAATGTGCCTGGGGGCCTCCAGCGGCCGGCCTTCTCGCTGACCCCTCCCTGCCCCGGGCCACCCCGCCCCCGGGCCCTTCTCTGCCTGCCGCTCCTTATCCTGCGTCCACTCGGCCCGCACGTCACCTCCCGGGTCCACGGCGCCCCCACGACCCTCAGCGCCCCCTTTCCTGCCAGGCCCCCACCGCTGCCGTGGCCCCATCCCCCACTCCAGCTCCCTGTCTGTGCCCCGGCGAGTGGGGCCCCGCGCGTGCAGGGGAGCCCGTGCACAGCAGCTGCGACGAGCGCGTGGGCCACGAGCCCCCGGCCCGCCCGGCCCTCACCTGGCTTGGAGCCCTCGTCCACAGAGCCGTTGTACACCTGGTTGGCGAACTCGGGCCGGTTGTCGTTCATGTCGATGACGTAGATGTAGAGATCGATGGGGTTCTCCACCTTGTTGCCGTTCATGTCCACGGCGTGCGCCCGGAGCTGGAAGGCAGCACGGACGTCGTCAGGGCCGTCACCGCCCTCCCGCCGGCGCCCCGCCTCGGAGGTGGGGGGGGCCAGGACCCGCCCTCGGGCGCCTGGGGTGGGGCAGCCCCGAGACCTCCCAGAGCCTCGCTTCTCTCCCGCAGAAACGGGGAAGGGCTGGGAGGGCGAAACCCGCGACGCACGGAACTGGAAGCGGCCCCGAGGGTCCCCTCGGACCGTCCCCGCACGTGGGGCGAGTCCTGTGTTGAGAGGCGGACCCAGGGAGGGGCACACTGCAAGTCCACCCTGCTGGCCATTCACACTGCCGCTTCCGTCCCTGCGGCAGCACACAGGCCAGGGGTCCGGGCCTGGGGGGGAAGCCCCCGCTCTGCTGGGGGGCGGTGTCTGAGCTGGGAACCCAAATAGTCACCCATGCCCCTTGGTGCCCCAGCCGCTCTGCCAGCCTCAGGGGAGAGGAGGGGCCTCAGGCTAACTGCGGCCACACCAGCCTCAGCCCGACAGCCCTGGGCCGAGTTTTACCCTTGAAGCCGAGTGCTGAGGGGGAGCTCGAGGCTGGCTTTACTGAGAAGGGGCTGCTGTGTCCCAAGGAGACACAGCACTGATTCCCGGGAACAGCAGCACGCAGAGGAGGTGTGACCACGGGCCCCGATCGGCGTCAAGTATCGCGGTGAAGTATCTCAGACACTGTGTGGCTGTTTCGCGCAGCCGCCCTCCCCAGCCCTGAAAGCCTGGTCTGCAGCCCAGCCTGTGGCGGCGGCCAGGAGACCCTTCATCTCGTCAACACAGCCACCCGATAACGCACGGAGCCAAAGATGGAGAGGCTTTGGAAAAAAGTGATTCTGAGCTAAAACTACAGTTATTACCTTCACCTAAAGTGGCAGCACTGGCTCGAGCACGGTCTTTAGCTGCAGGGGCAGCCTAAGCGGGGACCACGGGCAGTGGCTGCCAGGTTCCCCTTGTCCCACGCTGCTCCACCCCCACGGTTCCTGTTGGAAACTTCTAGGAATAGAGCCCACCCCACCCCACCCCCTTCTCGGGCTGGGCACAGGCCTGGGTTTGGGGCGGGGGTGGCTCCGTCTTGGAGTGGAGACAAGCAACATCCTGCAACTTGCAAATCTGAGCATCGAGTGCAAAGCGAATTTCCTGAGATGCACTGTGCATGCCTTCTGACCGGTTTCCCCGTGGGTACAGGACCCAGAAAATTCCAGGTGGGCCCTGGAAGGCACCTGTGGGGGACTCTGGAGATTTTCTCCCATCAGCACCAGCAGCCAAGTCTCCAGGTGCGCTCGCTCGGCGGGGCGCCGGGGGCGTGACGTGCTGTCTCACCTCAGCATCTGAGACCCCGAGAGGCGGGCCTTGTCCGGGCCTCATTTTGCAGACGGGGAAGCAGAGGCTCAGGAAGGTGAAGAAACTTGCCTAAGAGGACGGTACGTGGCGGCCTTTAAGGAACCCTTAGAACCTTCTGGAGCATCATCTTGCAGAGAAAGTCTCACGTGTGTGCCGCAACGTGACCCGTATCCGGTTCAGCTCGTCCTCGGCGTGGGGAGCAGAAAGGGCTCTAAAATGGCCCCCAGGCTGCGGGGCGCTGGCCCCAACTGTGAGGGCAGCAGGGCCCCGTTGGGTGGCCTGGCTGAGACTGTCTGGGTGGACACAGGTGGCCTCGTGGCCTCTAATCAGGGTGCTTCCCTGGCCCGCGACAGGCGAGGGAGCTGGGGGCTTGCGGTGCCCGTCGGGGTCGGGAGCAGCCCCTGGTGATGGCGAGCGGGGGCCCTGGGGGGCGACACCTGAAGGAGCAGGAGGCAGACTCTCCCCGGAGCTTCCAGGTAGGTGCCCAGGTGGGTGACACCTTGACCTGCGCCTTGCGAGCCCCTGGGCAGGGCCCACCAGCGGGGTGAAGTGGGTGCTGGTCTTCAGAGCACAGGTGACTAACGTGGCCCGCACGCTGGGCCGGCATAGCTGCCCAAGGGCCCAGGGGCTTCCAGAAGGTGGGAGCTCCAAGAGGCTCACCTGGGACCTTAGGGGTGTGTGATGACTGCGGGGAGGGGCTCTCGACTCGGGGGGGTCCCCTCTTCTCACCAGCACCCCTACCTGCCAAGTTCTCTGCTTCCTCCCTGGCTGGTGTGGGTGAGGAGAGGGTGGGCCTGGGGAGGGCCAGGGGCCTGGGGGCGTCTGGGCTCCCCCTCTAGGCCCCGTGAGTACCCTAACTGTCCGCAGGGTGGGTCACAGAACCATCCAGCTGCAGAGACACCACGCATTTCCCGGGCTGAGCTCGAGTCAGGCACCAAGAGTGAGTGAGATGTGGATGTGCGTTCGAGGTGCCCAGGCCGTTCCTCTGCGTAGCGCTGGCCAAGGGCTTGGCACCTGGTGGGCAGACAGCTCAGGGCAGCTGGTGATGCTCACCCCGGATCAGCCACCCTGGCCTCCAGCCTCACACCCTGGTCCGTGCTGTGGCTGAGCTCTGAGGCTGCAGCCCACTCCTGAGGCTTTCGATGTGCGAGTGGGAGCGGCCAGCATGGTCCTGAGGTCCTGCTCCTTGGCCTGGTGAGCCGGGCACGGAGGCCCTTCCAGGAGGTCGGCGGGGCTCCGACACTGACGTGGGCTGGATGGCAGAGGAGCAGCTGTCAACCAGAAGCGCGGACGGCCGGGCCAGTGCTAAGCTCAAGGTTGCTCAAGGCAAGTAAAATAGGACAAAAGGAAGAGGCCTTTCCGCCCAGGGCGGGTCCTCGGGGAGGGCTTTGCATCTTGTAGGCGCTGGGCCTGCACCCCAAATTCACAGACGCCCGACCTGCACCTGCCAGGGCCCTGCTCCCCGGGCCGCATATGGCAACGCTGCACGTGGGAGGCGGCTTCACTGCCAGCTTTGCTCTGGTGAAGAAAGGCTTAGAAATCCGTGCTGTGCTGAGACTCACCCGCGAGGGCTTGAGAGGCTGGTCCACGCGGCCCACATTTAGATCCTACGAGAGTGACTGCCGTCTGTCTAGAGGCCTCGTCTCGTCTCCCTCGGTCCCTCCTTGTCTCTGTCTTCGTCTCTTTCTCTCTCCCTCCCTCTGTCTCCGGCTCTCCCCCCAGGTCTCCCGGTCAGCACGTAGTTGTCAGCAGGCTGGGGAGCTGACCTTGACCGCGGGCCGTACTGTGAACGCACATGGTGGCAGCACACAGCCTGGGCCGAGAGACAACAGTCATGTTAAGATCCCGAGCTTCGTGCCGCTGGCTGGACGTCAGCGTTGGCTGAATCGTCTAGTTGGTTCCGTGCACCTGCCAAGGCTGAGAACTTGCTAGGAGTCCCAGGCCACTGCCAAGCAGGCCTCCTCTGCAGACCTGCTCCTGCCTTCCCAGGCGTGCGGGAGGGGGTCCCGGAGGGCGTGCGCTGCTCGCAGCGTCGAACTCTTCAGGGTCCTCAGGAACGGACAGAAACACCCAGTGTGGCTCTGGGCCATTGGCACCGAGGTGCAGACGGGGCCGGGCAGGTGGGAGGCCCACAGGTCCTCAGCTCTGGTTCCTTGTTGACCCACCCGAGAAGGAGCACCAGCCGCACGGCCTGCGTGGGACCCGCACAGCCACGTGGGCCGCGTGCTCAGAAGGGCCTGCTTGCGGATCAGTGCTCTGCTGTCACCATCTTAAAATCCTCAGTAAGTCGGAGGGGCCACCCTTTTGCTCTGTGCCAGACCCAGGAACCCCATTTCCGTCCTGAATGCAGAAAGGGAAGAAGTTGGGGGCTGAGCCCCAGGGCTCCCCGAGGGCACCGCCCAGGAGTGCCCGGCTTCTGACGGGATCAGGGTCCGTGGGGGGCCAGCACTGCCAAGGACAGACTCACCCCCCTCCGCCAGCTCCCCCTTCTGCACGTGGGGAGCGAGCACCCCAAGGGCCAGGCGACACGACGTGGACGGGCCCAATGGCCCCTGCCCCTGGGGGCCTTCCTTCTAGTCCAGGAGGTGGACAATGAACCCCAACCACGTAACCAGTGGAGTCAGGCTGCATTCAGCACCGCACCCAAAGCCAAGGGAATCAGAGCCGGTCACTACCACGGCCCAGGGGTGGAGGCTGGAACCGTACCCTCCGCGTGAAGGCCTTTACTGGGGGCTCCGAGCCTCTGAGGATAACCACACACACCAGCTCCCGTGTGCTGGGCTCTGCCCTCGATGCCCCACACGCAGTCACCGGGTCCTCAGGACACACGAGGTGCTGCCTTGACTGTCTCCCCCTCCTGGGACAGAGAACTGAGGCCAGAGACGTGAGGCGCCCGGCCTCGCCTGTGGGGGGCAGGGCCGTGCCCTGAGGTCCGGCTCCAGCCCCGCCTCCCGCAGGTGCCCCTCCCCTCTGGGGCCTGGCACCCGGGCAAGGGCCTGAGGGCAGGGTGTCCACTGTCCTCCGAGGCCACGAGCCAGTGGGCAGCGAGGCAGGGAGGAAGGGGGCGGCAGTGGCGGTAAGTGAGCTGCACAGCCTTCACCTTCTCGTCTTTTCTTCTCTGCCCGCCTCAGAGCCACCTTCCCGCTCTCAGAGAGGCAGGCGGGTGGGCGGAGCAGAGAGCCGCAGGTGCGGACCGAACTGGGGTCGGCACAGGGCCGAGTCTCAGGGTAAGGGTCAAGGGCGGGCACCGCGGCCGCGCGCCCCTCCCCCATCGGAGCCCCTGGGAGGTCACCTGGCTCCACGCCCTCTGGCCAGTCGCCGCCCGCGCAGTGTCCGCGTGCACCGCCGGACCGCATCAGGCGCAGATGCTCAGCCCCGCCCGCGGGCTCTGCTGCGCAGACGCGGCCGCAGATACTCACGTGGTAGGAGGCCCGCTCCTCCCGGTCCATGGGCCGCGTGACATACATGCGGCCGGACATGGAGTCGATGCTGAAGACCTCCATGGGGGGCTGGTCGGCGCCCACGCCCGTGATGCTGTACCGGATGGGGATGTCGTTGTCTTTGTCCGAGCGGATCTGGAAGGAGGAGCAGAGGGAGGGCTCAGGGCAGCGCCAGCAGGGCCACCTTCTCCCCTTGCGCGCGCTCGTCCCACCCGACACCCTCACCCGCGGGGATGGCGCGACCGCAGCCAGGGCTCCGTCCACACCGGGGACCGAAGGACAGGACAGGCAGAGGGGGCTTTACCGAGGGCCACCGGTATTTTCTTTAGGAAATTCCTGCGCAAAGGGCTCCGGGGTAGGAAAGCCCGCCCAAGAGCTGATGGAAGTTCTCCAGAGCGAGGGCGAGAGAGAAGCCGCCCCGGCTCTACAACCCCCCTGAGAGCAAATCAGCCCTTCCCCTCGACAGGTGTGAGGTCGGGCGGGCCACCAGCAGGTGGGTTCAACCCCGAGCGAGAGCCGCCTTCGCACACCGAGGGGGCGGAGCACGTGGTCTGCGCTGGCCACACCCCCACCCGCGCACCATCAGGCCAAGCTAAGTGGGACCGATTTATACAAACGAATCCGTCTTCCTGTGACTGCCTTTGGTAGAGACGGGGTGACGCTGAGAGAGAAATCAGCGTTGGAAAAGCCGCGCCTGTGAGATTCTAGCCCTGCGGCTTTTCTGAGGTTCTGCTTTCTGCCTGTAACTGGACTGGAGCTGACTTTAGGTTAGGAGGAGGACGCCTGGGGTACGCAGGGCGTACCGGGGAACTGGATCGAGGTGGCAGGGCAGCCCCCGCGGTCCTGCAGAGCCGGGCTGCGGGGGCGGGGACACGCTGGCCCACCCAGCCTGCCACCCCGCCTTCTTGGGGCCAGACTCTCCGTCCTTCATAGGGAAACTTAATTATGAAACTGCTGAAAGGAACCCGGCACCCATTTAAAGATTTCATTTTTGGCAAAGAAATCTCATTACATCCTGACCATTGGCTGGGCTCCCTTAATTCTCCAGGCGCTGTTTAGTGGCGTCTTCTGAAATCTGTGCCGTGAGCATCCGGGCTCCCAGCGCACCCGGAGCCCTCCCCCAGTTTACTGTATTAAGAAGAAATACCGTGCGGATGAATTCAGCAGATCAGGGGAGAGCCGTTTCCCCTTGATTTGTGTCTGGAAAATGAGAAAAACCTCACAGTGGTGTCCAGTGGGGCCATGAATAAAAAGCGAGACAGGCATTTCCATCACCCATCTCGCTTTTATGACGCCACCGAGGAGTGTGCTCTTTTGCATTTGTTATTAAAGGACAGAACAGATGGTAAAAGGTTAGTTTAAAGTGATGTCTACATTAAAATAACGTATGGTGCCCGGCCGGCGTGTTCACCGGGGACCTCGCAGGGGGCTGGCTCCATCCTCAGCAGAGGCTGGGTGGAAGGCAGGATTCTGGCAGGCTCTCCCCCAGGGGACCTATCTGCCTAATTTCAAAATGAACTTGAAACTGGAGAAAAGTCAGCACGTGCAAACACCCTGGGGGTTTATTCCCAAAGAACTGAAGGGGAGGAGGGTCCCAGGCTCAGCAGAGGGAAGCTGGCCTCCGGAGAGGGAGGGACCTGGTCAGCCTGTCATCCAGGGACCCTCGCCTCAGGCGGGGCCGCCAGCCCCCGGCTCCCCAGTCACTGCAACAGTGTCTTCGGTCAGCCATGGGGCTGTGCTGTGTGCCAGCTCCTGCGCTGGATGGACACGGCCCCGGCCTCACGTGGTTTGTGGGCCAGTGGAGTTAGATCCAAAAAAGGGACAGCCTCTCAATGCAGAATTGCAAAGTGAAGGCTGTAGACCCGGAAAAGAACAGGGTTTTGAGAGAACGTGATGGGAGGACTTGGGGGGCAAAAAGGCTCTTCCCCAAAGCCAGGTGAATGGAGTGTTCGGTCTTGTCCACTGTGGCACACCATACTGGACACGCATGCGCACGCCACACACACAAACATGCACAGGCCACACATGTACATATGAACATACACACGTGTGCACACGCATGCACAAGACAGGACCTCCCCGCTCCTTTCTGCACTAAGCTTCTTGGGAGGGGTGGCTGTTCTGCATCTTAATGGCTTCTCCAGGCCACTAAGAGGCCCCCCCCCGGGCTCTGTCTCCGTGTTTTAAAATTAAGACGCTCTCCAAAGCCTTAGGATCAAGTTCTTCCACGAGGATGTAGTTCTTTGGTGAAATGTTTTAGCTCTTTCTCCTTGAACGATATTAAACCCAGAGATTTTCATAGAAAAACAGGTCGCAAACTCCCATTTTCACTACCTGCTGGGAGTTCTGAGTTGCCTGCAGCAGAGTGAAACACTGAATCGAGACAGCAGACGCCCGTCCCGCCCGTCCCCCGCCCCCGACTTGCCAGGACGCAGGCAGGCAGATCTGCACTTGGCCGTGGCCGCCGCCGGCCAGGAGAGGCAACTTTCTTTTAAAATTTGACCCTCATCGAGCCCAGAGGTGAGATCACCATTCCACCCGAGCACGTCTGCGGCTTCCCCGTGGCCTTGCCCGGTCGGCCCCACGCCAGCGCGTCACGCTGGGGCGTCTTGATTTTCACGCTGACAGAGAAGCAGGGTTTTCTCAGGTTCTGAGACTGTCCTCCTGCCCGCCGCCCGGAAGGCTGACTGTCCCCTCCACCCCGCTCCCCCAATGAGCACGAGTGCTGTCCCACACCCTCTTCTGGGCCCTTGGAACACAAACACGCCGTCCGTCCCCGAGGATGGCTGGCCTGGCACCAGGCATACAGTAGGTGCTCAGTAACCACTGGATGAGGAGATCAAAGAAGGACTTGCTGTCTGGTGGCGGTGGGCAGATGTGCAGACAGAGGGCCAGGTGCTGAGGGAAACCCAAGGCCGTCCGGGCCCTGAGGGAGGGGGCAGCGAGCCGCAGGGAGAGGTGGGGGCAGGGCGCTAAGACCCTAGGTGGGAGGGAGAGGCTGCTGTCTGAGGGGAAAAAGTGGGGAGGGGGAGTCGGGAGAAAAGACAGGTGGTCGCCCCTCCCCAGTCGCCAAAGGAAGCGGGGGGTGGCCCCCAAGCGCCGGCCCCCCCGTCTGTCCTTGCAGAGACTTCGGGGGCCCTGGGGGTTTGGGGGGGTCAGAGTGTTTCTGCTCTGGAGATGCAGCTGGGGACCCAAGGGGTGTGGTGTCACCTGGTTGCTGGGCTTGGGGATAGCGTGCCGACAGGGTCTTGGTGGGACGGCCCACCCTCGGCCTGCTCTGGGCCTCTTTGCCCAGGTTGGGCTGCGCGCCCTTTGCAGCCTCACTGTGCCTGGAGAGCCTGGAGCTGGGCCTGGCTCCCCTGTGGAGGTGAGGCCCGGGACCTCCACCCCGCTGCCCTGGGCCTCCCCGAGGGACCAAGGAAAAGCTCCAAGGTGTCAGCCCCACCGACCGTCTGCATGCGGGGAGACGGGCCCGGAGAGGCCGGGGTGGATGAAGGTTCCACAAGCGTTCGCGGGTCAAGGGCTGAGTTCCCAGGATCTGTGTTGGTCACGCCGCCTTCTTGGGAAGCTCCAAAGAGCAGCAAGGGGGGCCCGGGAGGCCAGGCCCACTTGTGCAGACGGGACACTGGGCCTAGGAGGCTCTGGGTCGCCCCAGGGTCACCTGGTTCCCAGCCCAACACTCAAACCCCAGGTGTTGCTCTCACTTAAGCTACACGTGCAGCTCAGCTGAAGTCCCACATTTTCAAGTCGCCGTGGCGCTAAGGCCCCGGACGAGGACCTCACTTTCATTGGTTTTGAAAACGATCAGGAAATTGTAACCAAGTCTTACTGAGTCACTTGCAGCTCAAAGCAGAGTTTAATTTAAAAGCGCTTTGCCACGGCGCTGGGCGAGCAGCAAGATCTAGCCATGACGAAACTGTTCTCATCAAATTAACCGGACACAGCCGGGCCGAGGGTGAGCAAGGCCCCGCACTTCCCCCACTCTTTCTCAGTTCCCCAACGTTTACTTTAAGAGGCTCGACCATGTTTGTATTTCTTGCATATTATGAAATACTTTCCATGCACAATGAAATTCAGCTTTCAGTTATTTTCAATGAGGTTCTTGCAATGAGCAGAAAAACCCAGAATGTGATAGGAAAAGGCATTTGTTGTGTAACATTGACACTATTATACATTACCATTTACAATTACTTTGAGTTTTATAAATCATGAGAAAATCCTCAAAGTCGTATGAATATTAATGAAAGCCATGAATATGTTCTTACAAAATTTGCCTGGTGGGGAAGAATGAATTAGATGCTTCTCAAAAGTGCCCTTTAGGTTGCACCAAATTAACAAAGACAGGTAGCTACTTAATTTGGGGTATGAGATGACAAAAGGCGTTACTGCTGACGAGGGGAATGCACAGAGTCCGCTCCTGGCTCTTCTGGCCACAGAGGCCTGATTTCCATCTGAGCGGTCACCGTCCACCACTGTGAGTGGTCTTGGAGGTGGTGGGTCAAGATGCCCCACCCTCCGGGGCCAAAAGGAGGCCCGTGAGCCAAGCAGAGCCAATCAGCTTCTCTCTCTCAAATACGGATGCTGAGCCAAGAAGAGTGGGGGTGGGAAAGCTGGCTGGAGTGCCTTCACTGCAGGGCCACCTCCCTGAGGACCCAGAGCCTGGGGGCCACCTGCTGGCCAGCCTTCCCTCCCAGGCCCCTCCTCCATGCTCCTTTCCCCTGGGGGTAGCTGCAGTGGTTCTCAGTGCGTTAAGTCAAACCTCCGCCTGACCCAGAGGGGCCCTTGACACCGCTCTGGGCACGGAGCACTAACCAGAGGGCAGGGTCCCTATGGTGCACGGGTCCCCTTAAGCCACCTCCCCACCCCTGCGTCCCTGTGTGGGGTGGGGTTCCCAGCAAGCAGAGCTGGAAATGGGATTCAGGGGTGGGCTGGGCCCAGCCCGCAGGAGCAGGAGGAGAGATGCAGCCTGGGCTGGGGTCTGGCTTCAGCCCCCTCCCACGGGGGAGCCTGGAGTGCAGACTGCACTTGAGAGAGGCCGGCCTCAGGAGAAGGGGTGGCCCTTGCAGGGCAGCCCCGGGCGAGGAGAGGGCCATCCTCCGCTCAGGTGGCCGGCTAATCGTCAGCAAGGTTTGGACCAGCTGGCTCAGGGACTCCAGCACTACCGTCGCCTGCTGCACCCGGCCTAACCGTCTGCCCAGCTCTTCCAAGCCAGCTTTTTCTTGTTTAGTTTTTGCTGACCGCTTTCTCTCTGTCTCTCCCACTGGGCTGTTCAGAAGATGCATGCGAGAGGGCCACTAGCTTGCAGCAAAGTTTAACTCACATGGCACTCGGCCTCGAGTGGGGTTCAGCCGACACGTGGTACCAGGACAGCCTTTCTGAAGAGGGAGGACTCTGAGCAGAAGTGCAGCTTCCACAGAGCTGCCTGGATGTGACAGCTAACAGGGGCTGTCCCTGCACGGGATCCAGAGCGGGGCAGCTTTTCCTCCCAAGGACCCAGGCTGGGAGCGTCCCTGTCTGTCAGGGAGCCGAGTCCACCGTGGGACTTGCCGCTGTGGCCTCACGGAGGCAGGCTCAGGGGGGCAGATGGCGTGACGTGAGGACTCAGATCTGCCGCACACGCCCTGCCTGTTGTCATTTCTGGTCCCCAGATGAAGAGCAGAGTCTCGGCAGAGCTCTGCTTCAATTAATACCTAACGTGTGTCCGGGCCGGTCTCTGGAAGGCCCTGCACACACAGCCTCTGTTCTAATACAGCAGGACGCGTCGGCTGCTGCTAGCCGGCTGGGCTGACGTAAGGGAGGACCCCAGATGGGACCCCGCTCTCGGGGAGCTGGGGGCGGGGTGGGGGCGGAGGCTGCAGCAGCCGGACCATGGCTGGGGCTGGGGCGAAGCTTAGAAGGAAGCACAAGGGAGCAGGCGGGTCTGAGCAGGACAGAAGCCAGCCCCCAGCCCCCAAAGAAGAGGAATGGGGGGGTAAGAGGTACCTGGGGGTCAGTGAGGGCGGACAAGGCTGGGTGCAGGCTGAGGAAGGGCACTGAGGCAGCCACCGCCCTAGCCTGTCTGCGGAGACGCAGCCCCGCTCTTAGAATGCCACTGCCCACTCCTGTTCCATATGGACCCCGCGAGGAGTCTGCCGAAGCACCTGCCTGGCCCTGGGATTGGCTAAGGGAGGGGCACGTGACCCAAGCAGGGCCAATGGGAGTGGAGCTTCCCCTAACCGTGGGATTGGCTGAGGGAGGGGCGGATCACCCCAGATGGGCCAATGGGAGTGGGTCCTTTTGGAGGGCCCGTCTTCCTTCCTCTGGTCACGCCGCACCTGCTAGGAAGGTCAGTCTTTTTTTTTTTTATTTTTGCATTATAGCTGGTTTACAGATTTCTGTCAGATTTTCCAACTGCACCATGTGGTGACCCGATTACATGTACATATATGGATTTGTCACATGTAATTAGATATAGTTCCCCGTGCATTACAGTTGGAGCTCCTTGCTATTCCATCATTAAAGCAGTAGTTATCCCCCCTCCCTCCCCCCCCC